>OY744515.1:49276147-49398647 GCA_963556195.1 Sepiola atlantica | reverse complement strand
ACTATAAGTTGTTTTTTTTTTTTTATATATATTTTTATATTTTTTTATATAGTTTTAATGGTTGAGAAACTTCCGAGACTATATATATATATATATATATATATATATATATATATATATATATATATATATATATATATATATAGGCAAACATTGTTAAAAAATAACAGAATTCTCTGCTTATACCATTTTTTATTTTTTCAATTTTTCTAATGATCTTTTTGTGTTAAAACAAAAAAAATGTGTGTTCCACATGTATCACGAACGATTTCGATTCTTTGTCGAATTATCTTTACAAAAGTAAATGAACAAAAGAGTTGGAGAAAAGAAGAGACTTTCAAAATGTAGCTGAGAAATGGGCACGTAAAATCAGTTCGACGCCAAGAGAACGTGTTCACACTGTTCCGGGAAAGACGTTAACAATTAAAATTTCGTGAGACAGAATTAGCGTCACAGTATTGTATTACGTTAAGCATTTAAAATATTGTTAATGTTATTAATTATAGGTTCTCAGAGCTTAATGAAGATAGCTTCGAGTATTCTTGATATTTTTATTTGGTTTCGAAATGTATTATTGTAGTGTTATTTACTAGAATTTGTATTTAATTGGAGGGGGCAGCTATATTTTTGTAGATGTTGTTGAATTGAGCTAGAGTGTAAAAGAGGCATGGTGGGGCGGCGTGATAGGGTAGTGATTGTAAAATACACACACACAATATATATATATATATATATATATATATATATATATATATATATATATATATATATATATATGAAGGTTTATAACTAAAAGATAAGTTTTAGAGAATTAGACCTAGTGTGAGATGAGGAAAGCTCAATATACTGGATAGAGCAAAAATAAGGTGAGTCAACGAAAAATAGTTAGACCTGTAAATGGAAACAGATCAATATCTTCAGTTGTTCAGAACAAGGAGCATTTAGTAAATAAAAATATTTATTCTTCTTCTCTTTCAATTGCATTCCTTAAGCACAGCTTTTCAAAGATCAAAATGTTATCATCAGAGGAAGTAGTGATTGATAAGTTGACAGATAAGAACAGTCAATATTCAAAATTTGGAAAAAGTTTTTTTTTTTAAAGTTCTTTTTAAAAAGTTTTTAAAAGTTCAAACGGGTGTGTAAATGAAAGTCACCAAACACGGAGATCCAAGTTGTATAGGGTTCAAATGTAATTGGTAAATCCAGAAGAATCTGCAAGAAAATCCAACGGTGAAGATTCCGTCCAAGTCCTTAGTCCTTAGAAGGAGGATCAGACAAAACTAGCCATATTAAGAAAACGAATTTCTTCCTGTTTTCAAGTAAACAGATCCAAAGGCAAAAAACAGCGAACCAAACCTCAATGAAAATTGGAAATCCGAACTCATTGACTCACCTTATATATATATATATATATATATATATGAGAATGGAAGGATGAGAGCAATCCGACGTAATGGGAAATGAAAAAAGAAAAACCAAGAGATATTTTTTATATATTCATCAACGTTTCGTCTTTATTGTAAGACTTCCTCAGGATAATAATTTTAAGTAAAATGTCATGCAAGTATATCGAAATATCTCTCAGCCCGAACCTTGGTCCAGCGCTCTTAGTAGCTACGGCTACTACTTTTTCTCATCAACCCATCATGTCAACCCAATATTTCGATGTACTTGCATAACATTTTTCTTAAAATTATCATCCTGAGGAAGTCTTACAATAAAGACGAAACGTTGATGAATATATAAAAACTATCTCTTGGTTTTTCCTTTTTCATTTCCCGTATATATATATATATATATATATATATATATATATATATATATATATATAAATATATATATATATATATATATATATTATTGTTTAATAATAAATATTCAATTATTTAATTATTATAGGATTAGAAAGTCAAATGGGTATACTTAAGTAGAGTATAAATGGGCAAGTATTGACCCAACCTTGAAGATAAGGGCGGTTAAGTAAAACGTATAACAATATATACTTAAAATACTTCAGATATCAAATCAGCTCAATGTAAGAACTTCCACGTCAAACAGAGCTATTGTATGTTGAATTCGTTGAACTGATATAAATAATACGTTATTAATTTACTTATTTCAATGTATTCTAATTCTCTTTTCTCTCTCTCTCTCTCTCTCTCTCTCTCTCTCTCTCTATATATATATATATATATATATATATATATATATATATATATATATATATATATATATATATATATATATATATATTCTGATTCTTTCTGTTGAAATTGAATCCTCTTAGAAAGTTTATATCGTAAAAAAAAATGATGATTATGTATATCTCTTCTTATCAAAACAGTTGTCTCTGTGGCCAAGTTTCCTAAGACGTTGGACCTTAACAGTCAGTGGTGACTGAGATTCGAGCCATAAGGTCAACGCGTCGGCTGTATATAGCCACACTGATGAGTCTTCATAAGACGAAATATTCGTGTCTGTGAATATAAAAATATTTATGTAAAAATACATGATAATAATAATATATTAGCTCCCTTAGAGGAGCGGACTTTGTTATAAAAATATAAGGTTTCTGCGTAGCAAATATGCAAGGTTCTTTCCTTTGAAATTGAATCCTCATTAACACTTAATATCGGAAAAATAATTATGATATACCGTATTATCATCAATGCAGACTTTGCCGTTCCAGCAGACCACAGAGTGAAGATCAAAGAGACGGAAAAAAGAAGCAAATATACTGAACTTGCCAGAGAATTGAAAGGAATATGGAACATGAAGAAAGTCAGTATAACACCAATAATCATAGGAGCACTAGGAACAGTCCCCAAAAACATGGAGAAAAGACGAGGAGAAATAGGAATCAAAGGGATAACTGAGACCATACAAAGGACAGTAATGATCAAAACAGCTACAATCCTGAGAAATGTCCTCGAATGCGGAAACCAACCCACATAAGCAACGAATGGAGAACAAACACATGGAAGCACGAGACAACAGAACCGGGGAAAATACAACCGCGAGAGAGAGGCGCAAGCATAGGCTGACACCACGAAAATTATGGAACGAGGGTCGAGGAGGGAAAGCGCAAACCAGACCTCCACTGGAAGAGCGCGGACAGCTCTGGGATCGTGGGGAGGCTTGTTGCCACCCGGGCCCTAGAGGAGACCAATGGCCCTTATCACCGTGAAATCACTGGTAGGTGGCTGTTGTGATACCGCAAGGTCATCTACGGTGATGAACGAAAAGAGGTGGAGCATTCTGGAAGTCTGAGGAGACTTGTTGTCACTCAGACCCCAGGGAATACCACAGGTTGTTGGCAGTGGGTGATCACTGACGATTACCAGTGTGATAACTCCTAGTGAGTAAATAATAATAATAATGATGATGATGATGATGATGTCTGTGTATACCGGTTTTTGGTAGATTTGGCAGGAAAATGTGCTCTTGTTTCTTACCACCAAAGAGTTATTTAGTTCTGTTTTGAAACGGTATTTAGTTTGTTCGAAATGTTTCTATTCTAAAATTACTAGACTAAGGAGGAAAATAACCATGTCGTTTATGTATCTGAATTTTAAAAAAAAAGTTTTAATCGAGTTTCTAAATAAATTTACTCGTTTTAGTTTGCATAACTCCTCACGTCCCTGAAGTCGAAAACGTTAGCAGTTTTTGGCGAACAGAACATTAGATCATTAATCCGTCAACATGAAAAGATGGATAAAAAAAGATGGATAAAAGAGAAACAAACAAAAATTGTCCCTGTTATTTAATAAAACATGCATCAATATATATATATATATATATATATATATATATATATATATATATATATATATATATATATATATATATATATATTGAAATGCACATTAACTAGGGATATGTGCATATATACATTGACACATATATCAATATAAATAAACTAATATATATTTCCCATTTTTTGCTAATCGTTTTCTTCAATAATTTCTCTGTGCGGAAATATCTAATACGCGTCGCTTCTCTTTATGCTAATGACATTGTTTTCATTTCCGGTTTTCTCTTCGACAAATCGAAATGAATAAATGCGAAAGTTTGTTTCATTTATCACAACTATATTGCTATTAAAACGGGTTACTCTAATTTGAATCAATAATACATAATAGTCTATTGAAATACTGTAAATATAGTAACAAGCAAAGGCCAACCACAGGTATTTGTTTAGCTCATTGGCATAACTATTTTTTAAACAGCTTATAATAAATTAATGCTTGGTGTTATTCGGTTATCATTTAATTGTCCTATTTTCCTATGTATATGGAATAGGTTTCTCGATAGTAACAATAATTAATCAAAGTGATTTTATAAATGAAGAATAAATTACCAAAACCATGGTCATTATTTTTCAAAGGAGGTGTGCAAAAAATTACGTTTTCTTAACTTTAGTTGCATATCTATATTTTTTAAACTCATAAATAATAAAATTAAAATTAACGTGTACCGTAAGTCTTCACGTGTCCCCCCCCCGTCTTCATGTTTTTTTTAAATTATTTTTTTTTAACATAGTTCACCCCAAACAAGGCAGGCTACCACTGTAGACGTAAGGGGCTACTGAGAAAGGAAAAGGGGAGAAAGAAGGGGGGTCAACCTAACTTGGGATCTGCGCAGCGAGATTTCTGTTTACATTAGTTTTAAATTTCTGCATGTCTGTTCTGTCGGGGAAACAGGGGGCTGGGAGAGAGTTCCAGAGGCCAGCAGTACGAGGAAAGAAGCTACTTGAGCAGAAGGCTCTCCGACATCTGGGGACCTCCACAGTGAATGAATGAGATTTAGTTGATTGTCAAGTTGGTCTAGTGAATTTACGTCGAGGGGGCACTAGAGAAGCCAACTCAACTTTTCGTCATAAGATTTTTCCTTTATTGGTCGCTTTTTTTTATCTTTCTCCTGTCTTCTTAACACTCATTTCTCTTTTGTTTCTGATTCCCCCTCTTTTCACCATTTTCGGTATACTCTTCTAATATTAAAGAAGAAATATTGTATCTCCCCATGTCAGTTTATTTGATTATATTGTTTGGTATATTCCTTGTATATATATATATATATATATAAATTCCCGAAACAGTTTTTCATGGTAAACAACTGATGATCCCTTAAAATAGTGTTAGAAACTAACTAATATAATAACTGTAAAAAATAAATTGACTTACATGAGTGATTTTCCACTGGAAGACTTGAGACTATAATTTTTTTTTTTATATAATTTTTTTTTTTATATAGTTTTAATGGTTGAGAAACTTCCGAGACTATATATATATATATATATATATATATATATATATATATATATATATATATATATATATATATATATATATATATATATATATATATAAATATATACATATATATATATATATATATATATATATATACATATATATACATATATATATATATATATATATATATATATATATATATATATATATATATTAGTAGAATACCCGACCCAAGACGGGTATAAGCAATAAATATAGCATTAGTTTTAATTTTAATCTTCTTTTCTTTCTTCATGGGTATGGTACGGTTTCAGTGCCACCGGAATGGTATAGCTAAAAAATAAATAATAATGTGCCCACGTTACATACCCTGTTGCCTAGAATACATATTCCATAATTCACAATGATAAGTTCAATAGTTTAGGATTTTACCAAGTACATACATATTATTGACGCTCATATAAGGTAGACTAGACTCTCAAGCCTAAGTTATGCAACTAGTTTAGGAGAAGGAAAACTCTTCTCTTATTATTCCGGCATTGCTTTCAGCCATGCTGGACTTCCCCTTGCCACTGGATTCAAGCAATGCCGGTTCAGGAATGATGAAGGCAGAAATTGTGCACTTTAAGGGGGGGGGGGTATCCATTGCCTCTAAAGATTGAATAGGGGCCTAAATTACGTGGTTCATCTAATGTTCTATAAGGATTACAATTTGTTACGAAAAATGTAATCCCATTAGACAATTACAAAAGGCATGAGACGTGTGTAAAATGGAACCAAAATAAATGACATCTATGAAAGACCTTTATTATTACTAGTTAGACCAGTGAAAATTACAAATCATTTCAAATTAGTGTACTAAAATATGTAAAAATAATATAAAGCTTCTTAATTAAATCAACTTGATAATGGAAATAGTCAGAAATAGTCAGAAATTGCCGAAATTACAGTAATTGCGTTATTTATACCCATGATATATCTTTGTTGAATTATTTATGTTATAACTTAATTTTTTTTAAATACTGTTAATCGCTTTAACATAAAATAAATTCCTACTCCGACTCCTAGGATTAAAAATAAAATTCTAACTCCGACTCTCAGGATTCAAAAAAAATTATTCCAATGTTCAGATGTCTGTCGATTCTTTGAAGATAAAAAGATGACTCCAAATGTTCCTCCTTCCAAAACTCCTGACTCCGAAACTTTGATTGTAACTAAGTAGTTGAATACAACTTCTACAGATAAACATCAACCTTGACGTAACAAATCATAAATTAGTAAAAACATTTTTTTTAAGTCTTTAATAACATTGTCAATGAGTCGACGTTGCAGTTTTCTTAATTTCAACGAAGTGAAATAGTTTTTGTTTTTAAATTGTTGATATGAACTCGCGTTGTTCAACGTTCTTTCCTCTTTTTTTCGAATCTCCTTTCTCTTTTTATTCACTTCCATTTGACTCCTCCCTTTCTCATAGTTCTTTTTTCTCCTCTTCTCTTCCTTCGCTCTTTCTCTGTCATCCTTTTACCCACTTCCTTTCTCCCTCCACTTACAAAGAACCACAGATTGGAGATAAGTCAAGCACCTTCCATTTAAACAACTATAAGTGCTTTCTCAGTACTCTTATAGGGAACTCACCATTTATCCGCAACTTCGCGTCGTCAACGTTCGGGCAGGTTTCGGAAGTGCCCGAGAGTTGACGAGGCGAAAACGAGGCGTAAACGAGGCGAAAACTGTCAAACGCTAAACTGAAGACTGGCAAACGATAATTTCACACGAAGAAATTCAAAGTAAAATGCATATGTAAAAATATAGAACGAACAAACCATAGCCTAACAACTGTTATTGATTAGATGTTTTTTGTTGCTTTTTGTCAAAGGAACTATTGTTAATCAAATGTTTTTCCTTCGAGAGATTCAACGAGCTGACAGAGATTATACAAATTCATTTTTTGTTATTAAACGCGATTAATTTCTTTTTAAAGTTATCGGCTACTTGCTATAGCCTGATTGGCTATTGCCTGCTGCAACCTGATTGGTTAATAGTTTCGTCAACTCTCAGACGCTTCCGAGATCTGCCTGAACCGTCACAACGCAAAGTCGCTGAAATATGATTATGATTTGGCAAAATGGCAGACTAACTTATTTCCACCGTTTTAAATGTATTTGCACCCTTATCAATTGAGAATCGGAAAAATACGATAAAACTGATTTATATTTTAAATTAAAATTCTACTCGATAATTTTCCCTAATTTTTAGTGTGGATACCTACTTTTGCTTAATACGTAAGTATATCAAAGGATTTTTCTGCTAATTTATTTGGAATATCCATATTTAACCTGTACATTTTCATGTACAAACACCATTATTTCTAATTCAAACATATTTTATGAAATTGTGATACATTTTTTAAAATTTTGCTGACAGTTGATATTTTAAAATATGGCAGACAAGAATTGCTAAAAGAAAATGGATTTAACTTGGTTGCGTTTGTAATCTATGTCCATAATTCTAACTACTGTTTTTTTATGTAAAAACATTGCTACATAGGGTCGCTATTATTTATTAAATCCACCATTCTAGACTAAATTTTCAATTGAAAGTAATCAGATCATTTGGCTGTCGTTTTTATCAAAACAAAAACAAATCACTACAGCAAATAAACATTCATACGAGTATAAACCAGCCCATGAGCGAGCGTTCTTTTATTAAAATATAAGCAATAGATAACTATATCTATATACATATTAAAGGTAAATATAGCCACAACACAGGTAAATATACAGAGATTTAGTTACGCATTTTAACAGCATTGTATATTGTCCAGATAATAGCTTTTGTTGCTCAACGGTGCACAAATATTTGTAGCCTTCGTGCCATCTACTCTCTCCCCCCAAACCTCAGACACATATCAACCCACCCCTTTGTACGTAGTCATCTTCCCTATTACCTTCCGCATCATCACGAGATGGACTTGGCTATATTGGAAAATTGTGGCCATTTCAAACCCATTCAGGTCCAGTTCATCCGGTAAGCTATCAAGTGGATAATGGCGATTGAAATTATAGCGTTCTGCAAGTTATAGGCAAAATTGTTTGGAAAAAGTAATCTAGAAAGGTTGAAGCAGAATTTTGTCTATATATATATATATATATATATATATATATATATATAGAGAGAGAGAGAGAGAGAGATAGAGAGAGAAAGAAAGAGATATTAATATACATAACTGTACATGTACTAGAAACTATACCACAATCTGCTGCCAAGTTTAGTTTAAATGTAGACAAGTCTCTGGTGTATTATTATACTGGAGAAAATACACAATAAATGACATGTCTAAAAATCTTCTGCAATTTTGAAATTCATAAAAAAATATTAAATCATTAAATTTATCTCCCTCTAGCCAAAAACAAAATAATTACCCGTCAACAAGAATTACTTTTAGTCAGAAAAAAACCAATAATTTTGGAACACTTTATTAAAAAAAGGGTCTTAATTCATAATTGCAAAAGTTTTAAAAAATGTATTGCTTAGTCTTATAGCAGATTCTATCACAAATTCCTGAACATCAATTCTCGAATTGAATAACAATTACCATCGTTAAATTTCTCATAACATCTTAATCTTAAAAAGATGTGTTTAATCTTGTTACATGGCTTTGTTATGAATAAAATCAAACATTGTCTTTGCTTGTGATAAATGTCCAACAGAATTATTGTAAAAGCAGAATTATTGTAAAACCCCTAATGCAAAATTAATATGACTATTAGAGTCCTCGTTTAATTTTGCTTGAGAAAATGTATGTTAGAACTTTGTTTACAATTGCATACTGAGCACAGAGACAAAGTCAGCACAGATATAGCATAGATATAAAAAGCAAGCACTACCTATGTCTATCCCGTCAACTACTAGTGGAACCAGAGGACGGTTTCAGAAGTGCCTCGTTAGATTTATTTTTGTCTCCTTACTGAACATGTCAATAAAAATTATATTGAGTCACTTATTCTGGTACAATTAACAGCCTTGTTTGAGGGGAGCTGAAATTCCACACATTTAAAAGCCTTAGCCTGAATTTCTCTGTTCTCACGGGTAGACGAGTAAATTGACAATTATGTTGTCGCATCTACAGCTGTCACTACAGCTGTCAGCAGAAAAAGTTTGAACACAATGAACTGTCACCTGGGACTTGTGAATTGTGAACACCAGTGACTGTAGACTTTCTCTCTGTCCCTTTATTTTTAATATGTATTCATATTTATTTATTTCACCTGTGGGACTACAATATCTCTCTCTTGTTTTTATCACAGCGAGAGAGAATTCAGTTGGAATTTCTACTTCATGCGCAGCGGTCGTACAAAGCCCAGCTCAGCCGACTCTCGGGTTTTATGTTTTTTCGCAAACTGAAATTATTAAATAGATTATATATTTTTTATATATAAAACTATGTCTGTTCGCTCTTTTTATACAACGTTTAATTCTCAGCCAGGGAGAATTAATGACGCCTAAAAACCCGACCAAAGACACATCAAGCCTACGGACGGGATAAACTCCTTCATTGAAGGGGGTGTGCTTATCGTTCATTACCGGTGAGCTGATAGTGCCATACGACGACGATAAAATCCCTTCAAAGACGTCTCCATAGCACGAACACACAATGTTACACTTCCCGGTAAATGAAAACACTACATTAGGTCCCGTCCCCAGGATAGTTTTACATCGGTGCCGTCACAAAGACACAACCAGGTGGGAAATCTGCAGGACAGCCAGGAGACCTCCCCAGCAAACGAAAGTGCCACATTATAACAGTAACAAGGTATTAAAACGAAAACGGGTTTAAACACGTCAGTGCACATGTGCATTAGTCTAAACCAAACCTAAAGATTTGTCACACTTATCACTATTACCTGTCACTTATAATACATAAGTATATATATATATATATATATATATATATATATATATATATATATATATATGTATATATATATATCAAGCTGAGGAATACACAAATATATATATATATATATATATATATATATATATATATATATATAATAAACATACATATTATTCAAAATTGAACATAATGATTTATTTACTCTTATATGCTCAACAGAAAGAGCTATGATCCCTTACACACGGATATTTCGAAAACAATACTTTTCTCGTCAAAGAGAAAACACCTTATGAAATACTACATGTTATATAGTAAGATGATGTTGCAAATATTATCTGAAATATTAATTGAAACATTCTTTAAAACAACTTAATAAGGATTGAAAGAGAATGAAAAAGTATGAAAGATTTTTTTTTAAATCAAAATTATTAAAAAGTTGCTTTTTCTGTTATAGACTTTTAAATCGGTGCTCACATAATACTTTTAAAAATATTCCAGTTGTCAAGAAAAATAAAGTCCTTATGGTACATCTACCATGAGAAAGGAGGGTATTCAATTAATCAACATGTTCCAGTTTCCCTCTAATGTTCTGGACGAAGAAATAGCAGAAATATGCCTTTGTATGGAAATAAAAAGCGATCGGTAAGTAGGAGTCCACAAACGGAAGTCAACCGTCAAAAAACAAAACTGGGGATATAAAAACGAAATCAGTCAAATTTGAAGCAATTTGAAAAGAACCAACTCCATGGGCAACGGAAAGTCACTCTGCAAATTAGTCGAATTTTAAAATAATGTTTCTGATTCTCAAAAAAAAATTATTTCTATTCTTATAAGAAAATATCAATATGTCTTTAAAAAACAATTTACTTAAAAATATTTGTCCTTATTAAGAAAAAAAAGGTATTATCATTATTATATGAGTCAGGCGACTGATTTCAGGTTATTTTAGCTATCAAAATAGGAGAAAGTAAATAACCATTTAATAAAAGGTGTTCCCAAAGTAATATAATTTACCTTATATAAATAGTTGGGATGTCAACCAGCATACCAAAATTTATAGAAATGTATACAATTCATTAAACTTATGGTTATTGACAATTACTAAGATACTAGAGATCGTGATTAGAGCTAGAGTTAATAGGATTTATAAGGCTGTAAAAGCTAGAATTATAAAAATATGCTTACTTCAATATTATTCGTTTTTTAATTTTTTTATTATTAAAAAAATAATTTTTAATAATTATTTCATAATTATTCTTATTTTTTAAATTTTAAACAAACTTATAGGTGTCAATGGTTTAGCGCAAAAGGGATATATATATATATATATATATATATATATATATATATATATATATATATATATATATATATATATATATATATATATGTAGTATGTTTTAAAAAGGCTGAGGACAATGCAAAGTGTCGGGTAGGTTGTAAGCTGGAAGGAACAAAAATAATAAATCGAAATGGGACTTACTATTTATTTTTCTTAAAATCTTACATAACAGCAAGTGTGGTGTTAGCTGTTTGTGTGTTGTCCGGATGATTATTAAAAATCATTTATTTTATATTTCGGGAAAAAGAAACTTCCCTTTGTCAAAAATAATAAACACCAAAGGAAAACTCCGTCTGTGTAGAGAATCTGCCAAAATGGATGCCAGAGAATACTGTAGGGGCAAACCAGTCTCGCAGAGAATAGAAATTAATACATTTTAAAGTTATGTTATGTATATAAATATAGTGTTAAAAAATATGTGTGTAATATTAGATAAATGATAGGTATTGTATGGTGATGGATTAACTGTTAGTTTAGATAATATATTTTTTTTAAATGTTATTTGTTTCTGTGTGTTGTTGTTTTATTTTCGTATTTTAAAAAAATCAAGTAGGCCCCTCCCCATATTAACATCCATCTGAACACACATTCAGCCACATGAGAATAACAACCCCTAACAACCAAAAAACATAATCGACCTACTCTTACTACCCCACCCACATTTTTTTGTTCCTTCCAGTTTACAACCTACCCGGCACTTTGCATTTCTCTCAGCCTTTTAAAAATATACTACTACTATTTTCAGCAATGCTTCAAGCAAACTACCACCTCTCTCTCTATCTCTCTCTCTTTCTCTCTCTCTCCCTATATATATATATATATATATATATATATATATATATATATATATATATACTTCATAAAGTTAAGTCAGACGGATTTTCAAAGTAAGGTCCAAATAACATTTAAACTGGCAAATAAACTGTTTCTTCTTACAAGCCAGTTTTTATTTGTTGTTGTTGTACCCTGTTATTGGCAATAAAATAACGTACTTAGCTACAATTTCGTTACGAAATCCCTGACCGGAATATTGGCAATATTAAACATATCTACATAAACACACACACATGGAGAAAGTTAAAAAAAAAGAACATTTCACCATTTTCCCATGTATTTTAACTATCAGATAAACCATTCAATTCCTTTTTGAACATATAAATATTAGTATATTGCTTCTCGTACTCCTGGGTCGTAATATTTCATTAATACGATCTGTTCACACTGCTATTTTAGTCTGATGTTGTTAGCAGACGGGAATGCAAATGGCGTTGTGCTACTTTAAAAAATTCAAAATCTCTATATATAATGGGAGGCTATGAACATTTCAAATTTCTTATTTTTATTTTCTGTATTACACGCTATGATGCGAATATGTTTTTCGCGTGTTTTCACCCTCGTCAAACTGGTCCTTCTGCTATTTTGTTTAAAACTATTCTTTATTATGAGAAAGAACTAAACTTTGAATTTGTAATCAACAATGTAATCATTTTGTTAGAGAATATCGATATTCATACCAAGTATATATATATATATATATATATATATATATATATATATATATATAAATTTATATATATATATATATATATATATATATATATATATATATATATATATATATATTTATTTATTCTGGTACAGAAAAATTAGTACAACATTCGTACCGTCGGTTTCAAGCACGGAAGGTCTTACCCATCCGGCTCTCTTCAGCTTCTGTTGTCATCTGTTTTGGAAATGTGAGGTCACATGACACTCTTGTTGGGACGCGTTATTTGCTCAGTGTGTTGTGTGTGTTTGTTTAAATTTGAATTTAGTGTCATAAGACCGTTGAGATTTAAAACACGGGAGAAGAAAGAGAATTCAAGATTAAAGGGAATAAAAAGGGGAATAAAAAAGGGGGGTAAAAAATAAAAAAATAAAAAAATTATATATATGAAAAAATATATATATATATAAATAAATAAATATAAAAAAAAAAACATATAAAAAAACAATATAAAAAAACATTTTAATATTAAGGATAAAGGAATAAAAAAAGAAGAAAAAGAGAAAAAGAGTATAAAAAGTGGGTTAAAAAATATATATATATATAGAGAATAAATTGTAGAGAATAAAAAAGAGCGAGAGAGAAAGAAAGAATATGGCAGCTTAAAGAAGAAAACACACCCTTCACCATCAAATGGAAAATAATTGAGAGAAAACCATCCTTCTCTCCAGCCATAAACAGATGTCCTCTATGTGACGCTGAAAAATACCACATTTCAAAAGCCATCATCGATCCGAATACAGCCTGTTTAAATGTCCGCGATGAAATATTCAAGGGATGTGCACACAAGAGGCAAGCTTTGCTTATAAACTGGTCTGACCGATTCACATAATGTCTAACTACCCCCCCTCTACTAATATAAACACAATAAAAACGAACAAACACCTCATCAACCTATATCCACTTAAACTTCAAGAGCAAAAACTCCGACCTTCACAAAAATACAAAAATATTTAATTTAATTATCAATCACTAGATTACTCAAAAAACTATATCCACATAAATTCCAAGAGCAAAAACTTCGACTTTCACCAAAATGCAAAAATATTTAATTTTTTATTTTTTTATCTTTTATCAACCACCAGATTAATTTTCAAACCCACTTTAACAAACTCAAATATTTCATATTTCCATCTTAGTTACCTCCCTTAGATCCGAATCCCTTCATTAAAAATCACTCCAATCTAAAGATTCTTACACATCAACGATTTTTAGAACGCATACCTTCAAAAATATAACGGCTAATGATACAAATTCATAATTTGGCTCACGGGAATTTCAGAGAAACCCTTTCTTTATTTTTATTATTTTTGTTTTTAATTTTTAATCTTTAATTTTTAATTTTTAATTTTTAATTTTTATATATTTTTTTATTATTATTATTTTTATTTATATATTTTATTTATATATTTTTATTCTTTTTATTCTTTCTATTTTTATTCTTTCTTTCTCTCTCGCTCTTTTTTATTCTCTACAATTTATTCTCTATATATATATATATTTTTTAACACACTTTTTATACTCTTTTTCTCTTTTTCTTCTTTTTTTATTCCTTTATCCTTAATATTAAAATGTTTTTTTATATTGTTTTTTTATATGTTTTTTTTTTTTATATTTATTTATATATATATATATATTTTTTCATATATATAATTTTTTTATTTTTTTTTATTTTTTACCCCCCTTTTTTATTCCCCTTTTTATTCCCTTTAATCTTGAATTCTCTTTCTTCTCCCGTGTTTTAAATCTCAACGGTCTTATGACACTAAATTCAAATTTAAACAAACACACACAACACACTGAGCAAATAACGCGTCCCAACAAGAGTGTCATGTGACCTCACATTTCCAAAACAGATGACAACAGAAGCTGAAGAGAGCCGGATGGGTAAGACCTTCCGTGCTTGAAACCGACGGTACGAATGTTGTACTAATTTTTCTGTACCAGAATAAATAAATATTATGCTCTTAATTTTTAACTTTGATTCTTAATTAATCGAGCACTCTGCTGGGATTTTTCCTACCATTCTACAAAGAATTTATTATATATATATATATATATATATATATATATATATATCAAGGGAGGCGCGAGAGCGCTTTATCCCTTAGACTCCATGAATGGCCTATGCTGGGAATCTCATTTCTTTGATCAATCATAACTCAAAAACCAATAAACCAAATTAGTTAAAACTTTGCACAAAATTTTTATCTCATAGGTCCTATAAGTGTGTAGAATTTCAGCATCATTAGTCAAGGCAACCCAAAGATCCAGAAATTTCAATCATGAAATCATGTTATCTGTGTACGTGCCACCCTGTATCTCATCAACTATTTGATGGATTCAGCTGATTTTTGGCATAGATAGAGGTTCTAGGGTCTAGTTGATGGCATTTTAATTTCAGTTTACCATATACCTTAGTTTTCCAGAAAATTCCAAAAAACATTTAAAATGACCAGAATTCATACACTTTATTTTATATCTTATCGACCATTTGATGGATTCAGCTGATTTTTGGCAAAGATAGAGGTTCTAGTGTCTAGTTGATAGCATTTTACTTTCAGTTTACTATATACCTTGATTTGTCAAACTACCAACTATATCAGTTATGAGAAGGCATTGTATTGAGGCATAGCCTTTACAAAAGGCTAGTATACTGAAATCATATGCCCTTAATAGGGTTAAGATGAAAATTCATATACACTAAATGTACAAAAGCAAGGAAATTCCCAAATTTTTCTTTATTCTCGACCGTTCAACAAACGTTAGTTATCTGAAGACTGAATAACGAACTAACTAAATGATGAACTAACTCGTAAACAAGCTGATTAACAGAAATAAAACTAAGTAATAAACAGACTGAATAACGAACATAAATAACTAATAAACAAACTGATAAACACAGAACCTAACTAATAAACTAACTACAAAAGAGACAAACAAACAGACACACTTATTAACTAAATAATAAACACACTAAGGAATACAACCATCTGATAAGCGAACTAATGAACAAGCTGATTAATAGAAAGAAAACTTATAAACTAACTAATAAACACACTGACTAACATATAAACTAACTAATAAACAGATTAACTAACAAGCTAATTACTAAATTAACTAATAAAAAACTGTGAAAAAGCAACTAAACTAATTAGTTAACATACTAATAAACAAACAATCGAAAGAACTAACTAATAAATTAATACACAGACTGACAAACAACCTAACTGATAAACAAACTAATAAACATATTAACGAACAAACTAATTAATGAATTAACTAATAAACAAATGTACTAAATAAATGACTTAAGTGATAAGTTAACAATGTAATAAACAGACCAACGAACAACCTAACTAATGAACAAACTATCTAATAAACTAACTAACTTACGACTAAAACTAATAAACTAACTAACTTACGACTAAAACTAATGAACTAACTAACTTACGACTAAAACTAATGAACAAATTAACTTACGACAAAAACTAATGAACTAACTAACTTACGACTAAAACTAATGAGCAAATTAACTTACGACTAAAACTAATGAACAAATTAACTTACGACTAAAACTAATGAACAAATTAACTTAAGACTAAAACTAATAAACAAATTAAATTACGACAAAAAATAATGAACAAACTAACTTACGACTAAAACTAATGAACAAATTAACTTACGACTAAAACAAATGAACAAACTAACTTACGACTTAAACTAATGAACTAACTAACTTACGACAAAAACTACTGAACAAACAAACTTACGACTAAAACTAATGAACTAACTTACGACTAAAACTAATGAACAAACTAACTTACGACTAAAACTAATGAACTAACTTACGACTAAAACTATTGAACAAATTAACTTACGACTAAAACTAATGAACTAACTAACTTACAACTAAAACTAATGAACAAACTAACTTACGACTAAAACTAATGAACAAACTAATTTACGACTAAAACTAATGGACAAATTAACTTACGACTAAAACTAATAAACAAATTAACTTACGACTAAAACTAATGAACAAATTAACTTAAGACTAAAACTAATGAACAAATTAACTTACGACTAAAACTAATGAACAAACTAACTTACGACTAAAACTAATGAACAGACTAATTTACGACTAAAACTAATGAACAAATTAACTTACGACTAAAACTTATAAACAAATTAACTTACGACTAAAACTAATGAACAAATTAACTTAAGACTAAAACTAATGAACTAACTTACGACTAAAACTAATGAACAAACTAACTTACGTCTAAAACTAATGAACAAACTAACTTACGACTAAAACTAATGAACAAACTAACTTACGACTAAAGCTAATGAACTAACTTACGCCTAAAACTAATGAACAAACTAACTTACGACTAAAACTAATAAACAAACTAACTTACGACTAAAACTAATGAACTAACTTACGACTAAAACTAATGAACAAATTAACTTACGACTAAAACTAATGAACAAACTAACTTACGACTAAAACTAATGAACTAACTAACTTACGACTAAAACTACTGAACAAACAAACTTACGACTAAAACTAATGAACTAACTTACGACTAAAACTAATGAACAAACTAACTTACGACTTAAACTAATGAACTAACTTACGACTAAAACTAATGAACAAATTAACTTACGACTAAAACTAATGAACTAACTAACTTACGACTAAAACTAATGAACAAACTAACTTACGACTAAAACTAATGAACAAACTAATTTACGACTAAAACTAATGAACAAATTAACTTACGACTCAAACTAATAAACAAATTAACTTACGACTAAAACTAATGAACAAATTAACTTAAGACTAAAACTAATGAACAAATTAACTTACGACTAAAACTAATGAACAAACTAATTTACGACTAAAACTAATGAACAAATTAACTTACGACTAAAACTAATAAACAAATTAACTTACGACTAAAACTAATGAACAAATTAACTTAAGACTAAAACTAATGAACAAATTAACTTACGACTAAAACTAATGAACAAACTAACTTACGACTAAAACTAATGAACAAACTAACTTACGACTAAAACTAATGAACTAACTTACGACTAAAACTAATGAACAAACTAACTTACGTCTAAAACTAATGAACAAACTAACTTACGACTAAAACTAATGAACAAACTAACTTACGACTAAAGCTAATGAACTAACTTACGACTAAAACTAATGAACAAACTAACTTACGACTAAAACTAATAAACAAACTAACTTACGACTAAAACTAATGAACTAACTTACGACTAAAACTAATGAACAAATTAACTTACGACTAAAACTAATGAACAAACCAACTTACAACTAAAACTAATGAACTAACTAACTTACGACTAAAACTAATAAACTTACTATCTAATGAAAAGACGGACGAACAAACTAAGTAATAAATTGACTAACAAAGAAAGGTACGTAGAAAGTTTTTAATAAAGACAAATAAATAAAACACCCCCTCCTGGCGGAAGTAAATATAAAACTTAAGAAATGACTAGAAATACACAATTGCAGGTGAAAATGATGAAAGAACTACAGATGTTCAAATAAACGGAGGAAACGCCAGATTATTTAAAACTTAACTAACCCAATAAGTTGGTAACATTTATCCTTAAGACATACAGAACAGGAATAACTTGATCAATAATGGATTATGTCAACTATAATTGTCACATAAACATATTTTCCTTAAAATATTTTTTAGTTTGATTGAGTTTTGTTTTTATTGTAGACATTATATGTTTTATTACGTGTTAGTTTTCTGGATTTCTTGTTTGTTTATGCAGGTGCTCTTTTGACCAGGTGAAGTTCTCATTTACGTGGTTTGAGAGAATATATTTATATTCTTAAACAGTACACTATCTCCAGGGCCGGATCGACGTGTCATTCTGCCAGTGAGCTACAAATTCGAATTTTTTTTTTTTTGAGTGATGTTTTCTGCATTGTTGGATTACATTCAGATTTTACGAATGAAAATTAAGAAAATATTGAAGTAAAGATTATATCTGATAAATTATAATAGTTTTTCCATTCTATCTCAGTCGAAACATTAGGGGTCTTCGGTTCCGATACTTCACGATTCATACGAGATATTGGACGGATGTTAGCCACGTGTAGGCACGAGCCCCTAAAGGCCGCTTGGATGATCCAGAACATCTTCCTAGCTAACATCCTCGGCAACGTAATGTCAATTATGACGTCATCGTGATGAAGAAAACAAAGAAACCTTGCCCCCGTGTGGAGGCGAATGAATAGACACTTATTAAAATACACTTTTATTTCTAATAAATGTTCTTTGTTTGGTTATATATGAAATAAAAAGTAAATTTCAAATATTATCGTTATTTTATTAAGTAAAATTAAGAAATAGTTTTAGTGTAGACGTTTTTATACATACAATACAATGCCACGACATTTAAACAAGTCCAGCTAGCAAGTATAATTTGATATGACCTGTGACGACTGCGGGAAGAAAGTAGTACCATAATTCATTCAAATGCGAAGTGCCAATATATGTACTTCCGGTACACATATCTCATTTTCTACTCTTACTTCGAATGGAATTTTCATTTTTCTTACATCACTTTAAACTTATATTGAATATGTCCATTCGAACCCTATTTTTACACACACTCATCTAAATATTAATACACAAACGCAACAGAAACTTGAGGAAAATTTTTGTTTACATTGTTCTTAATGCTAAGTATTTTATTGACAGAAATTTGTTTAGGGAGAAGTTCTTTCAAGCTCTTGTTGGTTACTTTCATGAGAGCATAATTTTATAATAATAAGTAGTCATTGTAATGTTTTCATTAAATTAGTTGATATTATCATTGATGTTTTCATAATTATCATTAATCAGGCTGCCATACCACTATGGAAAGATCTGGTCCATCATCAGCTCGAATGAATTCGGTTGTGACAAAGGAGATCATGCCTCAAACAACGTCCTGCTAGTTTTCCTGAATGACAAGGAAAACGCTGAACTACTAAATTATCTTTAAAAACTTAATTTATGGATTTTCCTTTTTTAAATTTCGATTATATATATATATTCAATCGGCCATCGGAAACTGTCACGTAATTAAGAGGAAGTAAGATCTATATGTAGCTAGAAGCGTGCACAGATAGAAGACTAGTCGAGAGTGTTCAACGAACGCATTCGGAACTTTTCATTAGAGCTTTTGACAGTCTATTTTTAATTTCTTATATAGGCTTATCATGATATTTATGAATAAATATTAAATTATTAATACCTACAGACGCTAGCGTTTCAAGCTTATTGCTCTCATAAATGCAGGAAAGTAACAATATCAGACGGTTTATGGATCATCTCCTAGACGTGGTCCAGAGAATAATTGCACAGCAATTTCTAATCCTGCAATGGGAAAAGAAAAAAGAAATATACCTATAAGTATATACCATATTCTAAAAATCCATCCAATAAAACCGAAGAGATTTAATAAACGAAACGATTAATTGCATCGATCTGTATTTGACTTGTTTTTGTTACATATTTTCTACACTAACATCCTTTATATATATATATATATATATATATATATATATATATATATATATATATGAATTATTTATTACCTACAGACATCGATGTTTCAAGCTTACGCAATCTTCAGTGTAGGAAGCTAATTCCCTACGGTGGACGGACGCGAACTCCGATCACAAATAGCCACTGATTCGCAGTCAAGAGAGTTACCAGCTGGTCACCAGAAATTACCTTGGTATTTAAGAGGAATTTAACTTTGTAAATACCAAGTCGGCGAGTATTCACAGCAAGCGGCGAAGAGTGATCAACAACAACAACAGCAAATCGTGTTGGATCTTGCAATGAAGTTAGTAGTACTGCTTGTTATTAAATTCACTCATATATATATATATATATATATATATATATATATATATATATATATATATATATATATATATATATATATATATATGATGACTGGGGTCTAGGGTTCGCATTCTTGGCTGGCAGTTGTATATAGCCCCACTGATGATTCTTGGTGAAGATGAAGCATATATGTATGTGGATATAAAGTAATATTTATTTAAAAAATGATAATTAATTATCCAAGCACTCTTAAAGAGGCGACTACTCTGGATAGAAATATTAAAAGGTTCTATCTTAGCTGTAATGCAAAGTTATTTCCCTTGTAAATGAAACACTCATTGAGACTTACTATGTTTTTAACGAATAATAAGATTCATTTCTCTCTCATTCATATGACTTTCACAGTAGCCACATTGATTAGCACATATGATCGTATCAGTCAATTATGACTGGAGTCCAGGTTTCGAGTCATGCTACCGGCGGAACAGTTTTATAAATCACACTGATGATACTTGGTTAAGATGAAACATATACGTATGCGAATAAAAAATAATATTTATTAAAAAATAATAATTAATTGTATATATATATAATGTTAAGTATGTGTATATGTTTATATATTTGTATCTACAAGATCCACTTATAAACTAATTAACCGATCTTTATAAATTTTGGAACATACATTCTAGGCGTAAGGGGTCTAAATTAGACTGAAAAATATTCTCGACATTTTCAGTTTTGGAATGCTTTTTAAAGGGTTAGGGGAGGGGCCTATATGAGCACGAATTTGAAGATTCGAATATTTTGCGATTTGCATTTAATTTGATCATTGGATAAGAATTAAGTAAGATTCCCTCAATTCAGTTTCTTCTTAAGACGCCTAAACCTTTAATTTAAGACCTTTTCTAGAATAGAAATAACATAATGGTTTTTGATCAAAATTAGAATAAGGATTCTAAACATAAGATTTAATATCATTATATCTTGATTTTAATCTTCGTAAGAGGACATAAAAGTTATACAAAACTGTTCTGTTCGGAGTATGAAATTAATTTTACTCTTCCTAGCACGGATATTCTTCTAATATATATATATATATATATATATATATATATATATATATATATATATATATATATATATATATATATATATATATAATGAAAAGTTTACACTTGGAAGCGTTGATGAAATGGCATGTTTTTAAGATAAATAAATTATTTATTTTTAAAAAAATAAAGAAATGCGTTGTCCAGGTTTTTCAAAATATTTGTTTCAAAATATTATTTTTATTATTGCCATTTCATCAACACTTCCAAGTGTGGACTTTTCATTCTACCCTATTCACGTAACCGCGTGCCACACACTGGCATATCAACATTAATCGTCGATAACATCAAGACGAATTTCAACTTGACTGCGATAAATATGTCTCAATCAAGAAACATTAAACGAAAAATGAACAGAAGAATAAAAATATGCTTATACTTTTGACAAGTTTTTAAGATAAATAAATAATTTATTTAAAAAAACATAAAGAAATGCGTTGTCCCGGTTTTTCAAAATATTTTTTTCAAAATATTCTCCTTATTATATATATATATATATATATATATATATATATATATATATATATATATATATATAGGGCTTTTGGTTTAACAATCAGTTTAAAGAAGACTGAGGTGGTCCATCAACCATGCCCTACTCCTAAACAAGTTCAAGGAGTGAAACAAAATCAGCCTGTCCATGAATTTCCATTAGAAAAACTCAAAGTGGATGGCAGACCAATGAACTATGTCAAAAACTTTACCTACCTAGGTAGCAAAGTTAATTCTGCTGCTTCACTTGATGATGAAATCGTAAACCGAATTGCAAAAGCGGCAAATGCCTTCGGAAAGCTGAAACATCGTCTTTGGAGTAGCAGAGGCATTAAGTTGAAGACAAAAATCAATGTGTATGGGGCTGTAATATTGACAGGTCTTCTCTATGGATGTGAGGCGTGGACGCCTTACCGGCACTACATTCGCCAATTGGATGTGTTCCACAGGAGCTGCCTTAGGACCATATGCGGACTTAGTTTGAAGGACAAAGTCGCTAACACCGATCTTTACAACAGATGCCATATTGGTGGAATTGAAAGTTTCCTGTTGCAGTCTCAATTGCGATGGGCTGGTCATGTAGCAAGAATGGACGAAGGGAAGATACCTAAAGCACTGATGTACAGTCAGTTAGCTTGTGGTAACAGAAATGTTGGTCGGCCCTTGCTGAGGTACAAAGATAAATTGAAAGATGCGCTGACGGCAATTGGAGTACCCAAAAAAAACTCTGAAGACTGTACAAAAGACAGGAAGACATGGGGAGCAGCTTGTTGCATTGGACTGGAAAGATTCAACGAGACCTGTGTGGATAATATGAGAACTGCCAGAGTTAGGCGAAAAGCTAGAGAGAGTGCTCCACACCTGACATCCGATTACTCACACTCTTGCACTGTTTGCGGCTTTCCTTGAAGGTCTCTTGCCGGACTCAGGTGTCATGAACGATCTAAACACAAATGAAAGTTGTTCGAACCTCATACGTCGCAATCGACGGGAGAATCCATCATATATATATATATATATATATATATATATATATATATATATATATATATATATATATATATATATATATATACTTATCGCGGCAGCGTGGTCCCGAGCGTTTGTCTCGTGATTCTAGCTTGAATCTACGAACTGAGTTCGAGCATATGCGACCGCCTGCAACCGCCACTCCTACACTGATGAGAGTAAGAGAGCTCGAAACGACGTCGTCTGTAGTTAAAAAACACTTTGCTATTCAAAAAAAATATTTATATATACAAATAATTTAGTAAACGTTTTTTGCATTGTTTCAAGAAGGTGTTGACGATTTAAATTCAGCAACGCTTGATTGCATCACAGAACAAAATCGCATTACGTTTAGCATTTTTAAATGTTTCAACTGATTTTATATGTGATGTTATTATTTATAGGCTGCTGTGTTTTTATGTAGATAGCTTCCAGTATTTTTAATTTTTTTTAATTGGTTTCGGAATGTATAATTTTAGTGTTTTAACTAGAATATGTCTTAAATCAGAGGGAAGACAGTTATTCTTTTGTAGACGTTGGTAAATTGAGTTCGAGTTTACAAGATGCATGCTGAGGCGGCGGAATAGGGTAGTGCTTGTAAAACCAATGTAGCTATTAGCTTTATTATTATTATGGGAGTTACATTCTTCCAAAGGGCATTTAAACTTATAAATAACATTGGTTCTTTCTAGTGTTTTGGGGGTTGGGGAGGACTTGTTTTTTACTACAAGATTTTCGGTTTCTCACCGTGTTGCCGAGAATATGTATTCCAAAATTCATAATTATCTTTACCATTTAGGTGGTGCTCACGCCCAAACTCGCACCCTCCCTCAAAAAGCTTTTAAAATAATTTAGATACGAAAAATTTAATAGAGAAGAAAATTGCTCTACATCAAATTTTGAGTTATATTAAGTAATACATTTTTTAAATGATCGATGTGCGCGTAGGCGTCAATACAATATATGTGCTTTGTAAAATAATAACCTATTGAACTGATTATTATTAATTATGGAATATGTATTCTAAGCAACAGGGTGAGTAACGTCGGCACATTATTTATTTTTTGTAAACTATACCATTGAGAGGAGTGTCACCAAAACCGTACCATAGCTCCCCTCAAGAATGGATAAAGATTAAAATTAAAACTAATGATATTATTGTTTATTCCCTGTCCTTGGACGGATATTCTAGAAGTATATATGTATAAACTTGAGAAACGATTTTGAATATTAATTAAATAGAATAGAATTCCTTTCCAAGAAACACTTCATATAAATCCGACCTGCATTTCTGGTGCTATCTGTTTTTTTTGTAAAGTTCTATTGGCCATTTATTTGTTAACGTCTTCCAAATGCAAATAATCTTCAATAAAGAGAAGGAAATTAGATCAGTCAAGGTGAAGAAATAAAGACTGGGCAGGGGCGGCGGCTATTGATTTTTCTCAAATGAGATTTTTTGAATGAAAAGCAGAAACAAAAATATGAATAAGAGTGAAATAAATGAAAATGAATCCGTTACTAATAGAAATGTTTAGTTTTGAGGGTGAACGGTCAAGATTTCCACGAGGCGGCACATAAGGAGCCGATGAAAACAAACAAGGAAACTTGCAAAAGAAAGAACAAAGCCCGCCAATATTACGCTAGTTATTTGCTGCGGGATAGAATAATCTATGGAGTATTTGACAGAGTGGACAACTTTCTCTTGAGATATGAATAATAATAATAATAATAATAATAATAATAATAATAATAATAATAATAATAATAATAATAATAATAATAATAATAATAATAATAATAATAATAATAATAATAAATAAATAAATAAATAAATAAATAAATAAGTAAATAAAATACGAATATAAACAAGAACGAAAGACCGAGTAATATTAAAAAATAATAATAAAAAAATAATCATTGTGGATATGTTTATATAGATTAAAAAGAAACAATGCGTTGCCGCTTAAATGCACACAAATAAGAAAAAGAAAAGAAAATTGCCCGAAGATTAAGATCAGTAACTGAAATAGCAATGATAATAAAAAGAAAAGATGAAATAAAATGATAATAAATAAATAAATAAAATAGCAAAAATAACAAAAATAAAAAATGACAAAAAATTGCAAAAAGTAGAAAATCGGCCAAGAGAGACAATGATATTTAAAATGACCCAATATAAATATTGTTTCTTTATTGTTGTTGCCTTTTTTGTTAAGACGGGAAAACAAGGAACTTATATATTTCAGTTCACACCAGCCCCAACGACATCCATCGGAGACCGTGCCCCCACACTCGCAGTATCAGTTGTCATCTACCTGTAAAGATATTAAATTGTCAACACAACAATGGACAAAAAAAAAGCGAAACTGAAACAATATCGAAGTGTTGGTCCCCATGGCTATATACGCTGGTATTAGATATTATAAGTTGGCACTACTTTCACTTGCCAGCGCACCAAAGGTGTGTGCATCCCTTGGGGCTAAATCAAATATGAATTCATGTCAAATAAACTTAAGAAGCCATATGCAAAGTATATTCATAGTCATATGCATATAAACATATATATATAGCAATAATAGCGAACAGAAACAATGATTGTCCACACGTTGAAGTGAGAATGTTATGGGTCTTCCCTGTGATAAGCAGAAATGAAATAGTCGTCCTGGCGGGATTTGAAACAAGGTAAATTTGTAGATAAGTATTTTTGTTATCAATAACCTATATAGCATGCACACAGTTGTGTATAGGGGTCTGGTGATGCTATAGGTAAATCTTGATTATATGATCTCTAAAATTCAAGTAAACTTGGATACTGCAAAATATTACGAGAAAGGAAAATATATTAAATTATTTATAAACACAATCATAAATACATCTTATAAATGTTCGTAGATTTGTCATCAGATATAAACTTGTTTCACTGCAGGTAATCAGATTCGCTCTTCCAGCAACCCAAGCATTTCTCAAAGGAATAATTTAACATATAATATATATAAAATATGACATGAAATAAACGGTTTATTCTGTTTTAATATAAATCAATAGAATGTTTAAAGTTTTTATGTCCACAAATTACATTTCCTGTCAGACAAACACTTAAACTACTTCACTTTTTATATAAGAAATTCCTTTTTAATGCTTATTAAGTCAAGGTTAGTTGGTCGCACGTGTGTCACAGAATACTTCATGTATGCTTTTATCAATTTAATTTCCGGAAATGACCTTTTACACCTTGGGTTGGTGAATAAGTTTTAAGGGTTTTTTTGGAAATCAAAAATATCTTTACGAAGTCAAATATTTAACTAATGTGATAGAACAATAATTTTTTTTGTTTTTGTATCACATTTACATATATTAATGATTTTTGTAAATTTCATGACTTTTCAGTAGCCTAAGGTAAGACCAGACTAGTTATAATGAAATAGGGGGTGTAGCATGCGGAAAGAGTTGGGGGTTGTTTTGATATTAATAATACCATTAATAATTTTAAAAAATACTCTGATTAAACAAAAGAGAGAGAAAGGTAGAGATAAGTAAAAAAGTTAAAGTAATATATATTGGGGGAACAAATATAGTCCATGAATGGACACATGATCATCCAATTTCCATAATTCTGGGAGAAATCCAAAACCAGCCTTACTATGCCATATCTCAGATTTGGACACAGATATTATGGGTTTTTATTTTAGAAGTGTCTAATGTGTTTAAATTATTTAACGGTTTTAAGGTATCTAATGCCCTTTTGGCTGGTTATGTTAAATTTGCGTATGTTATTGCATGTTGCCATTAACTCGTCTCTCTTATTCAATATATTTCTATGTTTGTATTTAAGTATGATAATTGTTTCTTTTTCACACTTTTTTGCTATTTTATATAATTGAGCAGTTAACATCGCCAAAGCAACTCCATGGGTTTGTGAGGTGTATGGAGATGACACAATGCCACGAAGTACCGTCTGACATTGGTTTTCGCGCTTCAAAAGATGAGATTTTGAACTGGAGGATGGACTTGTTGAGTTTAATGATGAGCAATTAAAGCAGTATCTTTGCGAAAATCCACGTCACACAACCACGGAATTGGTGGAACAGATGAACTGCGGTCAGAAAACTTACAATGTGCGTTTCAAACCGATCACTATTAACAAATGTATTTTCAATGCAAATCTGAAATATTTGAATTTTCTAAATAGGAGGTTGTGTCCATATTGTGTCCCCTAAGAAATAAATATCAAAAATATATACAATTAAAATAACCCAAGTTAGTAAACAGACTCCCAATTTCAAAACTGTGGCAGATACACAGATTTACCAGTCGAAACGAAAATAAAATTAATGCAGGCCCCAACGCTTTATTAACTACACCACCTTCAAAAATGTCGAAGGTGACCTGCATAACTGGCAAATCAAGCAATTTGGAAGGAGTTGGGGAATTAACAACTCAAATTGTGAATAAAGAAATAGGGGAAAGGAGAAAGACAAAAATAAAAAGGAAGCCTTACTAAAGTTATTCATGTAATAGCTAAGTTATGAACAAAAATTACCCGAAGAAAGGTCCCCTAATCTTGTCCTAAACAGGTCATATTTAACGTTCGTTTAAAGAAACGCAAAATCCTCTACCTAAAGTACGTCCAAATACCACTCGAGTCTAGCTTCTATCACTCGACACAGATGTGCAACTCCCACCCACCTTTCACCTAAATCTGACAAAGGAGCCTCACCCTCTCGGCCCTAATACGGATTTTAAATAAATATTTGAAAATTCGAATAAGGTCGGGAGAAATGAAGGTTGTACCTCTGTAGACTGCTTTCATACGTGTTGACCATATCACATCTATCATAACGGCTAGTAAGCTCAGTGGCCCTCAGTCCCCGACATTACAACTTGCTAGATGGTGGTATCTTAGGGTTGGGTTTCAGGAACGAACATTGATGGCGTCAGGGCGCCGACAGCTTTTCCCATGGAATAAGTGCCCATCTTAACGTCGAGGTTATCCTGGGAAACGCTACTAACATCCAGGGAAAGGTTATTTTCGCTACCCTATAGAGGGATGGGTGTAGTTTTACAGGGATCCTCCAAACACCATTTTTTTTTAAGAAACGAAAATTAAAGTCTTTGAAAAAGCTAGAGGAAACAAAGTGTGAAAAGATAGATTGGCCTCCTCCAGCATTCTAGATATATCCTTTGCCGACTCTTTAGATCTTATGACCATTAATATCCTTTGGCCATCTGGGAAGTTCAGAGGGTTCTCCACCGACCATCCCTCCACCTCTAGGACGTTTAGTAGCTTTTTAAGGTCACTGAGGTAATGTTATTTTGCTCATCTAACTTGTACCTCAGTGACCACACATATTTCCTGCTCAGAGTGGAATACTTGTTTTTTCCTTCGTTTTTCCATTGAATGGCTTCGTTGTCTTTTCAGATTTGAGGTCTGAGGTGGAGAGGACATATCCGTTTTCATTCGTGAGGGAGGTGGGGAGGACGAGTTTAGTGTGTTTGTGTGTGTGATGTAGAAGTGGTGATGGGGGGATCTGGAGAGATTCACTGATTTTGTTGGTGAATGAGTTGGGGTGACAACTGAAGACGGCTTTGGGGAGGAGAAATCTTTCTTTTTGATTGGAGAAAAGAAAGTCGTCTTTGGGTGCTATAATTGGTGGTGGCATCTTTTTTTTCGGTAGGGGGGTGAGTTTATTTTGGCTGGTGAGAAATCTGTTGTTGTTGGAATATATTTGGGGCAAAGTTTGAGGGGCACCTGAGTGGACTGTGTTTTGAGAGGAGAGTGGGGCTGGAAACCTTTTGAGCACACAGCTCCTTTTTCAACTGAATAATTTCAACATATTTTTCTTGCTCTGGATCTTTTGACATTTTATACTCCTCTTCATCTTTCCTCATGTTTTTTCTCCTGTACTATAGTCTACCTCTCCTCCTTTTCATTTTGTTGACTAAGGTCAGGGAATGCTGCTTCTAAATCTTCCTTCCTTGGAGATTTTGAGGGCTTTACATTGATTACATTCCCGATCTTAGGCCCCGGGTGATCTCCCACTTTATTTTTGGGATTCTCCACTGGACGAGTGTTTTTCTTTAATGGGCATTCAATAGTAAGGTGCCCCACAGACCCCCGTCCAGCAAGCAGGCCTTCTTCAGGCGACAATTACAGGCAATGTTTCTTCCCCTACCTCTAAGTCGTATGGGATTTCCAGAAAGGCTTTACGGTCAAGTAAAACATCAAAGTTCCGTATTGACAGGTAAGAGTCACAGGTCAATGAAATTAAGCCTCGATATTTTTCTAGGAAAGCAGCTATATGTGCTCTCTCAATATAGAAGGGGGCATGGAATACGGAAACTCTTGTCCTTCGCCCCAAGTGTTCCATATGTAAGATGTATTCCTGGCTGATGATTTCTTTTAGTGCTCGTTCCATGCATTCTTCTTTCGATGAAAACAGTGCACTCCACGTAGGGTGACCACACTTTTTTATTATCTTCTGTGGTCGATGACCCACCGGGTATCTTATCACTTTTTTGGTCTTTTTTTCCATGACAAACATCCTAAGGGTCTTTTTATTTATTTCTTCCAGCTTCGGTAGGTCAAGAATAATTCCTGTATCCATGATAAGGGTTTTGTAGTTTTCGATTTTAAGTCTAAACTCGTCCATAGCCCGACGTCCAGATTAGGGAGGTGGCGGGGCAATGACACCACTTCCATTGTAGTATCCGTACTTTCCGCTGACATAGCTGTCATCGTCGATAGGAAATAAAACCATAAAAATCAGTAATAGAAAAAAGAATGTTCAAAAATAATTCAGCTCTAAAAAAGAGAGACCGAATAACAACAACAATAGCAACAGCAACAATAAGCAATAACAATAATAGTAACAGTAACCAACAGTCGCAGAAATAAGTGATGCAGAGTCGGGGTTGCTGGGGTACTTCCAGGTATTTACTTCCTTCCCACCGCAGGAAGATGTGGCACAAGGCCGGAAGGTGGGGAGACACAAGCCAATGTTCCTAAAAGAAGGAGCACTCTGGCTTCTAAAACATTGTCTGGGCAGCCCGTCGGCATTCCCCGGTTGGAATGCCTCAGGCAGTAAGCAATAAACTTACTCCACCCAAAAGAGGGGATGAAAGGCCTGTGAGGGTGGGCCTCTTAGGACTACCCAGGACTAATGTCTCAGCCTGACAGATAAAATGACCCAGTTCCTGTCGGTCTTGAGTGGATCCAGGTATTTACTTCCTTCCCATCGCAGGTAGATGTGGTACAAGGCCAGAAAGTGGGGAGAATCAAGCCAACGCCTCTAAAGAAAGAGCCTTCTAGCCTATAAAAAATTGCCTAGGCAGTCCTGTCGGTATTTCTCGACCGGGGTACCTCAGGCAGAAAGCAATAAACTTACTTCACCCCAAAGACGGGAGGGAAGGCCTGAGAGGATGCACCTCATAGGACTACTCATGACAGATAAAAGGCACAGAAATGGCCCAATTCCTGCCGGGTTGGGGTGGTTCCAGATCTTTAATTCCTTCCCAGCGTAGGAAGATGTGGCAGGAAGGTGGGGAGAGTCAAGCTAGCGCCCCTAAAGAAGGAGCACTCTGGTCTCTAAACAATTTCCTGGGCAGAGCACCTCAGGCAATAAGCAATAAACTTCCTCTACCCCAAAGAGGGGAGGCAAGACCTGTGAGGGTGCACCTCCTAGGACTACCCAGGACAATTAGCTCAGCCTGACAGATAAAAGGCCACCGAAATGGCCCAGTTCCTGCTGGATTGATTGTTAAAAACGAATCCTCGACTGGTATTGACTGGTCCAAAGTCTCTCAGCAACTAACGTTGCAGAAGACCGTGCAGGCTGGTGTGGACCCAACACCGAGAGGCATGTGCTGCCGGTATTTATAGTGACGTCGAAGTGTTCATGTAGTCCGTAAAGGTGGATACCATAACAATTATCAACCAATTTCAAAGATAAGATTTTAACAATATACTAGACGATCCGTGAGCCGATGAGTCAGTATTTGTTATATATATATATATATTATTAAATGTATAAGTTGCCTCAATATTATAGACCTGACCTGGGACAGATACTCCATTTCATGCTAATTAAATATTTAGAATTGTTCGTTTTAATTGATGTGATTTTCCATTAACAAAACCTATCTCGAAACCGAGTAGGTTTTCTTTGCTGATAAAAAAAGTAATTTGTTCTTTTGCTATTTACTTTTTTTTACAGTTTTTTGTTGATATTTTTGTTTTTATTAATCTTCTATTTTTAAATTCTAAAGACATATATACTATTTGCCATGTTTAATTTTGGGAATCTGCCTTACTAAATACATTTGCTGTTACTTATTCCTTCTGCAAAGGCGGAGGTTATGTTTTCAGTCGAGTCTGTTTGTCACCATGTTTATTTGTGTAGTGGTTAGCGTCCACATCACTGATCAAAATATCGAGCATGATTTAACTTAGAACTGATGTAATTTGAGCATGTCTAGGTCAAAGGAAAGAAACCTTGCTCATGAAAATTCCGTTTGATGTTAAGTACGGAGGAAGAAAAAAGAATATTTGCATACGAGTTCTTGATGTGAATGTCTTACAAGAATCAGATATTTGAGCTCAGTCGAGCAGCTTCCATGATGTCATTTCCATGACATTTTTTTTTATGAGAGACAGTGTTGTACCTTGACACATAATTGCTAGCAGCTGTTTTCCTGATAAAATCGGAAATAATTGGTTCCTTAAATATTTTACAACCTTTTCAAACATTTTTATTGAAATATTTTTAATATTTATGTTTTCGTTGATTTTTCTTTTAATTCTGAAAACTTGCATATACTTTGCCTCGTCTCATATTGCAAATGTGTTTTATTGTGACCCTGTATGTGTGTTTTAATGTACTAACGATACAGCACAAATAGTCAGAAATATTTTTAAAGGATTTAAATTATTTTCAAATCATATTACAAATAAAGTTAGTAAACTTGTTTACAACTGTTTTAAGCCGATGTTTTATAGTCATACTATGTAACATAAAAATTATCCAAACAGTCACTCTCTTCAGAACGTTTTTACATATGTACCAAGAAAATACTGCCACAACAAAGTCCCCCCTCCTAAAAAAAGTATGTTCTTCATCAAAACAAGACAAAATCACAGGAATAGATCCATTGTCAACTACCTCATCTGGCTTCAGTATTTAGGGTGCTGCGAGTGTCCCGGACTCCAGGGTGGGTAACACCAGGCAACGTCTCACACAGTTTTTCCATGTAGTCTGATCCAAAAGGATTAACATCAGTCAGGTTGCATGCAATCATACTTCTTACATACTCAAGTTAGCTCTTCCTCGGTTTATCACATTCCCCTGTACCTGGGATATCCAGCTGTTTTTTGGAGTTGATGCAAGAAGTACACGCTGAGGCACTAAGCTCATAAGGCATTCATAATTTCACCAATACTAAGTTTCTGATGAAGGGATACGTTTCTCTAGTTAGCAACCACACATCAACCTGATCATCGCGCAATCATTACGGTGAAGGCATTCCAGATTAGAAGTGTTAGATTAACATTTATTAAGAAATCCAAGATATATATATTTAAAGCATTAGTTAACGCCAACATTAAAATACATGAATATATAAGCAAAAGTGTAAATAGAAAAACATGATTCTAAATTAAAGAATACATAAGTAATTAAGGAATGTGTATGTCCTCATACAATACAAAATGCACGAATTGTCAAGGAAACAAAGGAGAATGTGACAATGCACAGATATGTAAATGTACTTACATGTATCTGTTGTGTTATGCTGTGTTCTATAACTGATCCCAAAATGTGGAGGCTGGTGCAGCAAAAATTAAGAGTTGGAACGAGAAAGATTTTTGATAGCTTACAATTATTTGTAGTAGAATGCCAAAAATCTCTTGGAAGACTTAGTTTTACATATACAGTAAACTCCCCAGCCCCCGCTGGAGACAGCAAAAAACGGAACGTCTGCTCACTTCGATTTCAAGACTAGTTATGTTGTTTTTCTCCGATTTTCTTTCAATCGGTGACCGTAATTTTGAAAATTGTTTTTCTTCCCACATTCCTAAAATAACTCCATCAATTAAACAATAAATGTTCATACTTCCATTTTCGTCCCAACCTTGAAATTATCAAAACAACCACAGTCACATTCCAAATGCGCCGACGTCTACCCGCACACTGCTCCTGACCTACGCCTTATTACCATGTAGATTATAATCTTATGACTATCCTGCTTTCCTGATCACCCCGGATGCTGTCCTTACATATTTCAACTATGGTGACTTTCCTCTAGAAGAATCTACAAAATTCGTTTTGGATACAATTGCGAATCTGATTAGTTCAGTGGCTGACATTGCAGAGTGTCTGGTGAACTTTCTTCTCGACTAATGATGGTCAGAGTGATCACGTCACACCAAGGTTGGAGGACACTTCGGCAAAGTGGAAAAGAAATTGACCTGTGTACAGTGATCGAAAAACAGCTTGGCAGACTGACGAAGAAATTGTCTCATTTCTCTGCGATTGAAGGTCATGTTGGCAGACTAAAGGTAACATTTCCCAAAAAGGAGAGAGTGATTAAAGAAGGAACAGAAACGATGGTGAATGATTTCGGTTCTGAGCAGTGGAGTGAAATGGTGTCTGGGTTGGTCGAGTCAACAGCTGAACAAGTGTAGTTAGTCAACAGCCTAACAAAGGCACGGGACCATTAACAGAAGTAGCTGATGATGTCAACTGCTGGATGGGTGAAGTTAGTGAATATCTGGATGAAGTTGTATAATTACAACTAATCATGAGTAACAATGTAGTTAGTCAAACTTCAACCAACATCCTGTTACCAGACAGAAAAATAAATCAAGCAGGAACTTATACTAAACTTTCATCTTGAGCATCGGTTGTGTAGCCGACCGGGATTTATATTTTACAGGCTGATGATATTTGGTGGCCTTAAAAATCAATTTAAGATAAGATTTTCTGCTGGTCCTGTTTGTTATGAGGGGTACCGTCTGCAGCAATCTAATTAACTCTTTTCCAAAATACCATAAATATGTTTTTTCAAAATAAACATAGGTCAGTCTTGGCATGACACATCTGGAGAGGTGCCGCTCACAACAATCTTTGTCGCTTAAACAGAGTTCAAAATCGACTCCGAAATCTAGTGGAGGATGATGTCTTCTGTGCCTTACAGCCCTTTTCTCACAGAAGAAACGTTGCTAGTCTCTCTCTACTCTATCGTTACTTCCATGGAAGGTGCTCAACTGAGCTCCACTCTCTGGCTCCTCCTTGTAAGACATTCATCGCAAGAACTCGTTTTATTACCAAACGAAAAAAAAAAATTTTCTTTCGAGCATCAGACGGAATTTCTATTAACAGAGATTCTTAGCAAGGGCTTCTATCTGTGACACACATTACCACGACACTGCTGCCCTGCAGATTACAATAAAGTCATATTTGTATCAATGTTGACAGGTTCTTGTCAGGAATTTCATCAACCATTCTTAGTCCCCTCATGAAGTTCATTTCTCAACTGACAATCATTTCATCTCATTAACCCTTCTCCTCTAGTGGCTTTTGGCCATTATAAGTAGACAAACGCATGCTTACATTTTATAACAAGATATTCGGAACAATTTGTAGGTAGATCTAAATAAAAGGATGAAAGATAAAATTGTTAGAGAGTAAAGGAGTAGGAGTGAGAAATACCAAAGCATGATTGGCCGAGTAGATCACATGATAAGGTAGAGATAAATAAATAAGAAATGAGTTTTGATTTTTATGCAATTTATTTATCTTCCTCCGTCAAGCTAAGATGTGACACAAGGTATGGAAAGTGGGATTTGAAAAGCCAGCACCCGAGAAGGTGAACACTCTGGCCTACAAAAAATGCTTGGGCAGCCCCGTTGGCATTCCCCGGTAGGGCGCCTCAGGCGATTAGCAATAAACTAACCCCTTCTCAAAGGGTGAGAAGGCAAAGCCTGGGAGGGTGGACCTCCTAGAACTGCACAGGACAGACCCATAGACCGGCGGAAATCAAGCCCCGAAGGCCGATCTATGGGGTGCAGTATCCATCGGAACAGATACTACACTTTGTTCCTGGCCAAAAGGCCGATGCAATTTTATTCTATTTAGAAAACTATTTATTTAAAAACAAATTCATCAACACATTGATATAAACAGATTAAATAAATGATTTTTTTAAATAAATAGTTTTCTAAATTAAAAATTTTTAAAATTACAACTTCTCTTTATATGTGATTCACATTTAATCTCCACCCTAACACACATATCTTCCAATCTCATCCCCAAGCCCCGTCCCCTCTACACACATACAGACATAGACTTTCTAAGAGCTAGAAACGACCTTGTGATTTTAAATATTTTTAGATACCCAAAGCAAGCAATTTTGTCCAAAATTGTTGTGATCTCCAAATGATTTTTAAAATTGTTTTATCACATAAAAATGAAGATTCAATTGTTGACATAGCCTTTGCTACAAAACAGCGGATGGATTATTTCATTTTAGCATATGTTACTACACCCCTACACTAAATAATGTAAAAACGGAGGGAGAAGGCAATTCAGGGGTCAGTTAAAATTCAGAATCGCGACTGGTTTTGATATTGCGATTCAAAAGTAAGTTTAGTCTTCTCTCACCCAATACTACTGGTCATAAAGTCTTGAAATTGAATAAAGAATAGAAAGTGTTTATAATTTTGAAACAATTGTTAGTGTAGGCAGATAAACAATTTGGATATTATATTAAATGTTGACCAATTGCTGAATCAACTCTTTGAGTAAAACAAAGCTATTATTCTGTTTATAAGCTTTCGTTCAACAAATGATCAGTCCGTTTTGCTTTCCACATATTCTTTTCTGGAGCTGTTAAAAAAATGTCCATCAGTTTACTGGGCCTGTTGTAACTTCAGCTGATTCGTGTTAATCAGCAGTGTTTTCCTTTTGTGATCTTTAGTGATGAACAAATCAGAGGTTTTTGGTCTGGTGTCAACATCGCCATGATATTCCTACCTGCTGTCTCCAGCTTGGCCGACGCTCTGTCCAGAGCTCAGAGTAAGAAGAAGAATCTAATGAGCAAAACGTGTTAGGGGTTAGGGTTAGGGTTAGTGTTAGGGTGTTTTAGGGGGATATCAGGTCTGGTTTATACTAAGTAAGGAAGTGTGTGTGGGGGGGGGGGGTTAGAAATATGGACAAATAGATTTGCCTACAATATAAACTAAATGTACTTACATTTTTTTATACTCTTATTCACCCCAAACAAAGCATATTGTAACTGACACCTAAAGGGCTACCGTGAATTAAGTGCCAGATTTATAGGTAATTAAGATGACCCCTATAAATCTGGCACCTAATTAATTAGTGGGGAGTTGTGCTGCGAGATGTTTGTTTAAATTTCTGCATGTTGGTACAGTAGGGGAAACAGAAAGCAGGGAGAGAATTCCAAAGGCAAGCAGTTCGAGGAAAGAAGCTATTTGAGTAGAAAGTTTTTCGGCATCAGGGGACCTCTACACTGAAGTGGTGTGATTTTGCTGCTAATCAGGTTTGTCTGAAGTATTTACATTGCGAGGGTACAAATGCAGTAAGTTCTTTGGGGCACATACCGTTAAAGTACTTGTATAACAAACACAGGGATGCAACATTGCAGCAATGGGACAAAGGCTGGAGCTTGGTAGACAGTGTGGGACCTAGTAGGTGAGAGACTAGTGGTTGATGCATATGGCTAAAATGTTTTGATTTCTTCCAAGACGGTCCGAAAACATAACACTTTTTAAATAAAAAGAAAATTTCTCAAAGGCAAGTAACTCCTCCTCGACCTTGAAGATTCTTTTGGCTATCCTGATTGTTTGTCGTTCAACAGAACTAAACCAAACTTGGTAAATAACTCTATATTCAACTCGGGGTAATGGTATTATTGGTTTGTTTGAGTGTAATTGTAGATAACACATCTTTGAACTCTTTGCGATTGATCATATTGAGAAAGAGAGAGAGAGAGAGAGCGGTGTGTGTGGGGGGGGGGGGGTAAGTAGTACACTTTGAGAACGGTTTCAATATTGTCTGTGGCCTATTTCCAAGGTATTACAAACAGTCGATGGCTGTGACGGCGGCAATAGTTGCATGGAGGAATCTTTAAAGTGACATTCGTCCATTCTTATTCTATCTCATTAGTTCAATCAGTGCTGTAATGGCCAGCTTCTCACTGTTGATTATAATTGATGATTCACGAATGAATTTGTAAATTAAGTTCATTCAACACTGTTTCTTGGTGAATGCGATAAGACCGGCGAATGAGATTATCGATGGCAAATCAGCGGAGGCCAAAGAAAATGGCCAAACCGAGCTGACAAAGATGTCAGGTGTAATTAGGGTTTGCAGAGAGGTGGCGGTGGGTGGTACGGACATTAGTATCAGTGAAGAGGGATGGAAATGAAAGCGAAGGGAAAAGTGTGATTTGGAATGATGGGAAGAAATTAAAAGATTCAATGGAGGGTGTGCAGGTAAAAGGAGAGTAGAAAGGTTAGGGAAATGGAATTATGGGTAATTTTAGGAAGAGACTGACAGAGACTGAATGGTATTGGGATGAAGAAAGATCAAGTGGTGGTAGTGGTCATAAAGGAGGAGAAGGAGGAGGATGTTTACTTAGTAAAAGAAAAGGTAAGTAAATTTGAAAGTGTGAGCAGTATGTGAAAAAGCCTTCAAAAAATTAGTCGCATGGGATAATGAGTGATAAAAAGAGACAATATGTGACCGTCTGAGATTGTTATTACCCTGCGCTGATGAGAGAATTAGAGTCAAAACGACCTCGTAGGTAGGTAAGATATCAAAAAAATATAATTTAATATAATAAGAAGCCCTTTTCAAGTAAAATTTTAAGTAGAGCACTATCGGAGAGATTAAAAATAGACATTCACCTGAAGCCCCAGTGCAATACTCCGACTCTGTCGTTGAGTTCTATCGTATGTCTAGATATTTATACTCGCCGCTTTTAGTGTAAATATCACTTAATTTCTCTGTAATCACGTGGCAATCTCTCATGGCCTCGAGGACTAAGTGAACGCTTGCAGATTGAAGCTGTCTCTTTGAGCAGGGTTCGCACCCTGTGACCGTTTGAGATTGTTATTTCCTTGTGCTGATGAGAGGCGTAAGCTCGAAACGACGTCATACGTAGGTAAAATATTAAACAATATATAATTTAATATTATATATATATATATATATATATATATATATATATATATATATACATCTATTTCATGCATCCACATAAAATTTTAAAATATATTTATGGCAATTAAGCAACAGAGAGGCTCCAGCGTTTACTAGGGAGCCTCTGTGTAACTTAATTGCCATAAATATATTTTCATAGCTTATATATATATATATATATATATATATATATATATATATATTCCTTTTATTCATCCCTAACACGGCATATTGCCACTGAGACGTAAGGGGCTACTATGAATTTAGAGTCAGATTTATAAAAAGGAATCATAAGTGGGAAGTTGTACAGAGTGATGTTGATACAGTCAAGGAAACAGGGAACAGGGAGGAAATTCCAAAAGCAAGCTGTTCGAGGAAATAAGCTATTAGAATAGTTTTTTCTGGCAGACCTCTACAGTAGAGGGTCTGATTTTACTGCTTGTCGAGTTGGTTAGATAAAGTTAGGTATGTGTATATGTTTATATATTTCTATATATAGGATTCTCCTATAAATTAATTAACCGATCATTATGAATTTTGGAACACAGCTGCTCGGAGTAAGGATGGGTAATATGGGATGAATTTAGTTTAATTTAGTTTCATACAAGGGTGTGGAAGCTTTTTGTAAAATTTCGATATCTCCGATTTTTGTGAAATTTTAACAATAGGTATGAGACATCAATAACAAATATTCGTCAAATTTCAGTTTATTTTTTAGTATTTTAAAAGATTTTCATGGGGCATAATATGGGCACAATTTTCCATTTTAAAATTCAAATATTTCAAATTGGTATTGAATTTTATCCATAGTCATTAAGCACCAATTAAGAAAGATCCCTGAATTTCAATTTCCTCTTACGACCTCTTACATTTTAGACATTTTCTAGAATCAAAATCATGCAATGGATTTTGATCTAAATTGGAATAAGGATTCTAGACATACAGGTTAGTATCATTATATTGTGACTTTTTATCTTCGTAAGGGAATAAAACTATTCTGTTTAGGGAATTAATTTTACACATATTCTTCCGCTTGCCCCCCTAAGTATGAGCATGAATATTCGCCCGCAGAGATGGTGGCAGAACCATTACTGGAAATATTGGAGGCTTAGGTGGAGGCTCTGATTGAGGTATTAAAAACAAACAAGGCTTCAGGCCCGTCAGCTATGACAACCGATTTGCTGAAACGCGGAGGAGAGATTGTCATCAGATCACTTCTGTCAATTTTCAAACAAATAGACAATACTTTACCAGAGCACTTGACTAATAGCATCACTGTCCCACTTTACAAAGGCAAAGGATACGCATTGCAGTGTGGATGACTGAGACCCTTGGGCATGGCGATCTACATTTTTATGAATTGGATTCTCTCTTTAATCGGATGCACTTTTTCTACTATCGCAACTCCGCAAGAAATTCCTCCAACATAAAAAATCAGCTTTTTCACATCATCATCGATCTAGAAAAGGCTTTTGACAAGGTGCCAAGAAAAGCTATCCTATTTATCCTCTGGACCCTCAAGCACAAATTTGTTCCCAAGCAATTAATGAATGCAGTTTCCAGACGCTACCACAAATCGATCACAACCGTAACCTTTGCTGGTGTGTTCTCTGAAATTCTAGAAATAACGGTGAGAGTGAACCATGGATCAGTACTTAGCTCATACTTGTTTTTAATCGTTCTTGACGAACTGACATAAACCTGCAGAAATGGTGCTCTGTGAAAGATTCCGTATGCAGATTATATTGTTATCAGTGCACCCAGTGCGACAAAAGTGAGTCCAGCATTTAACAGGTGGAAATCATTGCTTGAAGGTTAATATGACAAAGACCAAGTATATTATACTGACGCTAAAATGATGATATCTGTTCCAGAAGGCAAATACCCATGCAGCATCTGTAAGCTTGGAACTGGCTCGAATTCCTTCAAATAGAGAACATGCAATAAGTGGTGTCACAAAATGTGATACGTGCAGCAGATGCAGCTAATTTCATTTGCAGTACCTGTCGAAATCCGACTCCCATGAAAAGAGAATTTGTTGCAGATTTTGAGAGAGTCAATAAATTCACCTACCTAGGTAACACAATTGATTCCAGTGAGCTAACTAACACAACTATAAGACAATGTATATCTGCCACATGGAGAGTCTTCAGGCAGCTGTCAACAATTTTACAAAACACAGGGATCCCATCGTATACAAGAGTGGTAGCATACAACACATGTTTGACGTTTGACCTGTACTCTTGTATAGTTGTAAAACATGGTCAACGACAAAACGTCAGAATTACACAATCCTGGCTGCAACACATCAGATGGAGAAACTTGTCAGTCTCACTCTAAAGGGCTCCATGAAAAAGTATGTCGCACAACGACGTCTCAACTGGTATGGCCCATCGTCCACCGTAAATCATTCAAAATGTGTCCCACATTGACATCGATGGTCCAACGCCACATTGTAGGCTGAGGAGATCAGTTGATGATGACCTGATCCTAGTGGGCAGCACAAGCGAAATGGCAACAGACAGGAAAAGGTGGAAGTCATTTATGAAACGTCTAACCTCAAGCATGAGACAACAAGACGAAAAATTAAAATAATAATCATGTATATATATATATATATATATATATATATATATATATATATATATATATATATATGTGTCATACAGACATAATATTTTGTTGTATTCATATCTTTTCAGTGTGGCTAGACAAGCAAGTACGTCAGGCTGACATCGAAACCTGACCATTTTATCAACAGTCGGAGTTCCTACCACCTATACTATAAGCCCACACTGTAAAAGACTAAGGGATCTTAATGCTTATGTAGCATTATCGACTGTCTAGAGTGGTCTATTCGTCTGATGGTTAGCTTTGCATTATTGTTGATGACAGTCTGCATTTTCCCTTTCCAGAGTGCTCAACCCACGATGGGGTTGGAAGCAAATGTAGCCATCCACAGACAGACTGTTTCGCGGTATCACAGCTCTTAAGTGTGGCAAGATAAACAAACGCCTCAGGCTAAGATCGAAACTTGACTGTCTTGTCAACAGTCAGAGATAATACCTGAACTCAACCAGAAGGAAATATAAGGAAAGAAAGAAAGCAAAAAAGAAAATCCTTTTTAATCCAAAACATGTGAAAGCCATGGTAAATATCTGAATAGGAGTTTTCACATCTTTTCCAAAAGTATTAGTAAAACGAAGCCAACAGTCAGCGCATCACCACCATTTTCACTGGACAAAAACTATAAGAAAATGTTAATTTGTATGAATACACATGGAACGACTTTTGACCTACTCGATTCTGTTGTTAGCATAAGTTTCCCTAATCATTTCTAGTATTAGGTACTCATGGGAGAGACCACGTGAAGGTTGACAACATTCATAGTGAAAGTGGTGCTCTGGAACCGACAGGATTCGAACTTGGCACTCTTAGTCGTCAGTCTTCGTCAGTATCCATTACACCACGATCACCTTGCAGAAAAATGGTGGGAGACAGAAAAGAAAACCTTGGGCCAAGGATCGGTTGGAATTGAAGGATTTAATGAAGAATGAAAGATGTTTAGGGGCCACAGGTGAGGGGGGTCAGGGGAAACTGGTCTGCATTGAGGAAAAAGTAACGAGACAGTTAAACTGGAGGAATGTCCAATACAATCAAGAAGATATCAATTTTAGTTAGATAAGAAGCAATGATTGAACGTTGGTGTAACAGAATTGAAAACAGGCCTTTAATTCGATCGGGATTCACTTCAAGAGGAGCAAGGAAGGAAAATGGAAGAAGAGATCTTAAAATGAGGAGAAGATGCAGAATGTTTGATAGATAACAAACTCTACTTACCCGACGTTGGCCGGGATTTATTAATGTTGTCGTTTTTATTTAAATTCAATTTAAAAAAAAATAATAATGCATAAGTCTCAAAGAGATAGAAAAAAGAAAGCTGTACTCAATGTGGTAAACTAGGTAGCTATCTCGGCCTAACTAACTTTTCATAGTCACAAAGTGACTTGGAATGAGTAAATGGACATGGACACACAGAATATTTACAACATTAATCTACTTGATTCTTCAAATCAATTTCTAGTTTTATTATACAAATATATATATATATATATATATATATATATATATATATATATATATATATATATATAGATGGTGTACGATCGTTTCCAAGACAATTTGGAAATATTTTATTTAGTCTTATTGTTCTGAAGACTCCAAATCATCTCTTTGTCAGTGGCCTTTCGTAAAAATGTATATATATATATGTCATCTACAGACATAATATTTTGTTGTATTCATATCTCTTCAGTGTGGCTAGACAAGCAAGTACGTTAGGCTCAGATCGAAACCTGACCATTTTATCAACAGTCGGAGTTCCTACCACCTATACTATAAGCCCACACTGTAAAAGACTAAGGGATCTTAATGCTTATGTAGCATTATCGACTGTCTAGAGTTGTCTATTCGTCTGATGGTTAGCTTTGTATTATTGTTGATGACAGTCTGCATTTTCCCTTTCCAGAGTGCTCAACCCACGATGAGGTTGGAAGCAAATGTATATATATATATATATATATATATATATATATTTCGATGTATAGAATTCACTCAGAAAATAATGAATCGATCATTATGAATTATGGAACATATATTCTAGGCAACACACTGAGTAATGGGGCATATTATTTTTTTGTAAACTTTACCATTTAGGACGTATACACCCAAACTTAACACCACCTTAAAAAGCTTTAAAAATAAGTGAGATACAAATAATGAATAGAGAAAAAATTGCTCTACGTCAATCTTTTAGTTCTATTATATAATATAACTTTAGTCAAACCGGAGTGACCATGTCAGCGTCAATAATATGTATCTACTTCATAATTAATGAACTCATCATTATGAATTATGAGATACGTATTCTAGACAACATAGTGTGTAACGTTGTTGGATTATTATTTTTTTGTAAATTTTACCATTCCTGGGGGTGTCCGTGAAACTGCCCCCTCCCCTTCTAAAAAAACACAAAAGAATAAAAATAAAAATCTAATGCTATACATATTGCTCCTACCCATCAGGGAACGGGTATACTTCTAGTATCTATATAACACAAAAAGAGGGGCCAAATTATTTCAGCAGAGATCAGACACCTGAGAAAAGCTTAAGTGTGATTAACCGAAACGTTCCGACAAGAATATCAAAACAAAAATGGTATCATTGATCAAAATGACTCTTGGAATAACGGAATTTCAATAATGGAACAAATCATCCTGCTCAATTATTCTATGGATGCTTTTAGCAATGTGAAAATAGGTTCCTAATGACATTTCTGGATTTCTATAATGCTGCGCAATGCACTCTTCATCCAACTTCGATCAATATATTTCATATAAATTACTCATCTGAAAGCTGAAACTCAGATATGCGTTGTATTTCTTGTGCCTATCATGCAAAGCGGTTTTTATTGGGAATGGTGAAGTGAATAACGACTTGGACAAGATCTGTCATGTTCAAATACTATCAGTTCCATAGCACCACTTTCAGTATGGATATTGGCAACCTTCACGTGGTCGCTCCTGTGAGTAACTGATTCAAGAAAGAATTGGAGAAACCAATGCCAACATAATTCACCAGATTCATACAACGCTGATTCATAAATAAAAAAAGAAGAATGGACTAATTTCATGGCGCATTGTTTCAGTTTTCAAGAATCGTCATGTAATGAGCCAGTGACGATTAGCAAGAGGAGTTTTCTAGGTTTCGAATATTTACCATGAGGGCGCTGTAGTCATACTATTACACCTGCAACTTTCAGTTGTTTGTTTACCCTCAGAATGGCATGTCCTCAGTAAAAAGTGTTCTGAGTTCTCAAGTTTGTGAAAACAACTTTGGTTGTCACGGTTCAGCATGCTTTTCAATGGCAATTCGACATTAATCCACCCTCTACTAAGAACATTCGACAGTGGTTTAGACAATTAAAAAAATGGGAGTATGTGTAAAGAGGAAAGTCGAGGACAACCACAGAAATCCACAAATTGAGCTAGCCATGAGCTTATGATCCTTCAATCCATCATCTGGTGTGTGCTAAAAAGACATCTACGTTTGAAACCTACCGGCTGTGACGTGTTACATAAGGAGACACGTTATAGTTTCCGGGTTCAAATGGAAATAATAGATTCAAGACAGTAGGTGTCTGTAAAGAGAAAACCTCAGGATGACCACGAATTTCGGTGGAACAAGGGGTGAGAATCTGTGCTGCATTTGAGCTTGGTCTGCAAGATGCTCAGTCCTTACTGTATGTGATTTATTCTTGTGAAGAAACGTAGAAGATCACGTTCCACTGCTACCTACTAACATCGATGACCTTAACCACCAAATAACAACAGCATAATATGCTTATATACGTCTCGAAGGACTTCTCTTATCGCATTGATGCCACCTGTACTGCAGACGGTAGACACATTGAACACTTGTACGGTAGAATATTTATGACTTGGCAAGAATTTTCTATTACTATTTCCTATTAGAATATAGTGTCATTAAATCGGTTCATTTATTTTAAATAAGCCTGTACTTTTCCATTGGTATCAAATTTAAGATTATGTCACATTTGGTCATTTACGAGAGGTCAAAGTGGTGGAATAATTTAAGTCAAATTCAAATACAATCGGATCTATTGCATTCAATTATAGTTTCATACCCTTGTAAAATATACAGGGTTTGCCAAAAATAACTATGTAATTTTATTTCAATAAATGTAACATGGAAGAAATATGCAACTGTAATACCTACCCCCTATCTGGTACGGCATTAACCCTGGGTGGGTTGAACCTGCTTCCAACAAAGGAGGAAGTTTCATGGAAGTATTAAATTCACAAGTGTCCCCCCCCCCCTCAGTTGCATGTATATCCCGGTTAAGGGAAACGCCGACGTTAGGTTTTTGCGGTTCTTGCAGAGAGGTGTCGACGTCCTCCTACATACAGCGCCTGGTATTCTCAAATGGCCACCCATCTGGTACTGACCAGGCTCAATGTTGCTTAACTTCGGTGATCTAACGAGAACCGGTGTGTCAACATGATTATGCCTACATGCAAAACGGATGATGATGATGATGATGATGATGATGATGATGATGATGATGATGATGATGATGATGCCGTATATGCAATACAGAAGCTAACAAAGAGTACACTTTATTTTTTTGAAAAAATGAAACATGATGTTTATTAAAAATTCCGTGTGCTCTCAATGAAGCTCAATGCTCTTTGCTAATCTTTCAGGCACATGAGCAATAGCAGCTCCGATTTGTCCCTTAAGTCTAACGATACTATTAAAAATATACGATTTCCGCATTCGAATGACACATGAAATAGAAGAAATGCTTAAGTATTAGCAAAGTTAGAAACAAAAGAAGAAATATAGTTACTAATGGCCGACCCTGTACGGACTCCTCTCCCAAGGTATGAGCAACATAGAAACTTATTTTCAATAAATTGTTCACAATGGAGTCATGTGCAATAGGCAAAAACAATTTTACATATTACACAAATCCCCATTGGACAATACACAGTGCACGTCTGTCTCAAGAAATACTATGTCTTTTAGAAACAAAACTCTCATTGTAGTCTCACCAATATTTCCAACAAGTGAAAAGAGAGATCATCATCATCATCATCATCATCATCATCATCATCATCATCATCATCATCATCGTCGTCGTCGTCGTCACCGTCACCGTCACCGTCACCATTATCGGTTTAACGTTCATTTTACATGCTGGCATATATTGGAAAGCTTTTAGTTATTGACTTTCAAACTAACCTATTTCTCACCAGGTCTTAATCTATCCCTCTCTCAAGTCTATTTTTATAACTTCCTCCAATGTTTTCTTTCGCCTTCCTCTGTCAATTCGATCTGTTACCTTAATTGTTCTACATCTACTAACCAAACAACTCTCATCCATTCTTTCAACATGACCATACCATCGAAGTCTCCTGTTCTGCACACATCTCCCTATACTGTCCAGATTTAATCTTCCTCTGAGGTCATCAGATCTAAGCATATGTTTAAGACTCACATTACAAATCCATCGTATCATTCTCATATAATTTCTTTTCAATGCAGCGCATGTCCTCAGCACTCAAATACATCATCACACTGCGTACACATGCCTGATAGGTTCTGCTCTTAGTCGACAGTTGTAATGCTCTGCTGGTTAGTAATGGCAGAAGTTACTTGAACTTACTCTATCCACTGCAAACTCTTGCAATCACACGCACCTGCTTCATTCTGTGTTCCAATGGTATCACTCAGGTAAGAACACTTCTCGACAACATCAATAGCCTCGCCAACCAGATATACTTTGTTTACATCCGAGTTCTCATCATCTCCATTTTCTTAGACTTCTTGCACATAAACTGTCTGCATCATAAACTATGATGCCAGTCAAACCTGCTTTAATGATATTTTTATACTAATGTGTCACCACTTATCAATGCTTAATGAGATGGAATGGTTGTCAGTTTAAGGATGAAGAATATTATGGGAGTATTAAAAATGATTAATGGAATTAACTAAGTGTGATTAGTTATGGGGACGGTTTATGATAAGTATTTGTGGAGATTGGATTTGGAGACGACCATGTTGTAATCTGTAGGGAAGTAAGCCCATGGTAATGTTGTAATCTGCAAGGAAGCAGCATGTTTTACATGTTTTAAAGAAGTGCTGTCTATGGACATTCCGCCTGATGTTAGGCACATAGAGGAAGGAATGACATTTTTTTTCGTTTGTAGTAGCAATCTCTTTTATAGTTTTATGGCGTCACCAATTTATATGGGACTAATGATTCTATGCGCAATTGCCCTGGATCACGGATAACAAAATAGAAACTTTTAAAAAAAGTGTGTAACAAATTTTTTTTTAAACTTCTCTCTCTCTCTCTCTCTCTCTCTGGCAACTGGTTCAATATAATATAAAAAAGGAAGAAAGAAAACAAAAAGAAAAAGGAAGCTAACTGATTGTCTGACTTAGTTTCAGTGTTGTTTTTGAAACAACTACCAGTACAAATGAAAAAAAGTAATATTTTTTTTACCCCCATCAACTAATTTGGTCCATGGCGGCTTCAAAGTAAAGGATATTAGTATGATATTTTTTAGTGTAATTAGGTTGGGGTCACATTAAATTCGATCATGTAGGGCTTGTTAATGTGTACTTTTTTACTTTTAGCCACACGCTGACAAAGCCACCATCCTTGGCCTTTTGGCTAAACTCAAAGTGTACTATCTGTTTTGATATCCCATTTCATCTGTCCTGTCTTTGGTCAGTGAAGTAGAAATCCTTCTAGATTGAGGCAATTTTAATGTTTGTCCCAATCTAGAGTGCCCCTTTTTGGAGATCTGGATTTTACCCACATTAAAAACCGAAATTGTCTCTAAATCTGTCCTCGTGGGAAGGAAAGTAAATGACGAAAGAATTATGACTTTCATTTACATGATAGATGATTATTTTTATAGGCTATGGCTAGAATCACATCAGATCACCAAAGTTAAGCAGCGCTGAGCCTGGTCAGTTTTTAGATGGGTGACCATTTGGAAATACCAAATGCAACACCCAGGTGTACTCAAACCCAAGTGTACAAATGGGTGCCAGCTCTGCTAGGAAGTATAGACGGTGACAGACTAGTATCCTGTCACGGGGATGTGTCAAGTCATCGGTTTCGATTAACATCAGACCTAAGAGGCTTTCATGCTGAGAAACTACTACTACTACTACTACTAGTATGAATAACAAAATGCCTGAGATGCTATAGAGTGTAGTCTTTTTAAAAATAAATATATTATGTTCTTCCAGGAGCAAAAATCTTAGTGTTGATTCACCATAAGTTTTAATAAGTATAAAATCTGCAGAGAAATGTTAACGTGCCGAGAAAAGAACGATAAGACACATATAAAAATGACTTATTTTATTTATTACATGAAAAAGTCACTTTATGGCGTTGACAAGTTGTTTTCCACCAAATCATTTATCAGTTCTAAGTTTATTTAGGTTTTTTTTCAAGCCGTCCATGTATCTTTATAAGAGGTTCCGTCGGTTGGTCTGTCATGTTTAAATTTGAAATAACATTTCTATTACTAAAATGTCAGGTTGAATGAAATCAGGGATGAGGAGGTGAAAGTGAGTAAGTGTTTTATTAGATGAATCTATTTTAAGAGGCTCTGTATGTCCATTAGTCGGCTAGTTGGTCCACCCATTAGTCTGTCATGCTTAAGTGTGAACTAGCAGTGTTTTGGTCCGTCGATTGCTTTGTAATGTTTAAGTTTGAAATAGCATTTTGTTGGTCCGTCTATTGGTCTCTAATGTATAAATTATGATCATTATTGTTACACCGACGGTTCTAACAGAAGAGAAACTACACCGGTTCTCACTATAAATAGTGCGAGTAGACAATCACCAGGAAAAAAAGGACAGTATTGTAACTGTCTAGCCGAGTGCCAGTCAGTTTCCTTACCTTTGTACCTTTTATGTTAATACACTTGTTATCTTAACCACACCTCGACTTGACTTCTTCTTTTTACTGTTGGACTACTTCACACCAATTATCATGATCATCATCATGATGATCATGATGATGATGATGATGATCATCATCATCATCCAGTTTAGGTATTTAAGGTGATGCGGGTGTCCCAGACTCCAGGGTTGGCAACACTAGGCAACATCTCACGCCTGCTCTCCATGCGATTTGATCCATAGGTTGATACAAGTCATGTTACAAGCAGTCGTCAGTTTGTATACACTCGAGCCAGGTTTCTCTGGGTCTTCCTCACACCTTCATACCTGAGGCATCGATGTGTGTTATTGAGTTGATGCAGGAGGTAGCATGCTGTACATGGCCAAATCGCCTGAGACACCGACTGCATAAGGCATCCCAAATCGCACCAATACCTGATAGAGCATAGCTAAGGGGATTCTCTCTTGTAGTTTGCTACTGCACATCCACCTGAAGTGTGAAATAATAATTTCATCTCTAAACACGTTTCATTTTTTTTATTGTTTTTTATTAGACTCGTCTATGCACCTCTCTGTACTACTACAGGGGACCAATTTTTTGATTCCAGAGCATAACAAAATATCTCTAGCCGACATCTTGTCTTACGTCTTGTTCTGTTGAGATGTCGTGAATTGTTGCTCAGTGAATAGTGACGTCTCTCAGATTTTCTTTCTTCTGTAAAGGAGGAATGTGAAAGAACAATAAATAACGTCATTATTTGTTTCTGGAGTTTAGTTTACTTTTACAGTAATGTACATCTAATAGATGAGCTGGTAGGGGTGGTGAACCGCGATAAAGATGTCTACTCATTTTGATGCTGCATACCTGAAAAGGCAGAATCAATCGAGCGTCTCTGTAACATACTTCCTTCAACGACGTCATATTCTGCAACATAGTAATAATTCTACTCTGTAGACTTTCCATGGAATTTTCCACTACTCTAATTTTATGCTTACTGTTGCCTTATGTGTAAAATACCGTTTTTAACATTATATTTGCACACCCGTCTCTAATCTTGCTAATCTATGGATCTGTCTGTCTGTTTTTTTGTTCGTTTGTAGGTCTATTGGAGTGTCATGATTAAGTTTTAAATAACATGTTTAGCACTAAATGCGCAATTTAAATGAAATCTGTGATCAGGTTTTGAAAGTATGTAGTGTATGAAATACATCCATACATCTTTGTAAGAGGCTTTGTCCACCTGTTAGTCAGTTGGTCCATCCACCAGTTTAACGCTCAAGTTTAAAAGAGCATTTCAGTAGTCGTTCCCTTGTTCTGTGATGCATAATTTTGAAATAGCCTGTATCTCTATAAGAGACTCTATCCATAATACTATTCTCTCGTCTTCTGCCTAGAATCAAAGTGTAATATTTGCTCTGTCCTCGGTCAGAGGAGCAAACAATCTTTCTTGACTGGGGCAATATTTTTTTTTATATCCCATCTACAGTTCCACTTTTTTGAGAGCTGGGTATACCCATATAAAAATATTGCCTTGTGTCTAATTTTGCACTTTTAAATAAGGACATTTGTCTACCTTTCTAAAATGCTTTTTGCCATTGTAATTGGTTGGCCACAACACTGTCCCTAGAAATTGTGTCAATACAACAGTTGTTTAAGAAGGTTTCCAACATGTCTTTATAGCATTTACACTGGAAACCCTATGATGGTTTTTGTGGGCAGTTCTTCATGGCAACATTTTTGAAATGCAAACATTTGGTCAGACGATTTCATCTGACGGCGTTATAAAATGGTATAAAAGTTATCCATTTTGTTTATCTAGAACACTCCAGTGTTCAGAACCATATCATGCCAGTTCAATGCAAAGAATCCTTCTATGAAATGAGTTAAATTTGTATCCTTTGGATTATTCACATTACTATTCTCATTTTGGTTGTTATATTCACAACGTTTTGCCAGATGAAACCTCCAACCCCTCTAGCTGAATGATTTCAAACTTGAGAGTGTAATTATAGAACTTAGGAACCAATACGGAATTTCAAACTCATCAGCATCATCATCATCATAGTCAGTTTAACGTCCGTTCAACATACTGGCATATGTTGTACGGCTTTTAGTAATTTACATCACAACTAATCTATTTTTGGTCAGGTTTTATTTATTAATTTTTTTTTTATGGAAATCGCTCCAGAAAAGGCATGAAGCCACTTGATGCAAGGAGCCAAAATAAAAATACCACTTTATGGTAAAAAACTAGCCAATAATAAGTGTTATATCGATAGGTTCCGACTTGGAAAACAGCAATTCTTCCCCCTTTGTCAGAAACATCGCTCATGAAATGTGAGGACTGAAGGACAAAATCAGGAAAGCGAGAGTTACAATGCTGCCGAAAGAAAACTCAAGGTCCACTTTTTACTTTCCACAAATTTTGTTATCCCTCTTTCTCTCAAATCCATTCTTATCACTTACTCCCATGATTCTTGGCCTTCCTCTGCAAACTGACTCTGCTACCTCAACTGTTAACCACTCTACTAACCCAAGAACTCTCATACATTCTTTTAACGTGACCATATCAAAGAATCTCCAGTTCTGCACACATCTTCCTATACTGTCAAGATTTTATCTTCTTCAGAGGTCATCACATCTAAAAATTTCTTTAAAACTCACATTACACATCCACTGGTTGCCAGAGCTGAACTCTATATTTACTCCATAGGAGTATGTTGTTCTCATTCAGCCAGCCATAATTCTTTATTATCATCTGATTGTTAACCATTAGGGACAATGAGAGATGAACAATATCCATAGCCCCATTAAGAGGAGAGGGGTATCAATAAGAAAAAGATAAATGTATGTAGCTTATATTACCTATGCCAATACATAAAATACCTCTGACAAATCTCATAAGAGCCGGTACAATGATTCTAGTGTTATAGTGCAGGAATACATACAATAATACATACAATGATTATGCATACATATAGAATCTTCTCTTTATTATCTCTAATATATATATATATATATATATATATATATATATATATATATATACCAATATTAATTTTAGATAAATAATATTAAATTCTTTTTACCTACATACGCTAGTGTTTCGAGCTTTCGCTCTCATCAGTGCAGGGATGATAATCTCGGACAGTCGCACGGTTCCAACCCCTGCCACAGAATCAACCTAGACTCCGTAAGCAAGCACTGTACCTATTAGGCCACGGGACATTACCACATTCAAGAGAGGAATTTAAGTTCTATTTATGCGAAGGGTGGCATATCAAGAAAGACTGACTAGAGATGAGGAACCATTTTGAGTTAACATCTATTTAGTAATACGCATGTAATCTCAAGAAAAACACGTTTGAAATGTATTAATATGCTAGAATAATCGCTATTTTTTTACAAAGTGATGTCTTACCAAGCGGATAAATGTCGATTTTAAAAAAATGGCGTCTATATATCACATATTTCAAATGTGTTTTTCTTCAGATTACATGCGTGATGCTAAATACACAATTTCTTTTATCGCATTTTTTTTAGGCATACGATCTTCTCATTTACCGAATTTTATTATAAAGTTGCAGGTAAGTTGCGAACCAAAAGTTGTAAAGGAAACGGAAGTTTTGTTTTTGTTTCACAAATTTTTTACAAAAGATGTTTTTGTGTAAGTAGAGTAAAGTCACTATTTAAATATGTATGTGTGATTTTTAGTGGCAAAATATGTCTGTTTATGTTGCTATGTGTATCTATCTTTCCATGCAAAGCATCAGCAGCAGCTCCCCTCTAAAGTCCAACCCTTCCTTGCTGTGGTACAGGTGGTAGCAGTGTGGTGTCAGAAATATGTAGAACTATGGTGTCTGACAGGGCCACCCATGGCGGACAGGTTTGGCAACTCAGCGATATTATGGCCGCACCCTGGTCACTGGTGAAAAACCAGAAAGAGGCAGCATCAGGATCTATCGTCCTCTGGTTGTCTCTGCCTCTGCGTGTAGCAAGCAAAGACATGTCCGGTGTGGAACTGCAAATCAATGGAGTGAAAACGGCAATATTGCTTTGTGTGTTCTGGGCCAAACCTTCCCCAACTTTGCATGCAACTGCTGAACTTTGCTGCTCTCAGTGTCGGGGGTAAAACCTGAAATCTTGTAGGTCAACGAATAGCTACGACCAACGAGGAGGACTTAATGTACACCAGACAATCCTGAGGCACGAGCTTTGGGAGCTCTATGCAGAAGTCTGACTGGTTTAGCAACAACAACAGCAGCATCAACAGAAGCAGCAACAGTAAAAGGAAGAAGAAGACCCCTCCTTGTCTTTTATTCAAATCTACAGTGATATCAGGCTCCTTGTTCTCTGGATATGGGAAATGTGGACCTCCGTTCCCAACCTATCAGACGTCTCTCAACCAGGTCCGAAAATACTCCAATCGTTTCGTTGCATGAGGAAATATATTTCATCATCATCATCATCATCATCATCATCATCATCAGCAGCAGCAGCAGCAGCAGCAGCAGCAGCAGCAGCAGCAGCAGCAGTAGCAAAAAGAAGAAGAGCACTCATTGTCTTTTATTCTAATATTCGATGATATTGAACTGTTCTGCAATTGAGATTCCTTCTTATTTTTGGCACCATTTTATTTCTATCTTGTTTTTTAATGATGTTTGTCTGTGATGAATTCTTCAATTTTGCATATTGACGAATAGCTGCGACCAACGAGGAGCACTTCATGCAGACCAGATAACCATGAGGCACATTTTTCTGTGAGCTCTATTACAGAAATCCAATTTGCTTAACAAACAAACAAACAAAATCAGCAGCATCAATTTTGAAGTATTAGTATTGTTTGTACATGAGACTACAACTGTTTTCTTCCAAGTGACTTTAATTATAAAAGTATTAGGTACGTTGGTAAGCAATAAAAAATGCTGTCATTTTTTTATGGCATGGACACACTAGAAACCAATTTTCATTTTGTTAAGTGAGATAATAGTTTTCTAGTTGCAGCAAACTTTCTGTGCAAATGTCTTCAATCAAATGATCAGTTGAATTCCTGTAAATGAGAAGAAATGACCGTTTCCAGAGAATGGAAGCATCAGTTGAGGTAATGGCGCCAAATCAACTTTAGCGCCTGCTAGATCAGAAAGAAGGATGCAATCAAAACGCTTCAGCGTTAAATGAAATTTTCTGATTATATCCTCAATTCAAAATATCTCCTCAACAAAATAGACAAATTAAAGAATGGCACCAATAAGAGTGCATACTTCTATGAGTGCACAACAATCTCGTTTAATTTGACCAACCTTTGTCCAAAATCAAATCCGTAGTCATCAAACAATAATTCAAAACGGAAAAATAATGCATTCATACCATACACGCGTTCGTTTTTCTTTTAAATATGAGAAAAAAAGAGATTGCTGCATAGAGCTGTAATAAAAATATTTTATCATTATAGAAACTGCATCAAATTTAGGGAACAAATTCTCACAGAAAATCAGTTTTTATTTGCATACCCTTGTTTTGGACTTTCACCAAAATAGATGTAATGTTCGAAACGTATGAGGCATTTATTTATATTATCGTCAGTTCTCCTAAAAAATAAGGCAATCTGCCGGACAGGAAAAAACTGTGTTGCATTCCGAATTCATTTTATATTTAGTTTCATTATATATTAGTCCTTCAAATATAATTATTTTTTCATCAATGGGGTTGTTTGGTTCCGTACTCACAAATCGTAGCCTATACATACAATGTGCTTTAATGATTTTTTATAGTTGACACAAATTCCTTCTTTCGTTTTTCTAACTCGGTCGTCAGATTTTTTATTTTCTGGCGGAAAGCGTTGGTTGTTAACTCCCATAGGTTGAACTGTTGCATCAAGTCTGTGCAAATTAATTGTTGGTATGTTTTAGTTCGAACATTTTCACTTTTTTGGTCGCCCCGTTTAAAGTAACATTAGTAATAATTTCACCGTCGAATTTTATTTTTTCACCAGTCACCGTTATGGCTATTTTGTTGGTTCGTAGCATCGTCAGTTTATCCAATCTTTTCTGTGTGCAAGTTGATTGTTGACACGTCTGAATCAGAATCTAATTGTAATTTGACATTTTTATTCAGGATTTCTACTTGTAAGTATTTTTATGTGCATGTCGTTCTGGTCGTTTTTTTTGTGGATTGAACTAGACATTTATTTCCTGTATGCATTCTGCAATGTGAACTCTTGTGTCTTTCTTTGTTATAAGTTAGACAGATTTTTAAAAGGTATGGATAATCCATAACCCAATTAAGAAATCCACAACGAAAACAGGAACTAGGCGGTAATCTTTCCTGTTTTTATTGGAGCGTGAAAATAATCCCTCTTTTTATTTTGAATTGTTTTTGAATGGTGAGTTTACATGTGATTTCTGACGTATCTTTCTTAGGTGAGTAATGCCCAACTCAGTATCTTTAGAATCTTGTTTTACACTTACGAATCTCTGCCAGACTTCGGTTAATTTCTGTAATGTTAAATTTGGCTCACTTTACAACTTGCTTAAGATCTAAGTCTGATTTCTGCGTCTCTTGCTGGTACAAGTCATTGTACGAATATTAAGCATTTAAAGTTATCCACGCTAAGTACAGCTAGTTTGAAATCGTTATAGTGTTTATTAACCATGGATGCGAAAGTCGAATAATCTTTGCTGTCTTTTCTGATTAAGTTCATACGCTTCCACCGTTTGTTAAACAGGGAAGTTTTAGGTCTAAATAATTCTGTTAATAGTTTAACAGCTTCAGCAAAATTCAAGTTGCTAGTTTTTGGGGGTAAAACATAGTCCACAAATTTGATATGTTCGGTTGTCTGTAATTTTAGGAACAGTAATTTTTAAAGTCTGAATCATTTTTACAATCTATTTTGTATAAATCCTCATAGCTTCTGAAATATGAATCAAAAGTTTAATATTCGTCTTGGGAATTAGTGAAATTGTCAATTGCACTCCAAACAGTATTTTGAGAAAGAGCATTTTCGTTTTCGGTATATTGATCCCTATTCGACATTGTTTGTAGTAATTCTTCGATTTTTTTATTTTATTCTAGAAGTCTTCCTTCGGTTTTTTGTTGTTTCTCTTCGACTTTTTTTATTTTGTTCTTGCTGTCTCATCGATTTTTTAAATTTCGTTTCAGCAGAATATTTTGAAATCTTTCTTCAGTTTTCTGTTACTGTTATCGCTGTTTTTCTTCGATTTTTTGGTTTTGTTCCCATAGTCTTTATTTTGTTGTTGTTGCATTTGAAATTTAACAAGTTCTGATTGCAATAGTTGATTTAAAATCTTCCATGTTTCAAATGTGTCTTCATAGAATACGGATTTTAGAAGTGTTTTCTCATATATTACGCTGCTAACGTTATATTGTTTGTAAAAAGAGAACAAAGTATAAAACCTATTTGTCGACTGAAAAAGTCACTTTTTTAGTAAGTTTTTCTCGTAACAGTGCATTTTACGGTTAGAACTTTAGTCAATAGAAGAAATAATATTTAAATTTTTATTTTCGGCGGTCGAACTTTTTCTCTTTTGGAAAGAAAAGAAAATATAATGTATTTCTTTTTCTGTTAAGAAATAAAACAGTGTCGGAATAGAAATAAACAAATCACTGGCCTTCTTTCTTTAAGAAAAATAACTTAGTTTTTTTGTAATAAAAAAAGCAAATGAATGCACTTTAGTTTTTACAAATCCAACTTACCAGATTTTTGTTCGCTTTGGTCGCCGGTAAAGCGTATTTATAGAGCTTTTAGAGATTATCGGGTGAATTGGTTATTGATTTCTCCACGTTCGTCCTTTTTTAAAGTTCTCAAAAAGTCCCTTAATATACCACATCGCCAGTTGTAGTGGTCCAGAAAAGAAACCACGAACTCGGAGTTAAAAGAAACAATTGTATTGAAAAAGTATAATACAAGAGATAACAAGAGTGGTTGTAGTCTGTCTTGACTGACAGTATTAGACTGGGTAGTTTACAAAACTGAGAGACATGTGCTCTCAGTTTTTATATTGAGCAGAAGAGTTTATGTCGTCCATAAGGTAAGGTACCATAGAAGTGCGATTCTCAAATTGTATTACAGACTACGTGATGTTTAGGGGTCGGTTGGCATGCTCAATTCTTCTCCACACATTCAGTTTGAAAAGAGTCATATCGATTCGCCTTTCTCCCATGTGCCTCCTACGTGTTTTCATCTCAGGGGACAGTTAACTCCACCAAAAGAATACATTTCCTGGAGTCAGATCACATAACGATGTCAGGTCGTTTATTGGTTTAAAAAATGCATACTACAAAGTGGAGGAACGTGAACAAATCTACTGACATCGTCCAGTCACGTGTTCCATTTAACAATATCATGTTAATATTTTTCCTGGTTTTCTAATTAAAGATTCTCTCTCCTTGCAAAAATGGAGAACCACGTTCTAGGTTACTACAGGTAACTCATTAGCAGCTTCACAAAGCGACAATGTCTACAATCACCTTCAATACTTAATTGTGGTGCTAGGTGTACATCTCTTGAGAATTGGGGACTGCAGAGAGTACATGACGCAACGTCTCTCGATTCGTTTGGCACGAAATACAAATATCATAGTTACTACATCCTCAGAACTTGAGATTGCTTGCACTTGGCAGGAGATTGTAAGTAGATCGCAGGAGAAATAAGATCGCTAGATGCTCCATAAACATCGAAGCAATCTATGTAGTCCTTAACGGTTCAATTGAATTTTATTTTGTCCAGGTACAATGCTTCGTTTGAGTAACAGTAACAGCCGTTTGCCACTCCTTTTCGGAAGTTCTTATGTCCACGATCACTATGTCCCTTTTACTTCTTTGGTCTTCTTTAGAGTAGAAGGAAGGTGTCCCACTTTCCAGGCCAGCTTGATTGGTTTGGGTTACTTCTATTATTTCCTTGGTTCGAAGACTGGATTCTGCTTCCGGTACTGATTTATAAAATTGTCTTAATTTAAAACATAGGATTCAAGGGAGAGCACGCGGATGTGCTTGCTAATAAAAAAAACTAGTGGGTTATCTTCATTGAATTTTAATGACACATTTTCTCCTATAAACGTCGGTGGTTTATTTTTTTGTCGTTTTTTTCTGGATTTTTCATGTGTTTTTTTATAGGAAAGATATCTCGATGCTAACTTTCTAAAAGGAAAAATTACAGACCATTATTATTCGCCATGTGTATCGAACGAAAAAAATGGATGTTTTTCGTGAAAATATTCAATAGAAAGTCGTTTTCTTCTGTACATCTGAAGATTCATTTGTCTATAAGGTTCAAACTTTCTAATTACCAATGCTCTGATTGTATGACTATGTTGAAACAGCTGTTATTTTTTAAGTAAAAACATTTTGGTTTATACGAGACCTTGTTTTCGTCAGAAAATATCTCAATTTATATATATATATATATAATATTTTTATAAATTTATTATAATACACCCCTTTAAGAAATTAAAATCGAGCACTCTTAGCTATGTTAAAAATAGTTTGTCAAAAAGCTCTAATACAAAGTTCTGAATACGTTCGTCGAACACTCTCGACTAGTCGTCTATCTGTGCCCGCTTCAAGGTACATATAGATCTTAATTTCCCTTAATTATGTGACAGTTACCAGTGGGCGAGTAGATATGGTGACTGCTTGCAGATTCTAGGCTGACTCTTTGAACTGGGTTCGCGCCTATATATATATAGAGAGAGATATAAAGTAAGGTTGTGTATATCTTTATATATTGTATGTACATGATTCACTTTTAAACTAATTAATCGTTCATTTTGGAACACAACTGCTAGTCGTAAGGGTTGTAATGTGAACTATATTTTTTTTAATTTAGGTTTATGTACAGGAGGTTAGAAGACCCTCGTGAAAATTTACCTACCTCTGATTTTTCTGGAATTTTAACAATAGCTATTAGACACAAATATATAAATATTCTTAAAGTTTCAGTTTCTTTGGAGTATTTTAAAGGGTTTAGGGGGCATAATATGGGCTTAACCATCCATTTGAAAATTCAATTTGCATTGAATTTGATTCATAGTTATTAGACACACATTAAGTAAGATTCCCCGAATTTCATTCTTTCTGAAGACCTATTCAGCTTAGGTCTTAAATTTTAGATGTTTTCTCGAATCAAATTTATGTAATGGAATTTTATCAAAATTGGAGTAAGGATTCTCGACGTAAGGTTTAGTATCATTATACCTCTATTTTAATTTCGTAAGGGGACATAAAACTGGTGCAAAATATTCTGTTATGGAAATTAATTTTCTAAAGATATATATATATATATATATATATATATATATATATATAAAAATGAATAAATGCAAAAGTTGTATCACTTCTATATTACCATCAAAACAGATTACTGTTATTTAAATCAATAATACAACATAGTATTTTGAAATACCGTATATACCGTAGAAACGAACAGCCTAAAAACAGAACATTTAATGCTTCATTTTCATAACTATTTTTTAAACCGGTCATAATAAATTAATGTTTGATGTTATTCATTAGTAATTTCATTGTTCTATTTCTCCATATATATGCAATATTTTTGTCGATATGAGGAGTAATTAATTAAAGTAATTTAATAAAATAAGGATAAATTATTAAACTTTAAAAAAATATTTGCTGATTAATTTTCAGGAAAAGTACTTTAAATTAAACTAACTACAAAGAAAGATATACGAGGCATAAGCAAATGTTCAGAAAAGAGATTGTTCCTGACTGACTCCCCCATTCTCTCTCTCTCTCTCTCTCTCTCTCTCTCGCTCTATCGGTCACACTATCTCCCTCTCACCTGTTAGCAACATCACATAGAGAAAGGGGAGAGGCTGGCACTTCTCCATCCCGTTAGCGACCAACGATAAATTTTTTCTAAGTTGAAAAAACGCTCCCCCACACACACTATCGCTCAGGCGAATTGATTTACTCTTTCTATTTATTTTTGACGTTGTCTTATTAAAGATATATGAATTTGTATCAAAATTACAAAAATGCTAATATTTATTTATATGAATAAATCTTAATGTTTATCTAATTATATGAATAAATGCTAAAGTGTTCTCCTATGTTTACAATAAAATTGTGAATGAAATGTTTATTATTTAACAATTTGGTATTGAATATTTCAAGTTACGAACTTTGCAGAACTTTGTGAAGCAATAAACAGCTAGTATATATATATATATATATATATATATAAATATATGACTAGCATTTATCGATATATATATATATATATATATATATATATATATATATATATATATATATATATATATATAGGTGGCATCAGTCAATAGAAAAGCACAAGTTTGAGACGAAATATAATAATAGTGAATAAAAAAACTGAGAATGGAGAAAAAATAAATAAACGTGCAACTTACAATTTTGAGCCGAATTAATTGGACGATTTTAGAAGTAAAGTAAAGTAGATTCCGATTTCAGTTTTTGTTTTTTTTATTTTGGGTATAATCTGTATGAAAATTTTCGGGAACCATTCCGTTCTTCAAACTTTCTATGAGGTGTGAACAGTGTTCTTGAAAATGGCGAACCAAAATTAATATTATTTTTTAAATATTATTTTACAAACCGGCCACCAGTGGTCGCCTCTCAAGGTCATATATCTATATATATATATATATATATATATATAGCGCCATACAGAGACACATCATCACACACAATAAAAATATAAAATCCGCCGAACTTAGGAAAATGCTAACCAACAACACTCGAATTATACACAGAAATAACTGCACTAACCGACTTAAAATATTCGAAGCACTATATATTAGAAAAATGCAACCCACGATAAACAAAATAGCATTTACGACCGGCATTAATGACATTTCCGTATTTAACAATTAACACTTAAGGAAAAAAAATCTATACATATGTAAATCAATAAAACATAAATAAATTAAACAATGAAGAAGGAAAACAAAAGCTATAAAAATGGAAACGGAAAAAGACCCATATTAGCTAAAATCAACCTCCTGAAGATGGACGAGACGTCCGAAAGCGCTCGAGATTTGACCCAAACCATCACGATGGGTGCTATACTGCACTAGCTATTACCACACGATCGTAAAATCGCACGAACAGTCGAACGACTAACCAAGAAAATCTCAAAAAAGCAGAACTCCGTGGATTTTAATGAAGCCTGTCTTAATATATATATATATATATATATATATATATATATATATATATATATATATATATATATATGTGTGTGTGTGTGTGTGTGTGTGTGTGTGTGTGTGTGTGTGTGTGTTATGTGTATAAAGTTTTGTTGTTCTTTTGGATCATTCTTAATAAACTCATGTTTATAACAAAAAAGAAATGCCCAGGGATTTTTTTATTATTAGAAATTAGGATAAATTGATAATATCCAAAAAGTTACTTCCATTTTTCCTTATTTATTCAGAGGAAAGCATGGAAAAGAAGTCCCCCTGCAGAAATGAGTTGAACAATAATAAATATCTATTGCTAAACCTTGTCTTTTGAAGATGAAGCTCTTCTTCCTATGCAATAAGGACTCTCGGAAAAGCGTCATTTCAAGACGTATATTAAGTGGTTATTTGCACAACATCCGAACCCATCGAGTTTTACAATGAAACTTCATCTCCAAAGGCATTCCGTTTTCTGCTTAAGTACATGTCTCCAAATGATTACAAAAAGCATATTCTATTTAGTTTAAATGGTGCAAACATTCATTCTCTTTGCTTAATATGATGAATCTTTTATTATCATAAAAAGTGAGTCTCAAAATTGACAGATTCTCTTACGACTAAATTAAGTAAAACAATGCCGACATTTATTTCCTTTGCTTAATATTATAAAGCTGTTTATTATTATTATTATTATTATTATTATTATTATTATTATTATTATTATTATTATTATTATTATTATTATTATTATCATTATCATTATCATTATTATTATTATTATTATTATTATTATTATTATTATTATTATCATTATTATTATTACTATTATTATTATTATCATTATTATTATTATTATTATTATTATTATTATTATCATTATTATTATGATTATTATTATTATTATTATCATTATTATTATGATTATTATTATTATCATTATTATTATTATTATTATTATTATTATTATTATTATTATTATTATTATTATCATTATCATTATTATTATTATTATTATTATTATTATTATTATTATTATTATTATTATTATTATCATCATTATCATTATTATTATTATTATTATTATTATTATTATTATCATTATTATTATAATTATTATTATTATTATTATTATCATTATTATTATTATCATTATTATTATTATTATCATTATTATTATGATTATTATTATTATTATCATCATTATCATTATTATTATTATTATTATTATCATTATTATTATCATTATTATTATTATCATTATTATTATTATTATTATTATTATTATTAAAAATGAAAATATCTTCGATCCACTCGACTAGTACGTAAATCCCACTCCTTCACTTTACAAGTCCTTTAATACCGGAAAACTTTCTACTCTGATAGCTTCTTTCCTCTGAGCACTTTCTTTTGGAATTTCCTCCCTGCTCCCTGCCCCTTGCATCGTACAAAAATGCAGAAATTTAAATTTAATGTGAACAAACATCTTGGTGTGCAACTCCCCAGTTAGGTTGGCCACCTCTAAATCTGGTCCTATCACAGTAGGCCTTATGTCTCAGTTGTTGCACTTACCGATGGGTGTATACAAAATTATACACTCATGTTGTCATCGTGAAGCTAGGTTCTTTTCATCTGCTTATGAACTCACTCGGACACAGATGTTTATAGAAAAGGTTTTTTTTTTAAAAGACAATCACCGAAAAACATCAGAGGGACAACTTGTATGCACATGAGATAGAGCAGAAGACAGACAGATACACAGACGGGCAACTCGTCTAGCTACACCCAGTCCCACTGTGTGTACTGCCTCCCATTAGGGGACAGCACACTGGACATGTCTTTCCTCCTTTAAATCTTACCAGCTAAAAGATAGAAAATATTTGCCCGCAAGTCACATTGTTTCGTGACTTTCGTATAGTGTCACCTCTGATTCTTAAACTTTTCCACTCAAACCCGGACCCCACTATGTAACACAGTGGCAATATGCATTGTTTGCGATTAATAATTTTTTTTTAAAGTGATATGTTTTAAAGTGATTGCTTATTTTTTGGTACTGTTTTAGATATTGACCCTAATTTCCGTGACTGTCCGGCAGCAGCGAGCCGACAGCTAACGGAAGCGTCCGAGACCTGCCGACTCGGCAGACGACAACAATGTAAGACGATGAATATACGTAAAGAAAAAGAAATGCATATATTTTTATACAAAAAATGAAATAAATGAACAAACCCATAGCTGAAATGAATAAACTTTTTTTAAAATTAATATTTAATCATTTTATGTAAGAAATTTTTTTATAAACGCTAACATTTAAAACCATTTTTTTGTAACTGAAATGAACTGTTTTTATAAACTGTAGAACGCGAAAATAACTTTTTTAAACCATTTCTTTTTTTGCAATTACGCATTGTTTTTTTTGTTTTTTTCCATTATTTTAGCTGGAGGGGTAAGGGCTTGTTTTTCGTTTTTGGAGGGGGGCTTAGCGAAATACAGGCAGAAGAGAAGGACCGCGAAAAAAACGTCCCCGATCGCAATGAAATCCAAGCCCGGCATTCCTGGGTGGGGCATCTCCAGGCATATTTTTCAGTAACTGTCTTTCGCGGTACTAGCCGGCAAAGTCGGCCGCCGCCGCATCGCATATCTTTTGCCAGCAGAGCTTTCTGCTGGCAAAAGTTAATGCACTGCTCCGGAGAGGCAATTGAACTACACAACACTTCAAAATTCATTGTCAACAAGTGCCAAGCGTCGGACGCCAGCCTCGTTTTCGATTTCGGCAGGTCTCGGACGCTTCCGTTAGCTGTCGGCTTACTGCTGCCGGGCAGTCACGGAAATTAGGGTCAATATCTAAAACAGTACCTATTTTTTAATTCCAAAAATATTCTCAAATTATTCTTTAAAATCACTATAATAAATAATTAATTCAAATTGTAAAATTCAACAAAGATGAATTCATCAAACCCAAAGAGTGCAGTCCCCTTTTTCCTCCATTTTTGTTTCTTCCATAAAAGCATTGAAAAGAAATCCCCTGCAGAAATGACTTGCACAATAATTAATATCTATTGCTAAATCTTGTCTTTTGAAGATAAAGATCTTCTTCAATACGGACTCAAGATAAAGTGTCATTTCCGGACATATCTTGAAATGAGTATTGCCCAATATTTGTGCACGATACGAGCCCATCGAATTGTAACTATATAATTTGATCTACAAAGACGTTTTGGCTTAAGTGCATCTACCTGGGGGTGGGGGGTGGGGGGTTATAGATATTAAGTTCTCACTTCGTATCAGCAACTGATTGCCTCACGAGAATAAATTTTAGGCATCCTGCTTTCATACAGTTTTATTATTAATCAGATGTTTACTTTTTGTTTCTTTTCCTATATTAATAAAATTATGAAACATATTCACGCGTGCTTATGTGTGTTCCACATTAACAGCATATGAAAGAAAATTAAGTATGAGTACGCGTTCTCTACCCATGCGATTCTTGGATTTGTTGGACCCCAGTCCGGTTAAGGTAGCTTCTTAGTTGAGTGAATGACTCCGATCCCATTTCTTTTTTTGGTCATAGACATTCTTCAAAATGTTTATTCGCCACTTTTTTACTTTATATATATATATATATATATATATATATATATATATAAAACGCTGACAGACTTAAATGTGAAAGAATTAAGAAAATAATTTTTAAAGAAATGAAAAGATTAGACCTAAAAGTTGAAGTCACTTCTAATGTCAAACAAGTCAATTTCCTGGATGTAACTTTTAATCTCACTAAGCAAACCTTTGAACCCTATGCCAAAGATAACTCCTACCGTCTTTATGTCCACCCTTTATCTAACCACCCTAAATCTATAACTAAACACATCCCTAAATCTATTAGTCGTAGGATTAGCAACAATTCTTCCAATATGGATATATTTAACCAACATAAAAACGTCTATAATAAAGCACTAAAGGAAAGTGGTTATAAAACACCCAAATAGAATATATCCCACCTACACTAAATAACCCTAGTACCAATAAAAATAGAAATAGAAAAATCATCTGGTTTATACCTCCTTTTAATAATATGATTAAGACTAAATAAGGCAAAAAATTCCTTAATCTAATTAACACTCATTTCAACACAATGTCCTTCACAGAATTTTTAATAAAAATACACTTAAACTGAGTTACAGCTGTGGAGATAACCTAGAAAAAATTATTAAAAAACAGAATAATAAAATATTAAGTACATTAACACCCCCTAACCCTAGTAGAAATTGTAACTGCATAAATAAACCTAACTGCCCCTAAACTAAAAATGCTTGTCAACCCAAGTAGTTTATGAGGCATCTCTCTCTTCAACTCAAAACCCATCCCAAACCAAATTTTATATTGGAATAGCAGGAAATAATTTCAAAGAACGATTTTATAATCACAACCTCTCTTTCAACAACCCTAACGCTGGCCAAACCGGACTATCCTTACATTATCATAAACTTAAAATAAAAAAAGGAAACTCCTATAGTTAAATGGAAAATCTTTAAAAAAACTAGCACCTGCAAGTCACTCAACACACCATGGCATCTATGCTTAAACGAAAAATGATAAATTATCCGTTTCAAGGACAAAAATAAACTTTTAAACAGAAAACAGGAAACTTCCATTAACTGCTGACACAGTAGACTTTACCTCCTTAGTAGTCCCCATACCCCACCTTAATCTCTTGTAAATCCCATATTAATCGTTGACACATAAGTTTTTCCTATAGAGTTTCTCTACTTACCCACACGATTTCATTTTTACCCCCTATTCTCTTCTCTCTCTACTTACACTATCCTAACTTTCTCCAACACATTCTACCCGTCCTTCTAACATATTATCAACCCCTACTCTTACCCATCTCGCCCCACCTACCCCGTAATCGCATCCCCAAAAATAACTATTTACCTACTCTACCTCATTGTTTCTGAATACAACCAACAATTTTACCCCTACTCTTACATCCATAAATACTACTTATACTTTCACTCTTCTATGACAAACTACCCATGTTAAAAAAAAAAAACTTTTTACCCAGAATATAACCACCCCTCCCCTTATTATAAAAAAGAAAGAATGACTTATTGACTTTTCGGCAATCTTAATAATTTATGAATAATACATCATCTTAATTGCTACTATGTCGTGCTTTTATTTTGATTATCCTTTATATAGTTCCCTAATACCACCGTTTATAATATCTATACTAGCAGATAAATAAGAACCTAAACTTGATTTTTAGGGCTACTATAAGAAAAGTATCATCTTAATTACCATTATTCCTATAGTTATTATTATTATTATTATTATTATTATTATTATTATTATTATTATTATTATCATTATTATTATTATTATTATTATTATTATTATCATTATTATTATCATTATTATTATTATTATTATTATTATTATTATTATCATTATTATTATTATTATTATTATTATTATTATTATTATTATTATTATTATTATTATTATTATTATTATTATTATCATTATTATTATCATTATTATTATTATTATTATTATTATTATTATCATTATTATTATCATTATTATTATTATTATTATTATTATTATTATCATTATTATTATTATTATTATTATTATTATTATCATAATATATGTGTATATGTATGTATGTGTGTATGTGTGTGTGTATATATATATATATGTATGTATGTGTATATCAGTGTTTGTATGTGTATGTATGTATATATATGGATATATGTATATATATATGTATTTATGTATGTGTGTAGGTGTATGTGTATGTATGTATGTATGTATGTCTATATGTATGTATATATATACATATGTATATATATATGTATATTTATGTATATGTATGTGTGTATATATGTATATATATATATATGTATATATTTATGTGTATATATGTATATATATATATGTATATATATTTCTTATATTTTTATATTATTAGTATAATTACGATTATTTATTTACTGTATTCATAATTTCATATTTATTTTTACCCGCATATAGACATTTGTAATTTTCAACTCTTTAACTTTTTAATTTTATTGCTATTAGCACCTTAAGTATTTTTATCCCTTTCCCCCTGCCTCCTCATCAACCCGCTCTCCATATAGGGTTACTCCCCCCTCCCCCTCCCCCTTCGTAGAAAAATTACCAAATTAGATAATCTGTCACTTGCCTCCCACGCAAAAGCAGGATCCAGACAGAGATTCTTTTGACACGCGTTAACACGCGTAAATAAATGCTTTCATATTTCGACTACCCCTCACCAAGTCATATCTGCGTTCTCTTCCTCTCTTTCTGTTTCTTTCCTATGTCTCGTGTAGCTCTTTATATTTCTTTTTCTTTTTCTTAGGCCAGAACAAATATTTCAAATATCTGACGAGGTTTGGACCCTAATTCCCTTCAAAGTAGCCTCTTGTGCTTGCACACACTTAGCCCACCGATCCATCCATTGCCGGAAACACCTCTGGAAGTCTTCTTTTGGAATGGTGTTCATCTCCACCGTTGCCTTAGATTCAGTAGGTGTTTGGAGAAGATGCGATGTGTGTAACACAAATTAAGGAGTGGTTCAACTGATTCAAAAATGGATGCAACTCAGTCAAGTTTGACCAGCGTTCAGGCCGGCTCCAAACTGCTCGGAGTGCAGCTGTTGTTGAGAGGGTGCAAAAAAAGGGATAATGCAGGACGCGACGGCAGAGATGAACACCATTCCAAAAGAAGACTTCTAAAGGTGTTTCCGGCAGTGGATGGATCGGTGGGATAAGTGTGTGCAAGCACAAGGGGCCTACTTTGAAGGGGATTAGGCTCCCAACCCCATCACGTATTTGAAATATTTTTTTCTGGCCTAAGGTCGGATACGTTTTAGACAGACCTCGTATATTGACTCATAACTGATGCCCGATTTATCTTTTCGTCTAGCAACAGCTTTTATAGTTTTGAAAAATGTCACTATCCCACATGCATGACTAGCACCGCTTGGTCCAGCTACTAATCGGTCAATATACTAAACACCGTCTGTCTCTTCATTAGCCCCTTTTTTCGTTGCTGATGTTTGGACGACTTCATCCAGCTTTCTACGATCTTCACTTGCCCAGCTGTCGATTCAGTACCATTCAATTCCACAACTGCATTCTACTCATCATTCACAACCGTTCTTGAATCGATCCCGGTAACCGACTTTTCCCTCTTCTGACCAGACACTTGCAATCTATTTGTTTTTCCCAGGATAAGCACTGCCTTTTCGGAGAATCCACAAAAACATGCATTCGACTTGTCCTTCTTAGAACAAACCCTGTGCAATTCGTCTTTCTTTCTGCTTAGCAATTATTCAACCTTAGTGTGACGTTCACACGTGACCTGCTGAGGTGTTCTTCACTTTTTGACCATCATCATTAGAGAAGGAAATCATCGGACACTAAACATCAATCTATCTATGATTTTTTTTTTTATTGTTGGACACCACTTATCAAGGCAAGAGCCACTCGAAAATAGGAGTTAAAAAGATGAAAGATTGTCAGCTGAACTATGAGAGACAATCAATGGTATGAACTAAGTTTGATTACTCATGGGGCAGTTTATGACAAGTATTTTTTGACATTGGATTTGAAGACGACCATACTGTAATCTGCAGGAAGCAGTCCCGCAATAACGTGATGCAAGTAACCAAACCATTTTGACTTCTGATCAAATAAAACCGGCTACTTTTATATACAACGTTAATTCGTGTCTGTCATCTTATTATTTTGTCTCTCAAAAGTTGTTTACACAGAAAGACACCTCACAAAAAGTATACATTTTACATCTGCTATTACTAGCCAGCAGAGCATTACAACTGTCTACCAAAGAAAGAGTCTATCCGGCATGTGTACACAGTGTGATGATCTATGGCCAGTGAGGGTTGAGGACATGCGTTGCATGGAGGGAAATGATATGAGGATGATACTATGGATGTGTAATGTGAGTCTTAAAGACAGGCTTAGTTTTCATGACCATAGAGGAAGATTAAATCTGGACAGTATGTGCAGAAAAGGAGACTTTGATGGTATGGCCACGTTGAAAAATGGGTGAGTTCTTGGGTTAGTAAATGTAGAATCGGGGTAGCAGGTTCAGTTCGCAGGGAAAGGCTGAGCAAAATATGGGAAGAAGTGATAAAAATAAACCCAAGGGAAAGAGGGATAAATAAAGACCTGTCCAGAGATAGGTTAGTTTGGAAGTCATTTTTTCTTAAAGCCGTCCAACTCATACCAGCATATAAAACGGACGTTAAACCGATGATGATGAAGATGATGAAAATTAGTATGTATTTCCTCTAGTGGAGAGTAACTCTAATGAAGTTGTTTTGTCACATGATGACCAATCAATCTATTCGGTGTAGCAATTTTTACCGGACTTTTTATGATTCCATCCTGAGACATTTAGACCAGACAGAGAGTTTACAGGCAACCATGAAATGAAATGCCTACACTCTCTCCTCTCACCTGTCGACTAGAAACTCTGAGCACGGCGATCATCACTTAACGATATACAGCTCCTCAAATAAAGAACCACCAGCAGCCGACACATATCCACTCTACTTAATTCCTTTCACCAAAAGAGAGAATTCACAGGTCTTACTTCTGTCCTCATACACTCAACTGTATATGCAATATATCTATCTTCTTCTCTCTATGTATAAAAGTCAATGTTTGTTTGTTTGTCATAGAAATTGATATGTTAATAGTTAGAACATTCAAATATGTTTTAATAAGAGTTAATTTTTTCACATAATCTTAAGACACCATTGAAACTTTCCTTCGATCCGATCTGGGATCACTAGAGACAATTATCGGTTAGGTCCATAAAATAATTGAAATACATTAGAACGTAAATAACGAAGTTCATTTTGTTTAAATAGATTTTCTTAGTTTCATAAAACAAAAATTAAATTAAACAAAGAATATCTCAGTGAAGAATGCATTTACGAAAAGTTTAAACATTTAAATAATTAATTTTTTTCGTATTTTAAAATTTTTAAATAATTAAATAAAAAAGAAACTATCCAGTATTCGTTAGATCCATTTCCCATTTTACTGCTGCAAGGTATTTTCTTTTCAAGTAAACACTTTGAACGTTTTCATTTTTAAGTAATACCTAACTCGCGAAGGAATGTCGAACATGTCCATTCTTGGGTTGCTAGGGGCAATTTTCGGTTTGGTCCATAAAGTAAGTAAAATATATTAGAACGTAAAGAAACAAAAGTCATTTATTTGAAATAGATTTTCTTCGTTTCACAAAACAAAAATATTTGCTGTTTTACAGAAACGTTTTCTTTTAAGAACATCATTGTGCTGACAGTTTTGATTACTTGACCTCATATTGGAAATGTTATTTTTAAATTTTTAGTCAAGGCAAAAATTGTTAACATGACGATATTTGAAATTATTTTTCCTAAGAAACCTTCCAACCAGCAATATATCTCTACACGGGCAACACTGGGAGAATACTGCTAGTATTCATATATTTATATAAATTGTTTGTTTATAAAGAAGTTTTGTGTTTCCTTTTCTTATAAATTGGCGCTTGTTCGTAATACTCAACCATCCGTTTTTCTCAACCTTTTTACTGACCAATTTTTTCAAATATTTTAGATTTTAGGAGGGGGATCAGTTTCCTATATAAATTTAACATAAACTGATCTCCCCCATTTTTTACCATCAAAAATTTTTCCAAAAATTTCCAAACAATTCTCTTGCAGCATGATAGATAATTGTACACAGGATAATAATAAAAAAATTAGTCCATAAAAGGGTGAAAAAAAAAATGGGTGAACAAACAACAACATGCAACAAGGTCAAAAAGTGGGTGATCAGTTTACGTTAAATTTATATAGGAAACTGATCCCCCTTCTAAAATCTAAAATATTTAAAAATAAATTTTAAAAAACACGGAAAATTAGTGATATAATAGGTAATTATACACAGAAATTTTTTTTAAAATGGTTAGTAAAAAGTTGAGTAAAACAGGTGGTGGAGTATTACAAATAAGTGTCTATAAATTATTATAAGAGAAAATCGTGCAATTCATATGAAGATTCGCTTCTATAACATATGCTCGAATATCAAGTGATGAGATGTAGAATATATTTTTATAACATCTTAATGTGGAATTTTTTTCACGCATTTATAGTCGAATTTTTACTGAGTTTTTTCTGTTTTTCCGTCATCTGTTTCTTTCATCTTCTAGCAGACGGTTTCTGATTCCCTCGTTTCACTCGAAAAACAACATTCCCCCAAGTTGCAGAAAATCTTAATTACTCTGCACTTTCCTGCTTTTTGTAAACAGTCAAAGAATTCCTTGTTTCTCTTCGACTGTGTCCTGATTCCTATCTTCACTAACATCTCCTTCATGTTGTCTTTTACTAGAAACTACTACAAGAAAAAAATTAAAAGAATTAAAAGAGGAAAAAACTCGTTCTGGAGACGTTTTGGCACCAGTAAAACCATTTCGAAATGAACTCTGACATCGTAGATCATGAGAGTAAACCATGTGGCGTTTCTGGGATATGTTTTCTCATGCGTGCGTCTGCGGGGATTGGATAAGAAATGGTCGATATCATGGGGACAGATATGCGTCTGATCACTTTAACGAACATGTCATGCTAATAAGTAGAAATTTGTATGTTTGTAAGTAAATATGAAATGCAGGTGCAAATTTGTATTAAACAAATACATACAAGCTTATATGAACCTTTAGAATCTTACTGAATACATTCTAAAGCGCAATTTAATATATATATATATATATATATATATATATATATAAATATTTATAATATCACAGAAGGTTAGATCAACATGGTACCTAAGGTTTGAAGCTGGGTGGTACCCAGGCGAAAAGATTCAGGGTTTTGTTGAAATTTAATTATAAACAGTTCGTCAGCCATGTTTTGATTTGGTGAAAGTGAAAGAACGGTTTATAATTAAAGCTCAAGAAGACCCAAATGTTTTCAACTTGGGCTTGCTACCCCCCCCCACCCCACCACCACCAGCTTGAAACCTAAGGTACCATGTTGACCTGAACTTCTGTAATATTACAAATAAATAAATATTACGCTCTTATTAAGTAATCGAGCATTCTATTGGATTTCTTTTACCCAACAGAACCAAGAGTTATATATATATATATATATATATATATATATATATATATATATATATATATATATATATATATATATATAAAGAAATGATTAAAATAAAAATGAGATAAATTACAATATTTATTAATTCATCAGATATATTCAAGCAATGAATATAAAAATGTTTTTTCTTTAATCCATGGATTTTCAAAGATAAGCTATTTTCATCAGAGGAGAAAAATGATTAAAATAGTGTATTACTGGTTAGCATGAATTTTAAAATATAAAAGTTGTAAGCAGAAGATATCTTAAACTAAAGTTGAGTAGAAAATACGCGTAATTATCCAGGGGATGAATTAATAAATATTGTAATTTCTCCAATTTTTAATTTCATCAATTCTTGTTTCTTATATTAATCCTCTAACTCTGATTTCGAGCATTCTCTTATTACGATAGGATCTAAGATAAATATAAAATATTTTTCTTTACAGTTTAATTTATATATATATATATATATATATATATATATATATATATATATATAATATTAAATTATAAATTATGCATTCTATTATTTAAGAACAATTTCGAACAAATTTTTTTTATTACAGATGTTTCTTGAGAAGTAAACACATATAATCAAGACTTACTTTAAACTCCTTTAGACACGTGGCTGAGACCGTTAAGAATCAAAATAAAAAGTCAAAATCAAAAAATAAAAAATAAAAAATAAAAAATAAAAAATAAAAATAAAAAAATAAAAAATAAAAATAACGGTCTCAACCACGTGACTTTCCAAATTTAAATTTTAAATTTCTTTTCTTTTTTACTTAATTTCATTTATTCTTTCCAAATATGATCTAAGGTTAAGATCGGATTCTAACTCTGCCTGATGAAATCTCAGTTTATAATAGCTGTTGATCGATAACATCGACATGCTAGTGTCTCAGATTTTGTACATCTCTGTGTAAATAAAAATAATCATATATATATATATATATATATATATATATATATATATAGTAAATGTTTTTATTCGAACATGTACAAGGTCTGCTACACTGGCATGTCGATGTTATCGATCTACAGCTATCAAGAGCTGAGGTCTCATCAGGCAGAAAGTTTTTTTGTGATCCGACCAGGTCTGTGAAGTCCAGGAAGAATGGAGCCAAGCAAAGAAGAAGAAGAAGAAGAAGAAGAAGAAATGATAGTCATGTGACCAATTTTTAAAAAAATATTGGCCGTTAGAAAAGTTTAATTTATAGTAATTCATATTTTTATTTTTATCCAACGCTGAGCTGGGGTAGAGGGGGTCCGAGGGAAAGGAAAAGAAAGGGAAAGAGAGGAGAAAGAAAAAGAGGTAGCGAGGGTGTTTTTTTTTTAAATTGGTCACATGACTATCATTTCTTCTTCTTCTTCTTCTTCTTCTTCTTCTTCTTTGCTTGACTCCATTCTTCCTGGACTTCACAGACCTGGTCGGATCACAAAAAAACTTTCTGCCCGATGAGACCTTAGCTCTTGATAGCTGTAGATCGATAACATCGACATGCCAGTGTAGCAGACTTTGTACATGTTCGAATAAAAACATTTACAATACAGCTCTATATCTTTATTGAGCACTCTTTGATAAGCCCGGTGTGATTCCCTTTGGATTTCTACCCTGTGGATTTTTACTCTACCTGGATTACTATATATATATATATATATATATATATATATATATATATATATATATATATATATATATATATATATATATATATATGAACCATCAGATATCCGAGTTTTAATTAAAGGATGTGAAAACAATAATAAATGAAAGACATCTGTTAAGACAAGTGACACTTCTTGTAAATGGACTAAATTGTTCCAGTGGATTGCAATAAAACTTTGGATGTTTCATCCCTCTCCTCATTCTTCCATGATTTCTTCCCAGAAAGTAGCAGAAACTGTGAAGCAGGTGTCACTTTTATTTTTATTTGTATTGTGAGGTCAGGGGTGAGACTTTTTGAACATTATACTTTGTCAGTGGAATCCTCTTGGTGTAAATTGGAATGGTTTCCGGAAGTGGAATGGCTCCCAAAAATGTCAGGAACCTCCTCCCTATCTCCGTTTTGTGTTTTGATTGGCTGGTTCTAGTTAAGGAGGAATGGATTCATACATCTGTTTTAAATTTGGTCCCTACGTGTGAGTACTTAATGTGTCTGGCTGGAAGATATTTTATTTTATTATTTTGATGGTTTTAGTTAAAATGAGGATAGAATGTAAGTCAGGGTGTAAGAAAAGGGTCTCAGAAAATCATAAAAAGATGAAGAAGAAAAATGAGGAATGGGAAGAATATGAAAGATAATAAGAAATTGAAGGAGAATAAGAAAAGGTAAAAATGAAAAGAGATGATGATAAAGAGAAGAGGACGAGAATGAAGACGTGAATAAAGAAGAGCAAGAGGAAGAAAGAAGAGAAGAAAATATAAGGAAAAGAGGAGAAACTGTTTAAATTTGAAGAAAATAGAAGACGAAAAGAACTGAAAAATGGAAGGAAAAAGACAATATAAATAACAAATTGAAAGAGAAGTAAAGATGGACGCATAGAAAGATGAAAAAGAAAAAACGAAGATGATGATAATGAAAAGAAGACAAAGAAGAAGATGAGGATACAGGCGATAAAGAAGAACAAGATGAAGAAAGAGATACAAAAATCAAATAAATAAAGGAGAAGAAAAAGAAACTTGTAGAGTAATATTGGGTAACGTCCCCCAAATGTCATTCATCCTTTCTGCAATCCTACCATATTTGGTACAAATAAACTTCAGTCTATGTCTGACTTGTCCACCAAGTTTAAGTCATTAATTGATGTTCAACAGTCTTTGCTTTATCACCATTCAATAATATGTAGCGATCGTCTCGTCGGTAGGAGGTGAATGGGCTTCACACTCACCGAGGGTGCAACTCCTAGGAAAACCCAGGACAGTATACCTCAGCCAGGCAGATAAAAGGCTACCGAAATGGCCCAGTTCCTGCCGGACTGATTGTCAAGAACGAATCCTCGACTGGTATTACCCCATCCTGACGTCCTCAATCAACCGAAGTTAATGAGAGACTGAACAGGATGGGGCGGATCCAGGTATTTAATTCCCTCCCACAGCAGGAATATGTGACACAAGGTAGGGAAGGTGGGAGATCAAGCCAGCGCCACTAAAAAAGGAGCACTCTTGCCTAGCAAAAATAGCCTGGGCAACCCCGTCGGCATTCCCCGGTCAGGGCGCCTCAGGCAGCAAGCAATAAACTTACTCCTCCCCAAAGAGGGAAGGCAAGGCCTGGGATGGTGCACCTCCTAGGAAAACCCAGAACAATATACCTCAGCCCGGCAGATAAATAGCCACCGAAATGGCCAATTCCTGCCGGACTGATTGTCAAGAACGAATCCTCGACTGGTATTACCCCATCCCGACGTCCTCAATCAACCGAAGTTAATGAGAGACTGAACAGGATGGGGCGGACCCAACACTGAAGAGCAAGTGCTCTTAGTATTTTTGGTGAGTGGAAGATTCCAAGTAGTTCGTTGTAAGTAAGGTACCATGACATATGTGTGTGTGTATATACATATATATATATATATATATATATATATATATATATATATACATATATGTACATATATATATTATATATATATATATATATATATATATATATAGTTATTCACAAACAATTGTTTCACCCATAAGTGTGGTTAGATATAACGAGTGTATTCACACTGAGATTCGAAACTCGAATAATCAGTCACATACGAAATGCGAAATGCAAAATGCAACCTAGCAGTTTAAGTACATAAATCCCTATATATATATATATATATATATATATATATATATATATATATATATATATTTTATAAATAAATATTTATTATCCATTATTATTATGTTTCATGTTCACTAACAACCATCAGTGTGGCTTATATAACTGTACTGCTGGTTGAACGATTTGAACATTCGGCTCGAGTAACTCCAATCCAGCATTTTTAACCATTCGACCACAGTCACAGTCATATTTAAACGTGAGAGAAACAAACTCTATATTTTATTTAAGAATATAGTAAGTCTCAGAAAGTGTTCGCTAACTTCAGTTATTTATCTCAAACATGGTTTTTAGCAAAACAATCCCCAGACTATTCCTCAAATGAAGAGGGTCATCACAGCTAAAACCAGTCGTAATCAGGTATTCTCGCAATGCAGAGGTGCACATTTGGAGCATATCATTGAACGGTGATAAAAAAGACTGTTGGACATTCATGAGAGAAACTTGGTAGACTAGTCAGATATAGACTGAAGTTTATTTGTACTAAATATAGTAAGATCGCAGAAAGGAGTGTGAATTTTATGAACGATTACAAGGAGTGGTGGTATTTATTTTGGGTCACCCTATAAAGGAATAAATAGAGATAAGAAGAAGACAAAGGATTTAAAAAATATAGAAGACAATAAGAGAAATAAATGCGAAGTCGAGAAAGGAAAATTGAAGAAATAAAGATAAGGGGATAAAAATAAAAGATAGAGACATCGAAAATGAAGGAAAGAATAAGATCAAAAACAAGAAAAAAAAAAGATAAGTGATAAAATTTAAAAAAGGGAAAACCAAATTTTTTTTATTATTTAAAAATAAATAATTAAAACAATAGTATCTTTTCCTGTCAACGTTTCTTTCCCTTCAGAAACTTCCTCATTCGCTCATCATACGAGGTCTGTCTAAAACGTATCCGACCTTAGGCCAGAAAAAATATTTCAAATACATGAAGGGGTTGGGACCCTAATCCTCTTCAAAATAGGTCCCTTATGCTTGCACACACTTATCCCACCGATCCATCCACTGCCGGAAACACCTCTGGAAGTCTTCTTTTGGAATGGTGTTCATCTCCGCAATCGCGTTCCACATTATCCCTATTTTCGCACCCTCTCAACAACAGTTGCACTCCGAGCAGTTTGGGACCTGCCAGAATGCTGGTCACTCTCCGCTGATGTGCGGACATTTTCGAATCGGTTAAACCACTCTTTAATTTGTGTTACACCCATCGCATCTTCTCCAAACACCTGCTGAATTTAACGTGATCACTGGGCTAAGTGTGTGCAAGCAGTAGGGGCCTACTTCGAAGTGGATTAAGTTCCCAACCTAGTCATGTATTTGAAATATTTTTTCTCGCCTAAAGTCGGATACGTTTTAGACAGGCCTCGTATATATATATATATATATATATATATATATATATATTCCATGATAAATGCCAGTATACTGAAATCATATGCCTTTAATAGTGTTAAGACGAAAATTCATATACACTAAATGTACAAAAGCAAGAAAATTCCCAAATTTTTACACTTTTATTGTCATTAATTAAGGGTATGACTACATATCAACCAAACCATTTCATCATCACATCACTACAGTATAAATCTTTATGCATGAGTGGAGGAAGTGTGTGAGGTGCGCTGAAGAAAAATTCCTACTAGTAAAATACATAGCCCTGTTGTGCTTGCATACCCTTAATGACAATAAAAGTGTAAAAATTTGGGAATTTCCTTGCTTTTGTACATTTAGTGTATATGAATTTTCATCTTAACCCTATTAAGAGCATATGATTTCAGTATACTGGCATTTATCATGGAATGTCACTACTTTTGTAAAGGCTATGCCTCAATACAATGGTCATTTTTAAGTTTTTTTGGAATTTTCTGGAAAACTAAGGTATATGGTAAACTAAAATTAAAATGCCATCCACTAGACCCTAGAACCTCTATCTCTGCCAAAAATCAGCTGAATCCATCAAATAGTTTATGAGATACAGGGTGGCACATACGTACGTACGTACGTACGTACACACAGATAACATGATTTCATGATTGAACTTTCTGGATCTCTGGGTTGCCTTGACTAATGATGCTGAACTTCTACACACTTATAAAACCTATCAAATAAAAAAATTGTGCAAAGTTTTAACTAATTGCGTTTATTGGTTTTTCAGTTATGATTGATCAAAGAAATGAGATTTCCAGCACAGGCCATTTGTGAAGTCTATTAAGGGATAGAGCGCTATCGCGCCTCCTTTGATAGAGAGAGAGAGAGAGAGATAAAGAGAGAGAGAGAGAGAGAGATAAAGAGGGAGAGAGAGAAAGAGAGAGTGAGGCACACACACAAATGAATAAAGAAAGAAAATAGTGATTAAATGTGTATGAAATAGGCCAAATAGTGTAAGTTATATTTTGTGCATTGTCTATCATTTTCTCCCTCTCTTCCAACTATCATTCTTCTTCTTCTTTACGGTTAATTGATGTAAAGTTGCAATAAACAAGCATTTGTATAACCTAATTTTGATGAGTATGATGCAAATATGAGGGGTGAATGAAAGATACTGAACTTCTAGACAATGGGAATCAATACAAATGTTACAGTCTTTCATCTTTCAACACAGCCCCCCCCCCTCTAAATTCTCACGCTTTCTCCATTAGTGTTGAATGACTTTCATCTCCTTAGTGTTAAACTCTTGGTCTTGTAAGTAGGAGTACACAGCCTCCATAACCTCATCATCTGTGGTGTAATGTCGTCCTGCTAGATTTTTCTTCATGTTTGGAAATAGATAGTAGTCGGAGGGTGCGAAATTTGGCGAGTATGGTGCATTGAGGAGGAGTTGGAAGCCACTGTCATGGAGTGTTACCATCGCCACTACCAACATGTTCCTGATACTCAATTTTATCCATTTTCGTGAAATGGCTCAGTTCATTTATTTCAGCAATCTGAAAAATTAAAAGAGAAAGTGTTAGAATCTATAAATGTGGTGCTTAAACATATAAATGATGGTAGAATATTGAGTGCACTGGTTTGTTTGTGTTTATCTCACTCATGTCTGTGTGAGGCTCAGTATATTTCATTCACCAGTCGTAGTTCATTGTTTAAAGAGAAATACATTTTGTTATGATATGATATATTAACCAAGAAAGACAAGTATCTGAAAGTTATAAAAGTTAAAAAAGAATGAAAAAACGAAAACAGAAAAGAAAAAGATTAAGAAAAGAGAGTAAAATAGAGAAAGGAAAACAAAGAAAAGAAAGATAACAATTTATGTAAGTCTTTAAAAAGCGTAAAAACGGGAAAGTCTATCTATTAAATAAAAGAAAAGTCGTATGTTAGTGTGTATACTCAAATGAAACTGAGAAACTACACAGGATACACTTATAAACCTTACACGATCAGATTCAGTGTGATCACAAAGTCGTTATGGTAAATAATATACTATAATATTCATTCTCTTGGGGTTACCAAAGGATCAAATTTGTTCAAGGGAGTAAAAAAAAACTTATTTGTAGTTGCTCCAAAAACAATACTGAAACTAATTCAAACAGCTGCTGATGACTTTTTCTTTTTGTCATTGGTCCTTTTTTTTTCTTTCTATTATATTGAACTAGTTACCAAAGAGAGGGAGAGAGATGAAGAGAGAGAGAGAGAGAGAGAGAGGTTTTACAAGGAATATGTTATGCATACTTTTTTTAAACTTTTCTATTTTCTTATTCATGACTCCTAGATACGCCGGATATATTTGCTAGTAAGAAATGAATATAAAAATTTGTTTTTATTTTTATTATTTTCTAAATTTCTCAATCTTTCACGATGCCAGAAGTCATGGTTGTCAGTTCAAATCTTAAAATATTCCTGGAAAGTTCCTGGACACAGCTGTTTGTCAACTGACAGACAGGATAAGATCAAACTTACCAAACTGCTATCCACATCGAAACCATTACATCTCAAGATTAGATCGACTCGAAATAATCTAAGGATTTTTCAAATTAACTGATGTGAGAGTCATCCGCCATATTGCTTGATGTGTGTAAGTCATCTAGAAGTCTCCAGCTGGATGCCACCCAGGGGAGAGACAAACATACATTTTAAAATATATCATATAATCCTTGTGTAAAGGTTGAATTTTTTTTTTGGGGGGGGGGAGGTGAGGAAGAGAAATTGGGTATTAACCGATATATTAGATTGTCACAAATGTTTTAAGCATTTTGGAAGAACAAGAATAAATGAATTCATTTGTATAACAATAATGTTCACCAAGTGTTCCTCCCATTCCGTTTCTGGTGTTTTCTTCCAAGAATAGAACATTGTAAGAGGTGATATTTCTCCCTCCTCGCCAGCACGGTGAACCTTTCCCTTGTTTTAGTTCAGCATTTTTTTCTTGTTTCATAGGAGATCCAAAATTCTTTGCCATGTTGCCCCAGTAGTATCGGAATTATATCCCTTGGATAATATCTGAGTAACCTCCCTTGAATTATTCTGGTCCAGTATAGAGAGGTGTGCTCTCCTGTCTGGAAGTTAAGAAAACTCCTTCCACACATGTGTGGTAAATCAGAATGAGGCTCTCTCGTTTCTAGCTAGTCTTTACAAGCAATCAGGCATAGTCTAATTAGCTGGCCATTTCTTCATAGCCTTCTCAAACCTTGACGCCATGGCCGTCAGACTTGTTTTCTGGTAGCAGTCACATAGACTCCCAGAACAGTCTAACACAAATGTAAGTAATATTTACTGATACATTTCTCACATACCTACTCTATCTACAACCCTGGAAACACATTCGCCTTTCTTACTTTATTGGGGCAGTAATGTGTTCTTTTTTTTTAGTACTGATTGCTCTTATTCTTTCCTTTATTTATTGTAATTACATGTTTCCGTAATCCCCTTTTGCACTTGTTTTCAACAAACTGTTTATGTGAGAATGAATGTATACATATGTAAATCCAACTGTTTCTTTGCTATTATCCTTTTCTCTTTTTCCAGAAGCCATGTGTTATCCATGATAACACAACACAAAATGGAAGCCATGTGTTTAGAAAAGGTATACCTGAACATGTGACCACTAAAAACGTTATCAATTGATCACTATAATATGGTCTTGTAGCGTTGGCAAACAACATTATTTTTGTCTGTGTTGTACTTTCTGTTCTATACAGATATTCTATAATGTTATTTTTTGATGGCAATATATTGGAAATTTGTGGGAGACTGTTATAAGGATACACTTGTCTAACTTGAGGAGATAGTTGGCTTAGACGCTAGGTGACGTGTTGATCATGTGATTTGCCCCCTGAGGAGATCACATAATTTTTACTCAGAAAACAGAGTTATTCCTTTTTTCAGTGACGGTCCACTACATATTTCTTGTATTAACATTTTTTATAGTTAATATACAAAATGTTTATTTTTCCCAAGTGTTTTCTCCTCCCATACATTTAATTACACATGCAGAGTGAGAAATATTACCTCTCGCCGCGTACCACTGATACTAGTAACTATGCACTTCGTATACTATCATTACGATAGAGAAATGCATCATCTTTCGGAAAATTGTGTTCTTTTGGCACATTTTTCATTTCCCATCCTTATGGAACTTTCAAATTCCTCAGTTGTAATTTTTGGAATTGGCCTCACTGCTTACTTTCAAAATACCGTTGTTCAATTCTGAAAGTCTTCCAGAGATTGGACTCTTAGAGGTAGTACTGCTCCGGGTCAGAGTGGATCTGGGACTAACAGCAACTATGGAGTGCCTCAATCCACTCCAAAGCTCCCAGATAAGGGCCTCACAATCGGATGTTGCTAAATGTCTTACTTAACTTAAGGCAGATGTAAATAATAACAACAATATTACAAAGGACGAAAACCATTCTTGATGTTTCAGAATGAACATCTTTGAGAAAGGAAGACGAATTTGAATTAAATATATCTCGTAATGTATGTATTTAGAGTATCGTCTCCATGTATAAATGTATATTTATATATGAGTGTAATCACTCAACAGAAAATCATAAGCGCACAAGTCGGTGAAAAAATAAATAAAAAAATAATAATAACAAGCCGCGCATGCGTGGTCTCCCTCTGTATGTGACTCGATGTGGCGAGTGTAAAATGCAATTAATTTGGGCAATTTGGGGCATTTTTGAACCCCCTTTGACCCCCTGGGGGCGCGAACCAGAATTTTCTGAGGTCAAAGATGCTCATTTTATATCCAGAACAATTGCCTCTACATTTTGGCCAAGTTTCAGAAAAATTGAATGAATGGATTAAACGTTATGGGAGAAAAGGGTCATTTTTTGCCATTGTGGGGGCTTTTGACCCCCTGGGGGCGCGAACCAGATTTTTTCCAAGGTCAGCGATACTTATTTTCTATTAGGAACAATTGCCTCCACATTTTGGCCAAGTTTCAGAGAAATTGAATGGATGGATGAAAATTTATGGGGCAAAAAAAATCATTTTTTGCTATTTCGGGGCATTTTGACCCCCTGGGGGGCTAACCAGATTTTTTTTCAAAAGTCGGAGACTATCACTTTCTAACCTGACCAAAGTTACAACTTCATGCAAAATTTCAGAGAAATTCAATGGATGGTTGCGGAGAAAAATCCGGACGGACGGACGGACAGACGGACGGACGGACGGACGGACGGACGGACGGACGGACGGACGGACGGACGGACATGCCTCAAAACATAAGGACCAAATAAACAAATAAATGTGTAACTTACTATTTCGTACTAAGTGTTTGGGACGATTATAGAAGCACGGTAAATCCCCATTTCTGCTTTCGTTTTTTGTTAGGATATTCTATAGGAAATTTTCGGAAACCTTTCCATTATAAATATACATCATAATGTACGTAGTTATAAACAGAAGTATTAATATTATTTTAGGAGAAATATTCTCAATGTTTCAAGAGAGTGAGAGAGGGGGGGGGGGGTTTAACTATATATTTCATACATAGAAACGATAGTATGAATGCAAAAGCAGGACAATAATGGCGACACTTTCAACATTTTTAAAATATTTGAAATATGTTGTTATAGTTTTGAGAAATGAGACATAGTTTCAGTTACAGACGCCACATCTCTATTATAATAAAACTAGTGTTCACCCTCTGTCAAAAATGACGGAAATACATTATGCTTCGCTAGTGTTCACACTAATATTCATATAAAATCATGAATCATTTTTTGCATATATAAATTACAAGCAACAAGATAACACTATATTACTTTTTTAGTGCCTGCCCCCTTCCCTTTGACCCCCGTAATATAGTCGGAATACAATGAAGTTTTGGAAACCTCTCTGAATTAGTGTTTTATACATATGGTTTAAATTTCATTGGAATTGGATATACGTATTTGAAATTTTAAGGAGGTTCTGCACGCATAGCTCCCTTAGGAGGGGAGCACGTATAGATTCAGCACAGAGGAGAACGTAGAGATTTAGGACAACTTTCATTGTCTTCCCCCAAAGAATTTTATACATATGATATAAATTTCATCAAAATAGGATATATTTGAAGTTTTAAGTAGGGTCCTGCCCTCATAGCTCTCTTAGGGGTGCACTTATAGATTCAGGACTACTACCATTGTCTACCCTGAAAAATTTACATAAGAATACACTTTTAATTTTATGTACATTCTCTAACCTTTCTTTATATAGGCCAGACACACACATTGACATTTATATAGAGAGATTATTATCATTTCTGATGACCTAAAGAAAGAGAAAAAAAACACCTACCGTTGACTTTTTATTATAGAGTGAAGGATTTCTTTCCGAATTCATTTCAGGTGATAGAGTAAATCTGAGGTGAGTGTCTGACTTGCTACTTGCTTTCTATCTTCCCCTCACCACTTGAAATGGTTTTGCATGATGGGATGAAAGTGCATATAATTATTTATATACTAATAAATACACATTGGTCTTTATTATAGAGTGGAAGATATTGAATTAAGCAGATTGCAAAGTGAGTCACATTATTGACTAGACAGCAAAGTATTTTACGAACAATAATGTAAATGCTCTCTGTGTACTCACCAGACAAAACCATCAATAGTTGATGGTTCTCAGTAGGAAAGCGGCTGGCCAAGTTCAAGTTCTGTTAAAGGTTTTCAGTGGACTTTGCTCTAATCATCTAACAGAAAGGTATGAACCAATCTTTTCTTTCCCCATGCTATGGGTAAAATAGGATAAAGGATACGATAAAGCTTAGGAAAGTGTTCAATATTATGGACAGAACATATGTAGATGTATAAGATGTATACACACTGAATCAATGGAAAAGTATAACTTTCAATTTCTTGAGTTTTGTACATCCTATATATATATATATATATATATATCCAAGTCAAAGCCCTCCATTCAGTCTAGAGAGACTATGGACACACCTGTAAGGGGCTGGCTCCACGTGTAATTGTAAAACAAGAGTTGCGCAATCCCTAGTAACACCTCTGATTCCAATGACAAGCAATTCAAGACGACTAGAAACAATGCCGAGATAAGCAGAGAGCACATACAGCACCTGGTATTCCAAAATAGTCACCCATTTAGTACTAGCCAGGCTCGACGTCGCTTAACTTCGGTGATCTAATGAGAACCAGTGTGTCAACGTGATTGTGCCGTATATATATATTTCAAATATATACACATATAATATTATGAGGTCATATATATATTGCGTATATACATTTTCAATATTTACTTCAACATTTACTCTGATGATTTCCATGCTGGAATGAAACATGAACGTTTTGTGTAACTTACCTGCCATAGATATACTTTCATACTATATATATATATATATATATATATATGCTACTAGATTGTATAGTAAAATGCAATATTAAAGGTCTTAAAGATTTGTAATTTTTTTTTCTTTTATTCTGGCCTGTCTTTTGAATCCAATTAAAATGTAGCCAAGGGGTATGCAAACCTGAACATTCTTCATGAACAAGAACAGACTGATTCTTTTTACAATCTATCAATCTATTATTGCTTATATATATATATATATATATATATATATATATATATATATATATATATATATATATATGTGTGTGTGTGTGTGTGTGTGTGTGTGTGCGCACGTGTGTATATATATGGTAAATTAGTTTCTGGAATAGCAGATAAGGAAGGCAACATGCTAGTAGAAAAAAGGAGACAAACACATAATCATAGCTGGACCAATCATTTCAGTCGATTCGTTCGACCATATTCATTTGGTAAGATGAGCTTTATATATATATATATATATATATATATACAATAGTATGTATATACAATTTCTCTGCCACTGACTGACTTCTCTTAGCCTGGACCTTGGTCCAGCGCTCTAAATAGCCACAGCTACTACTTTTTCCTCATCAATCCATCATGTCAACCCAATATTTCGATGTACTTGCATGATATTTTTCTTAAAATTATTATCCTGAGGAAGTCTTACAATAAAGACGAAACGTTGATGAATATATAAAAAATATCTCTTGGTTTTTCCTTTTTCATTTCCCATTACGTCGGATTACTCTCATCCTTCCTTTCTCATACATATCATAGTAGTAGTTTGAAAATATATTCATGGCAAGTAGTTACAGAGAAACAGATTGTAATAATAATGAAGTAGAAATCTGGGGTGACTTGCTGTCACTCAGAGTCTAGAGAAAGTCACCAGTTTTTATCAACGAGGAGAGATCATTGGTAATGACTCTTTGAGAACACCAAATCAGTAATAATAACAACAATTCTGACATGAAAAAATGGCAATACTGTATATATATTTATAAACTTCTGATAAAATGCTTTCATTGATCCTCATCAGAGAAGAATCTTCCACTCTATAATAAAGACCAATGTGTATTTATTTGTATATAAATAAATATATGTACTTCCATCCCGTCACACAAAATTTAGTGAAATCATTTAAAATGGTGAGGAGAAGCGAGAAAGCAAATAACAAGTCAGACAACCACCTCAGACTTACCCCGCTGCCTGAAATAAATTTGGAAAGAAATCCTCCACTCCATGATAAAAGTCAACGGTGGGTGTTTTTTTTTCTTTAGGCCATCAGAAATGGTAATAATAATTTATATATGAAAAATAAAATTACTGACCTAATTTTATGATTTTATATAGATATTTTAGTAATATATCTAGATAAATAGCAAGTGAGAACACTATCGAAGTATTATTTTTTTTTACCATTATTTTTGACGGAGGGTGTACACTAGTGTTTGTTTAATAATCAGTTGATTCTGTAAAGGAGCAAAGTGTAATATCTGTTCTGAAATTGCACTTCACCTTTTCTGTACTCTGTCAGTAAAGAAAACTCCTTCTAAATTTTTAATTTTGTCCCCATCCAGAGCGCCCCTTTTTGAGGAGCTGGATGTTCACCCCATTAGAAACCAACCCTCTGTCTAACTCTGCTCTCATGGGGAGGCTAGTAAATAGAGGCATAGTGATAATACTGTTATAAGCATGGAAACCAATGTAGAAGAAAAAAAGAGACATCTTTTATTGTAATAGATTTACGTTGGGTCTTTTTGAAGAAAAATTTAATTAACATTTTGCCACATCAAGTCTTCATGATATGTTCCAATTGTACATTATCCGCTCGACTTGAATGTATTAAATCTGTCCTCATGAAAAATAAAAAAATGGATACCCAGAAGCTGTTTTATCAGAATGAATGAATAAAAAAAATTAGTAGATTCACCGGTGACACCTTAATGTCTTGTTTATCTCAAATTCATTTGGTTTGGACATGTGAGTTTCTATTTCTCTGAACAACTTACAAAATCTATTACACAATGTTGTTGGCTAAATTTCACTCTTTGCCCCCATGCTATCAACGGGGGGGGGGGGGGAATGAGATTTTACTTTTTGTACGATTACACGTGAAAACAGTGGAAATACCTAAAAAAAAATTTTGTTTAAATAATTTACACTTTCTTTTACTAATTGATCACCGCTTATCAAGGCTCAAAAGCCACTTGAGGATAAGGGTTAATGAAATTGTCATTTGGATGATGAACAATATTATGAGAGGATTGGAAACGATGGGTTAAACGGGCAGAATTTGATTACTTAAGAGAACGGTTCGACAAATATTTCTTAACATTTGATTTAAAAACGACCATGTTGTAGTCAGCTGGGAAGGAGCCCTGTGGTGTTGTATTCTACAGATTAGTGTGCAGGTTCATTTTACTATATAAATATATAGTAAAATAATCACCCAATAGTTGACCACATAGCGTAGGACAAACCAAGTTACCATTTTGCTTGCATTTCCAAAATCTACGCCACTTTTAAATTAAGTTTCTTTTCACAGACCACTAGTATATTTTCGATTGTTTTTCTCGGATTGCTTAAAAAGAGATGTCCTTCATTATTACCCCTAGTGCAACCATAAGTAAGAGATTGCAATAAAAATAAAATCTTTTAAAAATGGGCGTGACAATATAAGTAAAAATATATACAATAATTCTAAAAAAACAAAATGTTCAATTTTAAAATGGCGGCCATTTTGGAAGTACAAACAAAATAGTTACTCTTTTTATCTTACGCAATGTTAAGAACTGGGTGATCAATAATGATTTCTTGCTAGGAAGTGGCTGATCATTACATAGGGAGAAGAGATCACTAATAATGACTACCGTCGATCCATAAGGGTTACAAGTTTTCAAAGGAAACAGCAGTTTTCAAAAAAGTGGAATTTTGACCAAATTTAACCTTGGGCCAGATTCACAGTAACGTTATTTTGTAAAATGGTTTAGCTGTTAGAAGCAAATTCATATTATTATTTCGAACAAGATTTTAAGTAAGGTTTCACACGATAAAATGGGGAGGCTTTCAAACTGCTGCTATAAACATCCCCTCTGAGAGTCTCCAATAGGATCTTTCCACCCCGGTCAGGGTTTCGTCCTGTATGAGATAATCTTTGGAATAACAGCCTGTAAACAGAAATTAAAACACTTTTAATATCATCATCATCTAGTCTTGGTAGTGTCACAGATCCTCCTGACTCTCTCACTCCATCTTGCTTCATCATCCATCACACTAGATAGTTCTGCATAGGTGCATGCATTATGAGTCCTCTGCTAGCATCTAGCAGAAGGCATTCAATGTACTCGAATATATTCACAAGCTAACACACATATTCTATTGTGTTTTGTCTTTTCTAAAATACATTTCATTTTCTTTTTCGAGGGTGAGCTGCGTTTTAACTCTGAATATTCCATATCGCTCGAAAACACAATGGCCAGAAGTGATGTTCTATACCCAGCTTAAATCTATTTTTAAATACCTTTAAAAAAATCACAGTTGAAGGGAAATAACTCTTACCATCGGGTCATAATAATTATTTCTGTATTTGGTTCATATGACCATGTTAATAACTAAGAGGATAATTTGTATTTGTTTATGGAAATCTCTCCAGACAAGGCATGAAGCCACTTGATGTAAGGAGCTAAAAAAATATTACTTCAAGGTTAAAAGCTGGCCAGCGATAAGTGTTAGATGGACAAATTCGGACTCAGAAAACAGCAATTCTTCCCCTTTTGTCAGAAACATCGCTCAAAGAATGTGAAGACTAAAGAATAAAGTAAGAGAAGCGAGAGTTACCAAAGATCCACTTTCTACTTTCCTTATTACTGTCATCCATGATTTTTGGCAATTTTTAATGAATATACCTAGTTATTATTATTATTATTATTATTATTATTATTATTATTATTATTATTATTATTATTATTTCATAATAGTCTCAACTTTTGGATGTTTTTAGTTGGAGTTTTCATTTTTTTTTTGAATATCAAGTCAATTCCCTTGACTTTAGACATTCAAGCTGTACCTTAACACTTTCGCTGTTCCTAACGGGCAAGCCTTGTGTAGAATTGGAAAAGAAATTGTCTCGTCAATCTGTTTAAGCCATTTATGCTGTCTTTTTGTTATGGTTCCAAGCGTTCTAATTACAACGGGAATCACCTTTACTTATTCCATAGTCTAACTAATTCCCATTTTAGATCTTGATATTTTTTTTTCGTGTTCTTTCTCCTGCACTCTGGTATTGAAGGGCAGGCTATATCAATGATTAAGCAAGTTCTCTTGTTTTTGTTTAGAAAGATTAAGTTGGGTTTTGAATGTTCAAGAACCTTATCAGTCTGTATGTGCATGCCCCAAAGAAGTCTGACATTGTCGTTCTCTTGTACCACTTCATGCTTATCCTTGTACCACTTCTCATTGTGGTCCAATTCATAAAGTGTGCATATATTCCAGTGTAGTACCTGAGCGACTTTGCCGTGTCTCCATTTTTTATACTGATGGTGTGCTAGCATTGGGCATTCAGATACAATATGCACTAAGGTTTCTTCCCTTTCATTACAGAATAGGCATATTATTATTATTATTATTATTATTATTATTATTATTATTATTATTATTATTATTATTATTATTATATAGAAGTAAAAATACTTATTATTTTGCCATTTAATTTACGTACGTGTTTGTGTTTGGTGAAGACGTATACATGTAAATTAGATGACCACTCTTAAAAAAGAGACACATTGAGAAATATTACAGAGTGGTTGAATAAACTTAGAGTGAGCAGAGTCGAGAGAAATACTTAGATTGCTAAGAGAGATATGGGTGATTTTTTCAGTTAATTATAAATTACGGCTAATTAGAGCAATTAAAACAGACTTTTATTCCAAGCATAATTCAATCCCGAAACTAAAGTATATTTTAACATGGATTTTATGTTGTTAAAATATATAGGAAAAAAGCTTTAGGGAAACAAATGTTAAAAACTCATATTTAGTATAGTAATAGACATTCTATAAGATATTTTTAACCATAGATATCGTCTAATAGTTAAACTGATTTTTTATTTAACATTTATTAGAAACGAAAGTGGATTTCAATAAGTCCCTATTTACTTGCCTTCACACAAGGGCAAAGGTTTTGTTTTCTTCATCAAGACGTAGATGTTGTGGGATGACGTCATAATCAAGTACCATGCATGTAGAATAGTATTCTAAGAGCAAAGGATAGCACCATATTAAAGAACGGTATCTTTATAATCATACCGGTTAAGCTTCATTACAATATGTCCAAAAATAAAAGCGTTATATAAATTTAAATTAAAAAAAAAAACAGCATATTTTTAGACATTTTTGTTAATTCCTTACAAGATTGAGGATTTGGACTCTGCAAATTTTCAACAGGATGTTCAGAGTTAATCTAAGCTTTTCAATGATCTCACCAGCCAGACATCATCTTCAAAACACTTTGTTACCGGGAAGCTGTATCATCAAAAAACCATCAAGAAAAATAATTCTTTTAATAACATAAACCATAAATTTACTTTCTGTTCATACATTTTTTTTTCTATTTTTATTTTACATGAGAAGAAAAGAAAATTTATAAAAGAAATGATCATACAGACAATCTGGCTCCATCTTGTAAACAAGAGATCGCATTTCTCTCCCCTGGGGAAACTCTCTTGAATATAGAGTTTAGTTTCATATTTAATCTGCTTAAAAACTAGCTGGATTCTTTATCTATATGCACAAGATTCGTTTACTAAATCTACACTTTTATAAGTCCTTTATCCATACACACGTACGTAAACCAAAATATTCAATAAAAGAAAATTGCCTGTTTTATTTTGTTTAGTCAGTTTAAATATTGAATAGACATCTTGCACTTTTAAAGCTCAAGAATGAAATCATATAATGAAACTAAGAATATTAAGTGTCATGTTTTTTCTTTCTTCAATGGCAGCTGATTGAGTGATTGGCTTTGAGATGTATTGGCATCAAACACAGATGATGATGATGATGATGATGATGATTGGAGTAAAAAAAGTATTTTCAGTGGCATATTTCTTTTTGCTAAAAACTACTTATCAAGACTAAGAGCCACACGAGGATAAGAGTTAATGAGGTGGAATGATTGTCTGCCGAAAGATGAAGCACACTATGGGAGTACTAAAATTGATAAATGATTACTTATAAGACGGTTTATGTCAAGTATTTGCTGACATTGGATTTGAAAACGACGATGTTGTAATCTGCATAGAAGCAGTCCTGCAATAATGTGTTTCACAGACGGGAAGCCTTTGTAAAGAAACTCTGTTTATGGAAATTCTGCTAGGCACATAAAGGGAGAAGGAAAATTATTTTTCCGCTGCAGTAGCATAACGTGTTCTAGCTGTGAATGTCTTAAAAGATCGAATCAGAGATTGAAGCTCAGTCGAGCACCTTCAAGGGAAATAATGATAGAGTAGAGAGAGACTAGTAATGTCTTTTCTGTGGGAAAGTGGATGCAAGGAAGAGAAGAGATCATCCCCCACTCGATTGTGAAGTCGATTTTTTTCATAAATTTGTTTGTTAATAGTTCTGTTTATTAATTCCAATTTTTAAAAAATCTGGAAGGTTTTAAAAAACGTTAGTTAAAATTGTTTTTTTCTAGTTTTATTTTTGAATTACGAAACTCAAAGTCCTTAACTTTTTTTATGAATTCAAATTAAATGAATTAAAAATCAATTAGAAATGTAATATTATTTTGCTTATTTTACTGCTGATGATTATGCTAATATGTCTGGAAAAAAACCCCTCAAAGTTAACGTTAAATGATTTATTTTAATTGTTTTATAAGTTGTTTTAACTGAAAAGAAAAATCAGAAAAATTACCCGTCCATAATATATACAATATATTCCTTTTTTATTAAGTAATTGTTTTCAATTCTTAAAAATAATATCGATTACAAATAAATTTTCAGAACGTAGAAAACCAATTTGTAAACATTATTTGTTCAATTTTTATCAGGAGTGTTGGCCCTAAATTATCTGAGTTGTCTCCCTTGAATTTATTTTCGGCATCATTAGAGAAAGAACTTTCCTATGCAGGAGTTTGTAATGTCGCTCCACCAAGATGTGTAATTTAGAGCATATTTGTCCATGCGCCTCTTGTGAGCATGTCTTCCAAACCCTAGTATTCTTGCCTGTACGTTACCTTTCTTGATTGCAGTCGCATAGACTGTCAGAAACAAACAACAGATTGTAACATATTCAATCTTACATATTCAATTGCTTTAGAATTCTATCTCTATCTACGCTTTATACATCTATCGCTATCTACGACCCTGACAATCCGTGTATCTCTTTATTGTATTAGGAGCTTGATGTATTCTTGGTTTAGTACTCATTTCTGTATCTCTACCTTCGTGTTTTATATTGTGTACTGCATTGCTTGTTTTGTAACCCCATTTACGTTCGTTTTCCATATATATATGTATATGTAGGTGAATCAAACAATTTTCTTCACTATGATCCTTTTTTTTCTTTTCCAACACACATGTGTGTTAGTGTGTTATCCACAATAACAACATGCAAAATGGCGACCACGTGTACAGGAAAGATATCCATAAGCACGTGTCTCTCTAAAATGTAAAAGTAGGAATGTAACATTTTCTTAGCTTTTCAGGGTTTAAAGTTTTCTATGTAATTTTAATGTTAAATGGTAACCCCTCTACCCTTTGTGATTTAAAAAAAATAGTTTTCAGCCACAAACAGCATATTTTATGAATACCATTTCAGAATTTTAATCAAGGGGTGAAGGTCGAAACAGTAAACTTATGTCGTAGACTCAACATCCTTCTAAAATATTACAGTAAGTTTTCACCCACACGTTTTTTTTACTAATCTGAGGAGTTAGTGTTCAACAAATACAGTATTCAAAGATTTTTTGCTAAAACTGGAATTCAAAATTCAGATGGCAGTGAATAAATTCTTGAGAAATATTAATAGGAGTTAGATTATTTTATTATCTGAGGTCTTTATAACTTAGCAAAGATCACTTGTATAAATACCCCTCTCTCTAAATCTTTTTGCCATTTGATAAATGAAACATGCACTGTGCTTTCAGGGTCCCAAATAGAGTTTATTGTGACACAAACAATAATATATAGACTAGAAAAAACTGTGACCCGTTCCTCACCCATTGAGCTCGGATTAGATTTGTTCAATCCGTAAAACGTGAGTTTTCAAAGCCAGTTAAATATAAAAATAAAAAGATAAAATACAAAATTAGCTTAGCTGTACGTCACAATTGGTTGTTCATTAGCAAAGTCAACACTTACATTATATATACACTTTACACCTCCCTTCGGTCGCATAATTTTGCTAGTTGACATAATGCATAATGTTTCAAATATATTAAAGATTTGAAATCATAGAGGCTTTTTACCAAAATGACAAAATTTGGTAAAGTGTTGATATGCCGTAAAACAAAAGAACCAGCCAACGGAACAAGCGATATGAAAAAATTATTTGAAGAAACTAAAGTAGACCCTATGTTATACTTACTAGAAACAGTGGATTGGTAGTACCTGTTAGCGTACAATCTATGGATCAAATAGAGTCTGTCGTCGGTATGACATAAAACTGCATTCAGTTGTAAACATATAAATTTACATCACAAATAGCTAATGACTGAATCCTTTTGATCTTTTAATATCTTTGAGAAGTGTGCAGTCATTTTTTATTTGCCATCACTCCCAGGTCAACTGTGAGTGGTAGTACCTGTTAGTTCCATCTATGTGTTAAAAAAATCTATTCTGTGTATGACAAGAAACTGCATTCGTCGGTAAACATAGAAATTTACATCATGAATGCTAAAGCTAACACCATGAATACATATTTAAAATTATTAAGAACTTAACACATAAAAACTTTTTACCAAAATGACTAGATTCGACATTAAATTACCTGAAAAGGTTTGATACACCATAAAACAAAGAGCTATACAAAAAACACCCATATCCTTATAGACGACATAGAACTTCACCAGAGAAGTTGTAGTTCAAAAGAGGAAATCCTCAAAGAAATAAAATACACTCCAAAAAATCAGGAGATATTTTTCCTCCTAAATCATCAGTTCTGACATTGAAAGATAGACGGATTCGAAGACAAATGGATGATATTAGAATGCAAAATTAGCATGCCTTTTTTTCTGTTATCTTTTTCTTGTCGATCCTTGAAGGTTACGCCTGATGCAGTCAGATCGTTGTCAAATTCTTTGTTGTGCAGATCTTTTTATTCTTTTTTTTTAATGGTTCTTTGCAAATAAAACCTCATGTCTTAGAATGCCATCAGATCACAACCCAGGGCCGATGGGACAGTTATAAAAGTGTGGGGGGGGGCGGTTATACACATGAATATCAACTTAATTATTGATGAATGTAAAGTCAAAAAGTGAGGGGGCTTGAGCCCACCGCCCCCCCCCCCCCCCGGTGCTGCCGTCCATGCACAACCTCATTTTGAAGATGACCACAATAAACAATTTACTTTCACTGCTTATTTGCTTTAATGTTAAAAAAATGGCCAAACCGGAAGTCTATGAAAACAGGCTGATTTTAAAAAAAAAAGAATGTAGTGAAAGATAACATAGTAAAAGTCACCAATAATCTATTCTGTGTTTTTTTTTAATTCACTTAACATAATTGTTAAGGTTCTAGATTAGAACTCTGGCCCCCGGTGTTCAATTCATATTTCACACATATTTATTTGAAAATCCTCTTACAATATTTTAATTAGTTTCAGTTTACACTAAATTCGTCCATAGATAACTATTTCAAATTATTAATAGACTAGATAGTTTTTTTTAAGGGAGATAATTTTAGATTGGATACTACTTATTCAAGGGAGGTAATTTTAGACTAGACAGTTCTTTTTAAAGTAAGATAATCTCAAACAATGGAGGTAATTTATAACAACAAATTATGAATATATAAAGATAAGCATAGCAAGCATTATTATTTACTCATGAGGATGTCTTACACAACTCCCGATTTTCTTGTCTTTCCACGAAAGTAGAGTTAGACACAAGGTAATTTTTAATGTGGTGACAGATTCAGCTCACTAAAAAGGGACATTCTGTATTGGGACAAAAATAAAAATTGCCTCAGTCTAGAAGACAGAACAAATGAAATTTTTCCTCCTTGTAAACTTCCCAGATCTCCTAGCAATAAAAATTGCCTCAGTCTAGAAGATAGAACAAATGAAATTTATCCTCCTTGTAAACTTCCCAGATCTCTTAGCAATAAAAATTGCCTCAGTCTAGAAGATAGAACAAATGAAATTTTTCCTCCTTGTAAACTTCCCAGATCTAGCAATAAAAATTGCCTCAGTCTAGAAGATAGAACAAATGAACTTTATCATCCTTGTAAACTTCCCAGATCTCCTAGCAATAAAAATTGCCTCAGTCTAGAAGATAGAACAAATGAAATTTATCCTCCTTGTAAACTTCCCAGATCTCCTAGCAATAAAAATTGCCTCAGTCTAGAAGATAGAACAAATGAAATTTTTCCTCCTTGTAAACTTCCCAGATCTCCTAGCAATAAAAATTGCCTCAGTCTAGAAGATAGAACAAATGAAATTTATCCTCCTTGTAAACTTCCCAGATCTCCTAGCAATAAAAATTGCCTCAGTCTAGAAGACAGAACAAATGAAATTTTTCCTCCTTGTAAACTTCCCAGATCTCCTAGCAATAAAAATTGCCTCAGTCTAGAAGACAGAACAAATGAAATTTTTCCTCCTTGTAAACTTCCCAGATCTCTTAGCAATAAAAATTGCCTCAGTCTAGAAGACACAACAAATTAAATCTTTTCTCTTTGTAAACTCCTTAGATCTCCTAGCACTAAGAAAAACTAATCTACACTCCTCAATCTCCTCTAATCGTTTTCACATGACAGGATACCTCGAACTGCCGTAAAGATTGTAGAAAAGCAAATGGACGAGCTCGAAGTCTATATACGTAAAACCCTCTCCAAAAACTAAGGAACATAGTCTAGAATCAGATGATCAGGCATACATGTGCTCTATATTAACCTTACAACACAGCGTTAGTTACTTATATCTCTTCTACTGTTCTCCTTCGACCCAATACTGCAACCTGATCGACTATGTCTTTGACAGAGTAGATGCAGCACCCTTCCTAAGATCCTGGCGGCCAAATCCATGTATTTAGAGATTTTAATATCCACCAGAGATGTTGGCTTGGTTTCTCAGGCTGAACACATGCAGCTGGTAAGAGCATGCATAGTTTCTCTATTGTTGCACATTCCCTTTCACAAACAATCACTTTCCTGACCCACCTCCAGGACTGTGAGGATGAGCAATCTACACTTCTCTACATATTTTTGACAACACTGCCCAAGGCTTGTAAGACGGATGCCCAGAGCTCACTCGGGAATGCTGATCACTTTGTTATAATCGTTGATATTACTCTAAGCATTCGACTCCAAACCGAAATGCCGTTACTTAAAATGGTGAGATACTACCAACAGGCTGATTAGGAATCCATCAGAGATCTCTTCAGAGACAACCCATGAAGTAAAGATTTTTCTCTACTTGCTGAACAGTGCGCAAACGAGGTAACAGAATCAGTCAAAACAGGTATAGAAACATATGTCCCCATGCGGAAATTCTATGATAAGCCCCACACTCCCAAATTGTCCACATCGACTTGTGTAGCTGCTATTGCACATAGGCAGCAAATATTCCACCGATTAAACCAACATAAGTCAGCTACAAATTGCCAAAAATTCATAGCATGAAGAAATCATTGTAAGAGTTTAATAGCCGCAGCTAAAAGTAGGTATAGTGAGATGACCAGAACACACATTGAATCGCAGAAATTACGAACTTGTGATTTCCGGAAAATCTATAATAATGTGGTGAACAATGGGAAATAAATAATTCCTTCACTATAAAACCATACTGATATCGCATGCACAGCAACAGATAAGGCTGAACTGCTTGCCCAGAGGTTTGACTTAAACTCCATAATAAACCCCCTCCAAAATGTTCCTCTACAGACAAAAACCACACTTGATGATCTGATCATCACCCATTCCCATGTCCTGGATATCATAAAAAAGCCTGGACACCTCAGAAGCATATGAACCTGATCTTGCTCCTGCTATAGTAACAAAAATGCTCTTCTGAGCTGAATCCAGTCCTCTCCAAACTCTATAACAAACTGCTTACCAAATATTGCTTTCCTAATAGCTGGAAAATTGCCTCTGCTGTTCCAGTTTTCAAAACCTTTGGTGAAAGAACTCACTCATAAAATTATCGCCCCATCGCTCTTCGCAAAATTCTTTGAATCATTAATCAGTCTAGCATTAGTCCACCACTTCGAAAATGCTAAACTCCTTTCTTACTAACAATATGGATTTCGGCAATTCCATTCTACTGAGGATATTCTAATGGTCATCTCTGAACGCATATACCGTACACTGGATAAGGCAGGTGAAGATAGGGCACCAGCGCTTTATATATCCAAAAATTTTTACACGGTCTTCCCATGAAAATTAATTTGTATTACTGGACAAATTGTTAATATAATCAGATCCTTCTTAGCTAAAAAAAAATATTTAGGTCTTTCCTGATAGCCGTATATATAAACCACATCATATTAATACGGGTGTGCCCCAGGGGGCGATCTGTGGACCTTTATCGTGTCCGAGATAGGTATATTTGTTGATGACACAACACTCTATTCTCGACCTGTGGGCAAATCAAATGCAAACATATCCAAAGCAATGTCTGAATCCTTACAAAATGAATGGTTAGTTTTAATGCTACTAAAACAAAGTTCCTTTCTTTTAACAATTATAAGAAACCTTTCCAACCACCAATTGTCATGGCTAATAGCATCCTACTCGGGAGTCCAACATTCGAACTCCTCTGCCTAACATTCACAGGTAACATGAATTAGAATATATATATCGAAGATACTGCCAAGCACTGGCGTAGCTAGGGGGGGGCGAGGGGGGCGGGCCGCCCCGGGCGGCACACCTGAGGGGGCGGCATTTTGAGAGGGTAAAAATAGAAAGTAGAGAAAAAAATTTAAAAAAACAAAAGTTAAAAAAATATGAAATTTTATACTATAATTTTATATAATAATAAATTTAAATGAGAACATTTGAAAACCTGAAAATGTTATGAAATGATAAAATCATTTTTATTTACTTTTTTGTCGTTGTTGTTAAAGTCCGAATTTTCGCCAAATAACATGGATGTATCAAGGAGAGAATAGTCCGATGTAGTTTTCTTTTCTTTGTCTTCATAATGTTATTATTAAGAGGGCGAGCCCTCCGAAGAGAAAAAACGTCTTGTATCGGTGCTTTTTTAAATCCGTGTGTGTAATCGCTCGGTTTTCAGAAATTTGTTGTTGTTTATAACGTTTCAACTCTTTTAAAAATAGTTTTAATATATTTTAAACAAATGTATTTATGAATGGCAAATAAGGCTATAAATTTATTTTTTGTGAGAGAACTGTCGCAAGGCATCAAGTCGGTTGAAAATTTACAAACAGATTTTTCGCGCCATTAATTATTTCTGGAGATATACTCAGTGACCGGCTGACCTAACAGGATAGGGCCAAGCCTAGGCTTCGGCCAAGCACCAAAAAACAAAATGACCTCAGAAAGATTTCATACTTAAAGGGGAACTTTCATATAAATTTTTATCGAATAGGTGCGAAAAGAAAGTTGGATATTTGGGTGTATATACACCGACATCAAAGAGGAAATAACATTAGATGCGAAAGTTTGAATTCATTAATTTTATTACTGTCCAAACGTTTGTTTTTGTAGCATACTTTTTATAACTCCTTGTAAACTTTACAATTGCTAGCTGGGGGATCGGACAAAATCACGCCGGGCAACCCCCACCATCTACTTAAAACAAAAGGAAAACAGATAAAATCTCAAATGAATAAAAAATATTAAAAATCAGTTTTCATATTTTAATTTTAATTTAATTGAATTTAGGAAAATTAGATACCGTAGAACTAATTTTCGCAAGGTATGAAAATTAAGAATAATGTTAACTTAATAATAATGGACCAGTTTTCCTACCTAGCAAAAAATTTTCCATGGACGAATTATCCATGGGCGAATTATCCATGGACGAATTTTCCGGGCACCCAAATGCCGGGGGGGGGGGGGGGCGGCAAATTTTACTACCGCCCCGGGCGGCAAAAGGTCTAGCTACGCCACTGCTGCCAAGTCTGCTGCAAAGAACTACCGAGCTAGAAAACTTTCACACCTGCCAGCATCCTATATCTCTACAAAGCCACCATTCGCACATGCATTGAGTATTGTTGCTACATCTGGGCTAGTGTGCCAACCACTATTCTCTCAATCTAAGAGCCCCTAACCTAATAGATCCCCATACTGTCTACCAGGCTCCAGCCGCTGTTCCATTACAACAATATTGCATCCCTGTGCTTGTTTTACAAGTACTTCAATGGAATGTGCTCCAGCTAACTTGCTATACGTGTACTCCCTCAACGTTAATACCCCCAACCAATCCAACAAGCAGCAAACTCCCACGCTTCCATGTAGAGGTCCCCAGATGCCAGAAAGCTTCTTTCTTCGATCGGCTTGCCTTTGGAACTCCATCCCTGCTCCCTGTTACCCCAACTGTACAAACATGCAGAAATGTAAATGTAATTTGAACAAACATCTTGCTGCACAACTCCCCACTTAGGATGCCCCTATAAATCTGGCCCCCCAATTCACAGTAGCCCCTTACATCTCAGTGGTAGTGTGCTTGTTTAGGGTTAATAAAAGAAAAAAACAACAAAATAACGTGCAGTATCAGAACAGATACAAAACTTTGATCCTAGGCAAATGTCCCAGGATTCAGTTCTCTCACACGAATCAAGTTATGTTCTCTGAAGTGTGAGTGAAAACAAGTCTGTACGTCCTCTTTCAATAACCATTGCAAATCATTTTGCGTTATTGCAATAGCTTTTTACTATTGATCTCCGGCTGGTAACGACTGTTGACTTCCTCTGGAATTTGAGTGGCAATAAGCCTTTGTGTATATTTTCATGTATCTTTATGTCGGCTGTAACATGCTTTTAGTGTCTAGTTGCCGTTACTAACATAACTCTAAAGCAAACTGTATGTTTCATTTTATACTTCTTTGTGGCTCGTGAGTCATAAACACTCGTAAATCATATACACGCAAACATTTTTGCCACATGTGCAGGAATAGAATATTCCCAACACGTGTGCAGCTATTCATTAATTGAATATCAAATATTCAACTTTATAAATTTTCAGAATTTATCCACTGAATTATATCTGGTAATAAGAAAGTTTTTTTTAATTTAATATTAAAATGTTTTTTTAAGTGGAAGTTTGACAGAATTTGAGCCCAGATTAACGTATATGAGTAACAAGCCAAAAACTACCCGCCATCTGGTGGCTATTAATCTAGCTTAAAATATTCTTTTTAAATGTATAACTTACATTACATGTCTTTAATATAAATTCATTGTAAATTTAAAAGCTTACAGTTTTTATTTCAATTAATTCTCTTGAAAAGTAATTAAAATCATTTTTTAAGAAAGGTTTTGGTAATTAAACCATTTTTTTTTATTAAATCACTTTAATTAATTAGTGTTAATCAACAAAACTAGTGCATACATATGAGAAAATAGGACAATAAAATTACAAATGAATAACACCAAACATTAATTTATAATAAACTGTTATGCAAATTAGGCATACAAATAGCTGTGGCTGAGTCTTTTCACTCTACTATATATACACTATATATATATATATATATATATATATATATAAATGTAAGTTTATAATCTGAGGCAGGAGCAATGTGATATAGGTACCGGAAGGTGGAACAGATGAACAAAAATAAATGAGAAGAGAAAATAAGAATGGAATCTAAAATCAATTTATTAATATTTCACATAAAACAGATTAAATACCAAAACAGTAAATATAAAAAAGTTTACTGTCAAGCAATTAAAAAGTTCCGGAAAAGGTAAACTTTAATTTCTGAGAGCGGGACCTCTCATTATCAAAAGATCATATATAATATATATATAAACTATATTGTATGATTGATTTAAATAACAGTGAGTCGTTTTGATGGTAATGCAGGTGTGATAAATGAAAAGACTTTTGTTTTATATTGTTTTCTCTTAAATATGATGATCGAACAACATTTTAAGTCAATAAAAATAAGGAAGCCCCATATCGCTGCTGAAAACATGCCTTCTGGGATAGCCGCACTTCGGGGTGGCTATTTCATATCAAAATCAGATCAACAGAGTCTAGAGCATGCTGCGCTGGTGTGACCTTGTTCTCTGTCTGGCTGAGGTATGGTCCTGTGAAGTTCTAGGAGGTCCATCCTCCCAGGCTTTACCTTCTCACCCTTTGAGAAGGGGTTAGTTTATTGCTAATCGCCTGAGGCGCCCGTACTGGGGAATGCCGACGGGACTGCTCAGGCAATGTTTGTTCAGTCAGAGTGCTCTTCCTCTAGAGTGCTGGCTTTTCAAATCCCACTTTCCCTACCTTGTGTCTAATCTTCTTGCTGTGGGAGGGAAATAAATAAAATCCTCTGTTGGTTTTCGCCTTTACTCAGCATGGGGTTTCTTGAAGTAGATAGCGTCCACTCTGCATCACACTTGTGACTATTATAATAGATATTAGATATTACACGTTTTAAACTTGGAGCGAACAGAATTGACAAATACAAATATTTTGATGACCAATTCCAAAACAAATAAATGAAATAAAAATAAATATAAACAAATTTGTAAAAATATAGATTGAACAAATTTTTTTTTTTACTTAAATGGACTTAAATGATTTAGACCAAACAAGTGAGCAAAGGAGACAAACTAAAATAAAAATCATTCCTTGAATAAAACAAGATATAAACTAATATATGATTTACATTTACGTGTAATCTCTATATATAATCTCATGTGGGTGTGTGCCACCAATTTGCTAACAATAGAGACAGAGAAAGAGGGAGAGAGAGGTAGGGAGAGAGAGAAAGAGTATGGCGATACAAGCATATCAGAAATCCTCTTAAAAAGTGAAGAATTTCAATAAAAAGGGTTAATAATTAGAGAAAATATATATATATATAGAGAGAGAGAGAGCGAGAGAGAGAGAGAGAGAGAGAGTGAAATATCCCTAAATATCAATGATGGGGCTGTGCTTAAATAACAACGTTCTCCCAAACTTTGATATTCAAATCTCTCACAATTGTTGTGTACTACTTTGTAAGTGAGTGGTTCCACTCGCATGCCAATCATCAATAAGCATAAACGCTCGATGTCAGGCATGTGCTTTGCAGCTCTTGCAGTCGAACTGGTTCTTTCTATTCATTGCTCGCAGACGATACGTCACCACCATTGCCATCTCACAGCCCCAAACCGATATGTGAACGCAAGTTTCCCACATGCCAAGATATGCCGTTGATGAGCACCGATTGTGGATCAGTTATCCTAGTAACATAACCTGCTTTAAATTTCGACATGTGGAGATTTCACCCAGATTGCATCCCGCTCTCTATTCTAAGGTGACGTCTCTGGGTGGGCATCAACTTTGTTTACACAAATCTGGTACGAATGGACGAGGTGGATATGTCGTCCTTGGTTGTATGTATTAGTATACACTTTCAATAATACAGGGAAGTCTCTTCTGTGTAGCAATTCATTTTAATATCCAATGACCTCTCTCCATGATGCCATTTCCATATGGTTTGTAAGCATACATCTACAAACTGTCTTAATTGCTGACTGCAACAGACAGTGCTATTGTCGGCCATGAGTTTGGCTTAGGGACCGCATTGATATGTTCGATATCCTTTTTCAGCCCCAGCCAGCGTACGTTTTCAATGATGGCTCTCTTGGCATCAAATTTGAAAATAATTTTCAAGTCAAATCATTCGCCTATTACTGACGGAATAGCTTATGTTTGAATAACAACGTTCTTTTATGAAATCTCTCTCAATTGTCTACAACCTTTATCTTCCACACCATCGTTGTATACCGTCTTTTAAGAGAAGAAAAAAGAAAAGAAATGGAAATATGGATGAAAGGTAGTAAAAAAAATAAAGTTACTTTAACCGGGATCGTAGTTATTTAAGCATTGGCGTGATATATTGCATTGTTTCAGTGCGGTTTTTGCCAGATGTTTGCTTAAGGAATAAGATCCGAGTCCGAGGGTTACGTTAGATGGTGATCAGAGAAGTATTACAGCGCTTTCGATGTACTTGTAACGTCTCTACCGCATGCTCTTCATTCCTTCTTTTTTCAAATAGTTAAACACGTGTTAATAACATCCTGTTGTGCGTTCCTTTTTCCCCTATGTTTTTTACCATTATCGAATACATTTTTATATCTTCACTTTTTCTTAAGACGTTCATTGATCTGAAGGAAACCTGTAAAATCTCGCGATGATGATTTATTCCTGTATGTCAATGTGTTTTCTCCGTTTGTCTCTTTCACACATCCTGTCTTTCAGGATATTTAATGTAATGATATACCGTGCATTTTATCCTCATATATATATATATATATATATATATATATATATATATATATATATATATATATATATATATATATATACAAATACCCTCTAGATTGCGGATTATTTTAGAGTATTATATTCTAGAACGTTCCAATAATATTATCAGTACCTAGAGTTTACCTCAAGATCAAAATTGGACCATTTTGTAATTGCTAGTTACAGGAGAATGTTTGAATAATGGCAAGAGGCAAATAATTGACTACATCACACAAAAGAACTGGTTGTAAAGCTCTGAATTTTGCAGGAAGATCTCTAGTAAACTGAATATTCGTTCCATTACGATTAGTTCATATATTACAAGGTTTAACAGACGTAAGCCAGTGGACACCTAAAGAAGAACAAGTTATCCAAGGAAGATTTCTCAAAGATTATCGAGAAAATTAGGATGCTAGATTCAACAAAATCCAATGGTTACCAGTAGAGAACTTCAGGATGCTTTTCGTTTGGCAGGAATTAGTGTAACCAAGCGAACACTAAGTAATGAAATTTAAAGTCTAGACGACCTAGGAAATATTCACTTGTATTTGAACGACACATAGATGCAAGGTGGATTTTGTTAAAAAAACATAAGGATAAGGAAAGTTTGTATCAGGAAAGAGTTTTATAGACAGACAAAACTAAAATTGAGGTTTTGATCCCAATTATCTGAATCATATGGGCAAGAAAGATGGCGAGGTCTACTTACCAAAGAACGTCATACCAACTGTCAAATATGGTGGAGGCAGTATCATGATTTTGAGCTGTCTTTCTGCGAAAGGTGTTGTTAAAATATCAATGTTGAGCTAACCCGCTGATTGGAGTTTCCAACAGGATAATGAAACTAAGCGCACAGCAAAATCTCCGAAGTGGCTTGCCGAAAATAATGCTGATATATTTTAATGGTCAAGTCTTTGGATTTAAATCCAATGGAGAACTTGAAATCTTGAATCTGAAAAAGAGACCCAACGAATATTAAAAATCTGAAGACAATATGCCAAGCAGAATGGAACAAAATGCCTACTCATGTTTGCAAATTATTAATTAAGGACGATATGAATTGATTGACAGTATTGAAGTAAATAAAGCTAAACAATGTATTAAATGAAAATAATTACGTTATTTCTGTATTGTATGATTAATTTTTCACCCATTAAAATGAATAAATTATATCAAATTCTGTACAATTAATATGAGTTAAGCTTATTTGCATGTAGTATGCAATCTTATGTATACAGATTTTGTTCAGTAAATGCTCTCATATATTAAAAGATGTTATTTCAATGTGTACGAATATTTCATGTCCACAACTGTATATACGCAAATAGTCGCACACACACATATGTTCGTATACACACACACACACACACACACACACACACATATATATATATATATATATATATATATATATATATATATATATATATATATATGGTTGTGTACGAATATATATATATATATATATATATATACATTTCATTTTTTATTTTTACACACATAAAAGTAATCTTTGTACGTGTTTCATAGTTTTACTAATTTTCAGCAGGGCTCGACTTTGATAGAGGCTCGAAACCACGACCACGAGCACACTGTCTGTGGCCTAGTAATTTACTTCTGGTCCTGAGCCCCTGTCAAATTCTATGTGTGAAAACAATAACAAAAAAACACTAACAAAAAACTATATATATATATATAGCAATAGATAAAGTGAAAGAATAAAATAAGGTGCGAATCAAATTTTATTACAGTTCAATGTTCAGGCAAAGTACTTTAAAGTCCTTTTCATATGATTTGTTTTATCCATCGTTTTTTCTGTCGTTTTATCAATTTGCATACACCTTGAATATACTTTTTGCTGTTTTCTACTGCATCGATAGCAACCAAATTTCTCGCCTGGATAACTTTTTTCGTTTTTGGACCACAATTCACCACTTGGATTATTTTTTAATCAACCTCTTTGATATCTTTCCTGGATGAACTGTATAGGTTTACAAAAAAGTATGTTTTGGCCCGATATATTTGATGTTTTATATACCTTTATGTATTTTTATATATATTTTTAAATATATTTTCAAAGTTTAATTTTTATTACCTTCAGTAATGTCATTGTGGTAATTGTCCTCTGAGGAGAAGATTTTCTTTGAAAAGTCATGAGTTAAGGACTTTAGAGTACTTTGCCTGAACATTGAACTGTAATAAAATTTGATTTGCACCTTATTTTATTCTTTCACTTTATCTATTGCTATTAATGCTCTACCCAGTATATTGAGCTTCATTTTCATCCGGATGTTCGCTAATTAAATATATTAGTTGCCTCTTATATCTTTTGTTGTATTAACCTTATATATATATATATATATATATATATATATATATATATATATATATATATATACATACATACATACATACATATAATTATATATATATATATATATATATATATATATATATATATATATATATATATATATATATATATATAGATTATTTAAAGATCAATGCTTTAAAGTTGTATGGTTCATATCAGAGATTCTGCCCATTTTTTCTTGTCTCTTTTTCAATGACCTCTATTAAATGACATCTTCAAATCTAGGATCATTGCTCGTTTTAAAATGGCCACATTACGTTTCGAATTTTCGTTATTTTTGTTATCATTATTGTTATTGATCTTCTTCCTCTGTATTATTATTATTATTATTATTATTATTATTATTATTATTATTATTATTATTATTATTATTATAAATAATATTATTAATATATTCTTTCTTCTCATAAATATCTCAAATGGGATCTGAGCAGCCCTTGGTTTCTTTTCAAGCCTATCATAGCACAAAAAATGAAACAATTTAAAAACGATCCCTTAAATAAAAAAGGAAAAAGAATATTCAAATAAGTTTTGTGATATTTCGATTGATAATTATTACATATTTTAGATTCTGTAATATCAGGCGTTGATCCTAAAGAAAGATATCAGAGAATTAAGCAAGAATAAAAAAAGTCAAGAACATGAGGAAGATGAGTTGGAAAAACATCTAAAACCTTTCACTATCTTCATCAACAGAATATTTTATAAAAACCCATCTTATTCAAGGATTATTTCTTACCAATCTGTTTTTCGCTTCTTTTTTCAGTTAGGTTTTGAATCTTGATTTCATATCTGATCATTTGTTTTATTTTTACATAAGCAATTAAATAGACCAGAGAGCTATTTCATTTGATAAAATCCCAATCTGGAATTATATATATATATATATATATATATATATATACCCTTTTAGAATGTGAAGATTATATAAGTTTTATGGTTTATGAGAAATTTTGTTCAATTATTTCCCCTTTTCTCTTTATCTATGGCTGCTATCAAATGACATTTTCAAATCCAGTATTACAACCGGTTTTAAAATATCCACATCTCTCCCCCCCCCTCTCTCTCTCTCTCTCTCATATACACACACACTTTTTTTCTCTCCCTACCTCTCTCTCTATCTCTCTCTCTCCCTTTCTATCTCTCAGTTCTGTAGTTTTCAGATTGAACATTTATAACCTGGAGTTTTCCTTTTTAAGTTCCTATCCTTCAATTTCTTCTTTACCATCATCATTTTATTATTCTAACTCTATTCTCCTTCGTTCCTTCCTTTCTTCCTTCTTTATTCACTTTCTTCTTTTTTCTTTATTCTCCTTTTTCTTCTTCTTCTTCTTCATTTTAAAATGAATAATAATCTTGCTAATGTTGGTATAAAGAACATATTTATTATCACATGTAGATTGCCAACACAGACTCACTAGATTTAAGGCATCATTTCTATAAAGAAATCATGACTAGGTTTGATGAAAGAATCATTAATGCCGGTCTTTGATGACATTTCCGAGATGAGGGATTGGTATTTGAATTATTTACAGGTTTGGAACCGTTTTCATCATCTTTTCAATCCCAGGTGATACGACTTAAAACAAAAACAAACAATTAACATGATACATGATATCTAAAAGTCATACAAAGCAGAATGAAAGTGAAATAAATGGTCTAGTTCGATGTGGTGTAAATGTAAAAAAAGCAACAGTTACGTGAGAAGTTACTTATTTTGTGACAGAAGAAGTGGTGAAAATAGTCGTCTTTTATGGTGAAGCTGTTAAGGTAGTCCGTAGTAGATCGGAGAAAGGAGGAATTATGGGAAGAAAGAGAGATTGCATAAAACCCAAAAAAAAAGAAGGGGAGTAAAAAGTTGTTGTTTTTTTGTTGCTTTTGGCTAACTAACAAGCCAGGTGATAGCTGAAAGAAAAAGAATATTGAGATCAAGAAGAAAAGAAACAACAGTTGGGTAAGAGAGGCAGAAAGAGAGAAAGAGAGATGAAGAAGAAGAACAGTTGGAAGAGAAAGAGAGAGAGAGAGAGAAAAAAAGTGATCAGTCAAAAGAGATCTGAACGAAGCAATACACTAAATCTCTATATAAAGTTAGGTATGTGTATATGTTCATATATTTGTATGTATATGGTTGACTCCTAAACGAATTAACTGAACATTATGAATTTTGAAACACAATTACTAGGCGTAAGGGGTCGTAAAGTGTTCTATATTTAATAATTTAGTATCATGCAAAGGAGGTAAAATGGGTTTGAAGTCCTTTGTGATAATTCAGATACCTCTGATTTTCATGAAATTTTAACAACAGGTATAAGATATTAATTAATAGATATTCCGCAAATTTCAGCTTCTTTGGAGTATTTTAAAGGAATTTAGGGGGCATGTACACAACCTCCCATTTGAAAATTCAAATATTTCAGATTTGCATTCAATTTGACACTAATTAAGCAAGATTCCCTGAATTTCAATTTCTTCTTAAGACCCCTTAAACTTAAGTCTTAAATTTTAGACATTTGCTAGAATGTAAATCATGTAATGGATTTTGATCAAAATTGGAATAAGGATTCTTGACATAAGGCTTAGTATCATGATATCTTGATTTTAACCTTCGTGAGGTGACATAAAAACGGTTTAAGACTGTTCTGTTCAGGGAATACATTTTACTCGTCCTTGGACGGGTATTCTTCTTGTTTATTTATGATATTTGTCTCCTTTCAAATGACAGTCGAAATTACCAGCAGGTTACTCTTATGAAAATCTCCTTTTTCTTTGAGATCTCTAAATAGAATAGAACAAATTTCTGTTCTTTTTCATGATTCAAATAAGCCATATATAAAAGTTTAACATTTCATCAGTTTATCAAATGGGAGGTGACGGTGGTTAAGTGGATATCAACACGGACTGAAAACCTGGGTGTTCCAAGTTCGAATCCACAGTACCACTTTCACTTAGGGATATTGGCAATCTTCTCGTGGTCTTTCCCCTAGGTACCCGATGTCTTTCCAGAAAACATTGGGGAAACTAATGCCAACACCAGAATCATCTGATTCACACGAAAGAAGAAGTTTATCGAATAACTTTTTATAAATCCCGGATGCAAAACTGAGTGATGTCCCTGGCCTAACGATGATAAGTTCATCAAATTTCCTAATTCTATATTCACTTATTGACCAATTTGAAATAACTATATGCTCATCTGTATCTTTGATCAACCTATATAATAAAAACATTCCGATAATCTTGTTTGATTGGTTGTTTGCATATTGAATGTTTCATATCGTGGGAGACAGGGTGAATGAGATGAGAAGCGATAGGAGAGGAATAGAAGGAGTAGTATTAGTAGCAGCAATAGCATCTGAGAAGGAGAGTAGAAATTATGTGAATAAATAAATGGCATAAATAAAGAAGAAGAGACAGTAGCATCACCAGTGTATGTTTTGCGGTGAAGGGCGAATGGGACAAGAATTAGTGAGAGGAGCAGAATATAGGTAGTAGTAGAGTTAGTAGCAATATTAGTGTTATAGAAGGAGAATAAGAGGATGAAATAAATAAATAAATGATGTAAATAAAGAAGAAAAAGTAGTGTTATAGAAGGAGAATAAGAGGATGACGTAAATAAATGAATTATGTAAATAAAGAAGAAAAAGGAACAGAAGATAAGGGGAGTAAGATGAGAAAGAGAAGAAAAATATATAATGTATTAACGTAAGATTTATTTTAATCAATCATGTTGGTGTTATTTGCGCTGGATATGTTGTTATGAAGGACAATTCTTGTAGTGTTAGCCTGTTTTTTGTTGTGGATGTTATAAGCTTTGCGTTTAGATTTTGGATGAAAAATTGAAGATATTTTAAAGCTTTGTAAGTGTTCTCGATATAGGTTTCTTCATTGCAGAGAATTCCGGATTTTATTCCGTTGTTGTGGTCAGAGTAGAAATGTATAAGATCATTTTTATTCGTTTGTTTTCTATAGACTGAGAAGTTCAGGCAGCTTGAGGTATCTTGCAGAGTGATATCGTTGACGTTAAGGATGTGATTATTTATAGTTCTCCTCAATAAACCCATATCTATTTCCTTACAAAAACAATTCAAATCTGACATAAAAATAGTTGCATCAACTTCGAAAACTATTAAGGATTTACTAAACACATAACCATGTCCCCACCTAGCCCCTGAGGACACTTCTTCCCTAGCCGGCATTTACAAAATAAAATGTGGCTCATGTCCGATGTTTTATATCAGTGAAATGGACAGAAATATAAAATCCAGCATTTACAAACACAAACATGACTCCAACCACAACAATCCCACTAATGCACTAGTCATACACAGAAACACTTTCACCCACAAATTTTGACTTTACAAACTGCACCCTCTTCAAGACCGAATACTCTCTCCAACATCGCAAATGCATCGAAAGCACTGTAATACTTCTCACATCATCATCATGTGACCTGATTAGCAAGATAATACATAAAGAGATGAAGAAACTATAAACTGATTATTTTAATAATAAATATTTAAATATTATCTACATATGTATATACGTTTCATCCTTATGGAATCATCAGTGTAGAGATAACCATTCACGCCAGTCACACACTATATATATATATATATATATATATATATATATATATATATATATATATATATAGTATAAAATCTTTTATTTCTACCAATATTATTGGCTACATATGTACATACATGTTTTAGTTGCATTTCTATCGAAATAGAGCTTCCTCGGGCTACGTAAAAATTGAAATTGCTGAAAGTCATAAGACCGCTTAGAAATTAGTTTTGTTTTTGGAGGGTGATAGGAGGGCGAAAATATTAAATTGGGCAATCATTTATCCACATTTAACTCAACATTTAATTAGTACATATATATACACTTAGATTCAACTCTTTTTATCTTTCATTCTAGAAGTTGACTCACCATATCTTTTTATGATACAGTAACCTGAAACCTAGTTCATTGTGATTGACCTCGGGACAATAAGCCCTACCTATCTAGAGGACAAGTAATACGATATCAAGTAATATGATACAAATATCCAAAGAAAGGAAATTGATATAATCAAATGTGGTCGAACTACCATGCTTATTAGTAGTAATGAGCAATGGACTAAATCAAGCATAACGGGTCTTTCAACGTTTCAATGGGTTCGTTGGATTCTGCAAAAGCATCTATACATACTGTGCAATATCACAGAGAATAATAACATAGCGTTAAGTGATATAGGATTATATAGTAATAATAGATTAATGATAGTTAGAGACTCTAATAACGCTAAATGTCATCTGATTAGAAAGATAATACATAAAGAGATGAAGAAACTAGGACTTACAGTTGAAATTACCAGCAACATTAAACAGGTAGATTTGATATATGTCACATTTAACCTAGTAAAAACCTAGTAAAAAAAAATATACACCATTTATGAAAGAAAATTCCGACCCCATATATATACATACACAATCAAACCACCCACCCTCCATAATTAATTAGTAACAACTCCCCGGACGAAACAACGTTTAATAACCATAAAAGGATTCACAACACATCCCTAAAATATAGGATACACAATCGCTGATATAAAGTATAAAAATATAGAAACCAACACAAATAGGTCAGACATCAAGGTTAGAAGATTATTTGGTTTATACCCCTTTACATTCTAATTCTCACCAGGTAGCACACTACACAAAATATTTAATAAAAATATAGTAAAATTGAGCTATAGCTGCACCGACACACTAGAAATAACTATAACGAAACACAACAAAAAATATTAAAAGGCAATGACACAAGCATTGATATAAATAATGATAGAATAACAAATAATTGTAATTGATAAAGATCGAATGAATGGCCCTTACAAACAATTGTCTCACTGCCTCAGTGATATACCACGCGAAAATATATACAATAGAGAACCCAAAAGTGGAAATGTTCTATATAGAGAGAACTTCAATGAAGTTTAAAGATAGGATTTACGAACAAAGATTATCATTCAGACATGAAAGATATGAGAAAAACACTTCATTATTCCAACACATCCGGCAATTAATTAAGGACATAAAACACCAATAATTACATGGATACTTAATGTTAGACACGAAACCATGCTTAATTGCAAGCACTTCAACAAACATACTCTGAGGAGATTAACTAGTTTTGCTTGCTCACAAAGTACAATAACAACTCTACTCCCAAACCCCTCCGTTTATACTCCTTTTATTTTATTTTATATATTTTACTTTTATTGTTTATTTTTTATTTTATGTTTCTAATAATTTTAATTTTTTAAAATTTAAATTTTGTTAATTTTTTAATTGTTTTAATTGCTTATGTATTTTTATATATTTTGTTTTAATGTTTGATATTCTTATAATTCAAACAGTTGCTGTTTTGAATATAGGCGTTTTAAATTTACTTTGAAATTTTAATTTTAATGATACTTTAATATTTTTAATTTTAATTTTAATCTTTAATTATTTACATGTAAATTCGCACACTTGTTAATAAAAAATATATAGTTAAAACATATAACGCTGTAGTATACCAGATAAAGATTTATGGGCAAGTTCCTGTAACTGTGTGTACATACGTTTAAATCTATCCATATTGAAAATAAAACCTAGCACGTGTATGTGTGTATGCGTAGGTGTGTATATGTATGTGTGTATATGTATGGAGATTAATAGTATATGTGCTTGGTCTTTTGACTATTAAGAATTTTTTTTAGATATTTGTTTATACATCTTTATATATATTTCTGTGCATGTGTTTTGTTAGAGTGTGTGTATTTATAGGTATATGTATATAATAATGTATGTGTTGATATATGTATAAATGTATGGGTGTATGTATATGTATATATGTATATACATATGGTTAAATGTTAGCAGATGTATGTGTTTCGTCATATACGTTTGAATTCTATATGTATGCTAATAAATAAATGTATGGGGTCCAACGACTGACCAAAACATCAAAACAGAGAACGTCTGAAAGGCTCACTGGGTTGAAAAAATATTTGAAGATGGGCCATTAATATAAATGAAAAGATAAGAATTCTATCACTAGAAAGACATGAGGGGTGTAAAGTGGGAGTGTGTGAATATGTATGTATATACGTAGAAAAAGCTTGGTTTTGAAAAAGAAATCGCAGGTGAAACATATATGCACATATGTATCCAATAATTATTGTATAAATAAATAAACCTATTTCCCCAAACAGAACAGTGTTTCCCAACTTTTATGTCTTCCAAATGAAAATTAAAATCAAACATATAATCGTACCAAATCTTCTGTCCCAAAATCGTTATTCCAATTTGGATCAAATTCCATTACATGAGTTTGATTCTAAGAAATCTCTCAAATTTAAGACTTTAGGGTCTTAAGAAGAAATCGGAATTCAGGGAATTTTGCTTCATTGGTGTCTGACTATGGATTAAATTTAATGTAAATCTGAAATATTTGAATTTTCAAATTGGAGGTTGTGCTTATATTATGCCCTCTAACATTTAAAAAAGTTAAGTAGTCGACTATAGTTGATGGCAATTCGAAGGCTCCTTTTTCACTAGCTACTACACTGAAGTGTAGAGGGAGGGCGCTACTACTTTCTCAGGATTACTCTACTTACTCTTGACCTCACCTTATAATGCTGAGTGTTTATAAAGGAAGCATCAAATACCATTTTCTAGGTTTTTTGTATGACTTGACCAAGGATTGAACCCTGGTCTCCCAGACAATTAGCAAACACTCTTAGTATTATGGCAAAAACATTCAAAATACCCCAAAGAAATTTAAATTTGGAGATATTCAGTATTTGATGTCAAATACCTATTCTTAAAATTTCATAACAATCAGAGGTATCTAAATTTTCACGAAGGGCTTGCATCCACTATTTACCCTCTTTGCATAAAACTAAATTAAACTAAATATAGCCCACATAACGATCACTAACGCCGTGCAGCTGCCCTCCAAAGTTCATAATGATCAGTTAATTATTTTAAGAGTGAATCATCTACATACAAATCTATAAACATATCAATATACCTAATTTTATATATATACGAGAAGAATACTCGTCCCAGTATGGGTAAAATTAATTTCTCGAACATAATATGTTTTACTATTTTATGCTCCTTTAGGAAGATTAAAATCAAGATAGAATGATACTTTACCTTATGTATAGAATCCTCATTTTTATTTTGATCAAAATCCATTACATGATTTAGATTCTAAGAAAAAGTCTAAAATTTAAGGCTTAAACTTAAGGAGCCTTAGGAAGAAATTGAATTTCAGGGAATCTTGCTTCATTAGTGTCTAATGACTATGGGAGAAATTCAATGCGAATCTGAAATATTTGAATTTAAAAATGGGAGCTTATGACTATATTATGCCCTGTAAAACAATTTAAAATACTTAAAAGTAACTAAAATTTGAGGAATACTTATTAATTGATATCTAATATCTATTGTTAAATTTTCACAAAAATCGGAGGTATCTGAGTTTTTACGAAGGGCTTCCACCCAATATTTACAAAATAAGTGTACAGTTATATATATGTATGTATATTATTATTGGTATTATTTTTGATTGTATATATCCAAATATGTTGGATATAAGACTGTATAAATATCTGTTGAAAAGTTTTTTTCCTATAGATGTACAAACTCACAAACACACTGCCGTTGATTTTATTATATAGTGATCCAGACGCTTTGTTGCTCATCATATATAATTGTTTTTACTTTCAGAAATTCTGCCAGTCTTGAACTCGGATTGGAGCTGAAGTAAATTATTACCACAAAACTATTATGGGTCATTGAGTTTTTACATAAACTCTTTCTATTAAAATATATATGTTTTGTACGTTTTCATATTCTTCAATATGAAAACATAGAGAACGGACACTTATTTTTAGCCTGAGGAAATCGAGCTTGAACAAGCTATGATTGAAACATATTTTGGATGTGTAGCCATGATATGTTTGCATAAATAAAACTTTTATTATATATAAATATATCTATTATTGAGCACTATTATATAAACACAGTAAAGATTCTCCGGATTTCTACCCTGTGGACCTGTGAATACAAACCTTATCTTGATTACTACACACATACACACACACACACACACACACACATATATATATATATATATATAATCGAGATGGTAGGTTATTCATAAATATAATATCGATTTCCAAATAAGGCAATATGACAATATATATATATATATATATATATATATATATATATATATATATATATATATGGACAGATTTTTATTTTTAAGTTTTGCAAATTCATTGCAAGTAATTTTAGAAATGAGCACTGTCTCGTATTGGTTACAATCTTGCAAAAGAAAGGGAGACAATTCTAAGAAGGAAGAAAAAAACAAAAACTAAAATTGACTTAAGGTCTCTCCTAAGATCAAAAATCGGCCAGATTGGCTCCACAGAGTCCTGTTTCAAAACAGAATTACGCCTGATTAAATTTTCCTTTGCTTGATGTCATTAGCTCACGACTGCTTCGTGTCAATTCAGAAGTTATTAAATGTCTAGGGGGTCTCGTTTCGCTTTTTATATATTTTTAAAATTGTTTTTTTTTAAATTTTATTTATATGATTATGTTACTCTTCCTTTTTGTATATTTATTCCTTCGTGCAGCGTCTACTTATACATTATGCAAAAGTCGAGGATTTTGATTGAAAACCTGCAAGCATTGTAAAAATGTATTTCTAGCAGAAAGCGATTTGTATTCTGGTCATGTCTTTGATACAATAATGTTTTTAAAAGCAGGCATTCTTATTTATGTGATGAGTTATATGTCCATATTGCCGTGAACAATGCCAAAGAGACTTTCAAAAGATATTTGATTATTAACATGTAATCATTTACTTAAAGTGTACTTTTGACAATATCTATTAAGAATTAAGGTATTTAGAAAAGCAGGATCCAGTTTATTTGGCTATCTTTTTTCTCTTTACTTCAAAAATATATTATGCCTACGAGCAAATAATATGCTCCCTTTAATCGTATGTAAATGTTGAGATTGCTAATGAACTGAGCCTTCAACATTTCTGACAAGTGTTACAATTTTTTACTGACGTATGCTATCCCCCCCCCCCAAAAAAAAAGGAGGGGGGGAATTTCTGTGAGGCTAGTCTCAATGCAACGGAACAAACACTACATACCCCCAAAAAACCCACATTGTATCAAACTTCTTGCACACAAACTGGTTATCCTCTCTCAGCCTACCAATAATTCCACTGCACTTGGTACCCAATTCATACAAGTTCCACAAGATATTGAATTGCACCCGACTCCCGTTTCCACAAACTGAGCAACGAACTTTCCTCTTTTGGGGAGCTTTCCAACACTACAACCACTGATCATCATTTTAGTCTTAGTAACATTCATACTCAGACCGTTACTTTCCATAGTATTCCTCCAGGTCTTTAACTTAACAAGAAGACCTACCATTGTTTCACAAAAAGTACTAAATCATCAGCATACAGCATCCCCTTTGGACAACCTGTACAAAACTTCATGGACAATGCTTCTGATACACAAATGAAAATCAATGGACTCAGTACAGAACCCTTATGTACTCCTACTTTAACATTAAAGCTGTCACTAAATGTGCTGTTAATTCTAACATGACTTTGTAAATTTCTGTACATTGCTTGAACAAACTTCATCAATCACTCGTTTTCTCAGAACCCACCAGACAACTCTTGGCACTTCGTGAAAAGCTTCCTCCAAATGTACAAAAACAAAATACAGGTTTTTCTTCTAACCAATATACTTCTCTTGCATTAATCGCATGATAAATATAGTATGTTATATTTCCCCGGGCAACGCCGGGACACGGGTCCTGCTAGTGATAAATATAGTATCAATGGTACTTTTCCCAGACATAAAACCAAACTGCATTTCTCAATGCTTATCTGATGCTTAATTATTCTCTCGAATAATTCTACATTTAATTCATCAGAACCTGATCAATTAAATGTCATTTCTGGGCTTCCTTTTTACCATTGTAACAATTTAAATTGTTCTAAGTTCCCAATCTTTTGGAATAAATTCTTCTTTTATGATCTGATTTATCAAGTCTGTGATCATCTCAATGCCTGTTTCACCTGCAGCCTTCAACATTTCTGCAACAGCACATGAGGATCCTGCAGCCTTACCCTTTTTAATCTTGCAGATTCCCGTACCATTTTTTTCTCAATTCTTTTAGCTGGACTAGGTATTTACTTCTGTAAATTCTAAATTTTCTCAGTTCTATAACATCTCAGTATTCAACAATTTCTCAGAGAAGCATTTCCAAGCATCTCTATTGTGTATTGTTCATTTGTTCTAACACTCCATTTTCATTTTGAATGCATTTATCTCCAACAATATCCATATTGTCTTTGCCATCTGTTTAGCTATCCTGAATACTTCATTCTTTTGTGCCACCGATTCGTAGTATATCGGGAAAGCTGGCTTACTCAGCGTCCTTCTTAGCTTTGTATATTACTCTTCTTGCTTCCCTCTTTATCACCAGATTCACATCCTTATTCCCTAAACCCTTTTATCCACTGACTCCTTGGTTTACGCTTTTCTTTGATACATTTCTTAAATTCATTATTCGACCACCATGTCACCCTATGCCTTGGAAGGGCCTTCCGTCCATCCAGAAGTTGGGTATGTTACCTCCAACAGTATATCCTTCCACTCTACCTGCAGATGGTTCTGGTAGCTGAATGCTCCACCACTTAATCTCAAAACTCACAATTCACATGTTTTTCTATCAACTTCTACATCGTTCTCCTGGGGATAAACTTCAGCATGAAATTAGAAATAACCGGTTTGTACTGTGTCACAATTTCTTCATCAGGTATTACTTTCACATCACTCTAGAGCTTACTGTCCTTTTTCCTAACCAACAGATAATTTATGTGAGTCTTTGCTGTACCACCAGCACATTCAACATCATCATCAGCAATATCACCATCACCATCATCATTACCACTGATATCATCATCATCATCATCATCATCATCATCATCATCATCATTAAATCGTAGATAAATATATAAACTAGACACATTTGCTTGAGTAAAAAGTGGCGATAAGAGAGAGAGAGAGAGAGAGAGAGAGAGAGAGAGAGAGAGAGAGAGACTATCTAGTTATACAGGTATTACTTTCACATCACGCTTTCTGTCCTATTTTCTAACAAGCAGATAATCTACTGGAGTCTTTTGAATACAAAATTCATATGTAACGAGATGGTTTTCTTTTTATCTAAAAAGGGTGTTTACAACCAACATGTCGCTTGCAAGACCAACTTTTAATATGTATTCTTCTTCTGTATTCCTATCACATATCCATTTCTTCCATTCACACCCTCAAAATCACCAGGAGTCGTTCGAAGATGACCATTCAAATCTTTTGCCACAACCTTACGAGTTATTCTAATCATAAAACTCATCTTTCGTATCTTCACTGCAACCACCTTGTGCTGCATAAACAGATATAGCTCTGAAAATTCTCTCACAACCATAACTTAGACGATTAACTTTTCCTTTCCAATACTAGCAGATTTACTTCTCCAACGAGTTACTTTGACATAAAACAGGTAAATACATCTCTCAAGAAACTCAACAATCTCACCGGACCTTCCTTCATTTAAACTACATTGACTGAAATGTGACTGGTTTTCTTTAGAAGTCATTTCCTTAGTTGAGGCACGATTTTTATAGGCCGGATGTTTTTCCTGCCGCAAACCGAGTGTGATGTTGTATGCCAGTGCTTTTATTAAAACACAAACCCGAGGTGATTGTCTATTAAGGCTAAAGAGCGCTTCACCTGCCCTTTTGGGTGTGGATATCTGGCATTCTATAATATATATATATATATATATATATATATATATATATATATATATATATATATATATAATTTATGTAGATACTGTATATTACATATTTCAGCAATGTACCGCGGTTTCATCTAAAAGGGCAGATTTAGACATCTTTAGTAAATCTCTGTGGCCAGTGGAATCATCGGCAAGCTGAAACGATTGTAGTGACTACTATTATTATTTGTCGCTCCTTGAAAGTAGAGCACTGTAATTGGTAGTATTAACACAGCATGACGTCACTTGCTTATAATGCATCATTCCTTCCCTTAATAGAAGTAGAATGCCTCGACGTCAAAGCCGCCGTTAAAGTGTTAAAATTATTATAGTTTATTCGCTGTTTACAATTGGCCCAGCGATTAGCGACGTCGGACTGGAGTTGAAAAATACTTGAGGTCCGGGGTTTCGAAACGCAGAACCGGTAGTGAATAGTCATATCTCTATGCTGATGAGTCCCGATTGAAAAAGGACGAAACGTATACGTACATAGATAATAAACAATAACAAATATTTATTATATATATATATATATATATATATATATATATATATATATATATATATATATATATATATATATATAAAGATTCGCTACATATTCACAGATGTATGTTTCAAACATTTCCACTACAAGAATGCCAGGAGCTGGACTTAGAGTCAGAGGCTCTTTCATACGCTTATCGTTTGGTACATTTAAACAGCTGACAGGAGTTTATGCCAGTATTAATCTTGGAATCATATATATATGGACCCTTTAAGAGAAATGAAATAAGCCGTATAATCTAAGCTAAATCAGAGTTCTTGTCAGTGTGATTTGTTGAACACTGTGAAGACGGCTTACTATGTTGTCTATATAAAATGAAATAAATATGGCTTATTTCTCTTCTTTCTGTATAGCTGTTAAAATTGGCCTCATTGGTTGGAGCGTTCAGAATTGGGTTAAAAGCTGACTCGTGTCCGAGGGTTCGAATTGTGCGACTAACTGAACACTGATCTCCACATTGAAGATTCTACAAGGATGAAACGTATACGTATGTGAATAATAATTAAAAAATATTATATATATATATATATATATATATATATATAGTGCTTAGATTTGTTTTTATTTTGTGAGTCGCTGCTAATTCGAATTGAGCTCTAACAACTTTTTTAACAAAAATAAAAGCTCAATGAAATCATGGTAGGTCTCTGAAGTATGTAACGTATAGTTTTTAAATAAATAATTTGTATATATATATATATATATATATATATATATATATATATATATATATATATATGTTAATTTTATTTCCAGAATAATTTTCATCATCCACTTACTTTGATGTATATTGTTATTTTATTATCTATCTTTTTTTTTACTTTTTTTTATTTTACTTCTGTCTGAATATGAAATATCTATTTTTCTGGTTGTTCTTGGCAACAGATCATCCACCCTGGCCACCCTTATGAAACTGTAACCCCATCCCAACCACATCTCACCACCCAGAAATTTGTGCAGGAATAAATAAAACTATGCAGATTCAAGTAACCAATGGCAAAAATGAAATCAGCAGATGCAAAAAAAGAAAAAATCTTTCAAAATAATATATGTTCGAAATTCAGATTTTTATATGGATAATATAATACACCTTTGTAAAAATATGTCATATATTATAGGAATTGCTATACTATGGGGTTGTGTCATACACAGGAATGTAATCTATTCCCTTCTTTTTAGTTCCAGCAAACTGAGATCATATCATACTCAAGTCCTATTATACACAAGAAGATATGTTGTATAATTTCGATTATTCGGACTACTGTTCTCATCTTGAATGTTATCATCACAAGGTTCGGAAAGATACACCTGATGAAGGCCGGGGGTTACAGCAGCCGAAACACTGTGATGATAACACTCAAAATGAGAACAGTAGTCCGAATAATCAAAATGATACAAATTATCAATCCTCATCTAAAAAATTCAGAAACACAAGAATATATTTCTATTTATTCTACTCCAGCTTTAGCCCCTATGCATAAGTAAACAAGGGAGATAATTCAGGTTGTGTGATGTTAGCCAAGGAGTGCAATTATGATTAGTTCAGCACACAAAAAAAAAATATCCAGGTTCTCTATTTTTTCATATAAGTCAGATATCCAGTTGACATGGTAAATATTTGCAGTATGTCAAATATGTTCTGCTTTGGTTCGGGCATATGCGGCAGTGTGGATATGTTAGTGTCTCCCTACTTATTTCCAATGGTTATGGGTAACTATGTGAACTATGTGAACTTCTGTAACTGTAAATCTCTCCATTATCATTATTTCCATGGTAGATGCTCTACTGAGCTCCAATTTCTGGTTCCTCCTTGTAAGAACGCGCCTTGCTACCACAATGGAAAAAGACTTTCCTTTCTATATCCCTGTATTTAGTATCAGGTGAAAATTCCACAAACAGGGATTCTTTGCATCGAACACATTACCGTGGGACTGCTTCCCCACAGATTACAACATAGTCATCTTCAAATACAATGTTAACAAATACTCATCATAAACTGCCTCCAATAAGTAATGAAACTTACTTCATACCATTTATTGTAACTCATTTTTCGGCTGACAATCAATCCATCTCATGAACCCTTATCCTTGCGTTGCTCTAGGCCTAGATAAGTGGTGACCTAATTAGTAAAAATAAATAAATAAATAAAATAAGATTGTGATACTTTTTCTTTGCTTAATGATATATTGAAAGTATATAATCTCTTTACCTATAACCAATGGCAGAATAAAAAACAACCAATAAATATTTAAAATTTTAAAAATAATTGTAATTCATGTTTATACAAATGTAAAATATAAACTATATGTTATTTAATGGATGCTATGGGTTTTTTATCATGTCTCAAGGCCAATGCTGGTTCAGTTGTCTCTGTACTTTCTTTCAGACAGGTAGCGGAATTAATGAAGAAGGAGATAAAGACAATTAAATATTATTTAAATAATATGTTCATCCCTTTATATGTACCAACTGTCTTGGAATCATATTGTGTCACTGTGAAAGCCCCTGAAGTCAGAATCAACCCAGATCTGGTAACCAGGAGGCTGAGACTAGAATACAGCTGTCACAGGGATCATGAATCAAAGGTGAGATGCATGGAAATAGGTGAAATAAATGGAATGAACCACGTGATCGCATAGGCATGCTGAGAGTTTTAACTGGAGTTTAAACCAGTGTTGCAATAAGAATCGAAGAAGTCAGAGGTTTTAGGAGTTGGGGTCAGAGTTGGAGTCGGACTTGAAAGAATGCTAGGAGTTGAAA
>OY744515.1:49161147-49271147 GCA_963556195.1 Sepiola atlantica | reverse complement strand
TATATATATATATACCTATATATATGTATATATAAATATCCGTATACTAGTGTACAACATTCGTCAAAAATGAGGAAAAAAAATTATGCTTTGCAAGTGTTCACACTCGCTATTATAAATATATATTACTAAAATATTCATATGAAATCATAGAATTTGGTCAGTAATTAAATTTTTCGTATATAAAGTATTATTAACATTTCTGATGACCTAAAGAAAAAAATAGCGCCTCTTTTGCTTTTCATGATAGAGTTGAGAATTTCTTTCCGAATTTATTTAAGGCGGCGGGGTAAGTTTGAGGTGGTTGTCTGAATTATTATTTGGTTCATTACTACCTCATTTCACCACTTGGAATGGTTCCATTTGGGCGTTAGAAAAAAGCATGTGTTTTACTCACTAACCTTTGCATGACAGAATGGAAGTACATATATTTATTTATATATATAAATATACAAATAAATACCCATTGGTCTTTATTATAGAGTAGAGGTTATATATATATACTTATACATACCTATATATGCATATAAATATTTTGCATAAGATCTTTCAATTATTATATATGTATATGGGTGTGTGTGTGTAAAAGTTTTTAGTTATCTTTACTACTGTCCAAAATAAATATCGTTCAGATTTTGTTTTTATTTTTCGTTTCACAGCTCTTTTTTAGGTTTTAGATTCTTGGTCATTGTCATTGTCTCTGGTTCCTGACTAGAACCTTATTGTTGCCTCTTCAACAAAAGTGGAAGAATTATTTCGGGAGATGAAAACACACCAAAAATATTTCAATAGCTTTGGAATTTCTGTGTTCTCGCTATTATCGCAATATTATCCTTTGTGTTTCCAATTACTCGGCAGAGATAAGCTCTGGCTATAAACGTGATTACGAGACATTTTAATGGACATCTTTAGCTACATCCATTGTGTACCAACTTATGGTATCTTCTTTTATCAATGTACACATACATCTCTATATGTGTATATTAATTTATTTTTATTATTGCTCTCGAAGTATGAGCCTTGCAAAAGAAATAAAAACAATGCAAATATTACAAATACTTATAGTCTATAAATATTCAAGATGGCCGACCACTTTAAAGATCCTTGTTAGATATTAAGAAATAGATGAAAAAAAGCGGCAAAAACATCCCGAGAGATTTTTGTTTTGTTTTTTTGTTTATTTTAGGATCATTTGAAGCTAAAATAGAGATGAAATGGAAATTGTTAATCGAACAATCTGTTAATTGATTATTGTTTTTATGTTTCAGTATTGTTGAGATGAAGATTGAAAATCTGTAGTACTTGGTTTATTTGGATTGCTATTCTCATCTTGAACGTGATTCTCACAACCTTTCGGTTGATGTAACCTTTGACCTTCTTCAGGTACGACTTGTCAAACTCGGAAATAATCCAAATCTGGAATCTATATGGAGTTTTGAACTGAACTCTTAATTCAATCCGCGGGGGTAGATTGGTTTCATTCCGTCAGCCATGACCGGGTATAAGTCCTCGGTAAGTAATGTTTATTTCATTATTTGTTAGTATGCCTGTTGTGTGGATTGAACCATTAAGCTCCAGTAGATATTCACTTAAAATTGATTTTTACTTAACACATTTATTCATTGTGGCATGTGTTATGGCAGACAGAACGAGAACATTCTACCCCGTGGATTAAATAAAGAGTTCAGTTTGAAATTCCATATAGATTCCTGCATTCAGCATGAAGATTCCCGAGTTCAACAAGATGCACCTGAAGTAGGTCGGAAGTTACATCGGCCAAAACGTTTTGAAAATAAAATCCAAGATGAGTATAATTCATATAATACTAATTGAATTTTTTGGAGATTTCTAAAAAAGAATCCACTTTTATGAGTTATTTATATATAATTTGCTGAATAAACAAGTCACAAGTATGTAAGAATAGTCTAAAATTCAAATTAGATTTATTCCTATTTATTTATGGGCTACATGATTGGCTAAAGCATATCAACATTTTGACGTTATATAATACATAAGAAAAATAATCTAAAAATATTGATATCCTGTAAAATTGACACATGAATCGATTACAATTGTGATTGTGATTAAGCATTAAAAGGGTTGATAAGCCGTAAATAACAATTTGTTTTTTATGAATTGTTTACAATGAATCATTTACAAAATATATTGTGCTTCAGCCTTAAATTACTAAAACGAGTTAATACACCGTAAATTGCAGTTTGTGTTCAATGAAGAGTTTAGAACGAATCATTTACAATAGATGTTGTGGTTTGGCATTAAATAACTAAAAAGGGTTGATGTGTCATAAACAGCAGTTTTTCTTCAATGAATTGTTTACAATAGGTATTGCGTTTCGGATAGCTGTTTCTGTGTACTATTCATGTGTTTAAGAGTTGGAAACAATGTAGACCATGGATGACTGAATATTAGAAGAGAGAGACTGGCATCATGATGATTCGCGCTGGATTAGAAAATCTGGAAATCTTTGCTTCAGCTCAGTGCTCCTTGAATACCGTGAAATCTAAGCTGGAGAATTGCGATGTAGACTGTGAGATGTGAGCTGCAGAATGTTGGAGCAATGACTAGCAGGAAGGATCATAGCAGACATTCTGACCGCATGATGAAATTAGTTTAGAAGCTGCCAAAAAAGGTGTGACAAGACCCAGGCAAGGCAATGTAGATCTTGCCGAGAGAGATGAGCGTTTGGGTGGCGACTATGAAGGAAGCACTGAATGAGGATCTTTCCTACTCCTCATACAAGAATCACAAGGGTCAACAACTCACTACCAAGGCTCAAGAAAATCCTCAATAAAATCAAACGCCACATCGAGCCGAGTTGTATCTGGTTCATCTCAGGACTAGTTGCATAATGCACAGGACAGCAGGTGGCTCGCCCACAGTTTGCATGCAATCCTACACATCATGAAGACCAAGTTTTTTCAAACTTAGATTGTCTTTGGGTGTTTTTCCAGTCAAGGCCATGTCATGCTGCCCCATATTTTCGATGTGTACATTAAGTTGCTATCCAATGTTTTCAGCGCTGGGTGGAGTGGGTATCTCTGAGAAGGCTATAGATGGAGCAGTTGGACACATCTCGGTGTCACATCTTCGGGAAGACTCAGAACTTCTCTGATTCACCAGTCCGAACATCTATATTGCAACTCATGATCTATTATGTTTTGAGCTCAATTGAGAAAGACACTACCAATATCATTTATAACACTAAGCTGATTGCTCCGTATTCAGGCGTCTCTCGAAAGACACTGTGAATGCTGCGTGTTCCAGGTGAAGGTCCCACGTGGAGGCCATTGTAGAGGTCTAGGGCGTCTTGTATGAGTGAAGTGTATTCGTCAAAAATCCTCTAAATGATGCGCTTTGAACTTTAATTGATTATTTTACCACCACTATTAACATCACTAGTTGATGTCGGTGAGCATTCACTAACGATGACGTGTGTGATAACTCTTAGTGAGCACAATAATAATAATAATAATAATAATAATAATAATAATAATAATAATAATAATATGGAAGAAAAGAGATTTATTATTTTTAGTTAAGCAAGGAGAATGTCTTAAAAGATATGTTATAGTTTATGAATTTTCGAATAAAATCAAAGTAGAAAAAATAGTGGTTGTGACCAACGGTTCACGGGTACGTCTCGTATATATATATATATATATATATATATTTATCATAGTTCACCTCAAACAAGGCAGGCCGCCACTGTAGACGTATGGGGCTACTGAGAAAAAAGGGTGAAGGTTTGAGGGGATGGGGGGGGGAGTCAACCTAAAGTAGAAGCTGCGCAGCGAGGTGTCTGTTTACATTAGTTTTAAATTTCTGCATGTCAGTAACGCCAGGAAAGCAGGGAGCAGGGAGGGAGTTCCAGAGTCCAGCAGCACAAGGAAAGCAGCTTTTAGAGTAGAAAGCTCTTCGGCATCTGGGGACCTCCACAGTGTATGGATGGGATTTGGCAGATTGTCGGGTTTGTCTAGTGAATTAACGTTGTGGGGATACTAGAGTAGGAAGCTCATCAGAGTACAATCCATTGAAGTACTTGTAAAACAGGCACAAGAAAGCAACATTGACAGGGGCTGGAGCTTGATGGATAGTGAAGGACCTATCAAGTTGGCAACTCTTTTGGACCTTTCTAAGAAGGAGAGACTAGCGGATGATGCACTAGCCCAGATGTGGCAACAATACTCCATGCATGGGTGGACGGTGGCTTTCCAGAAATATAGGATAATGTCAGGTGTTAGAAGTTTACTGGCACGGTAGAGGGAGCCCACCTTCTTTGCAGCAGCCCTACGGGCAGACTATGATGTGTAACAAGGCATGAACAATAATTTCCTAGATTCAAATGAAAATTAGAAAATAAAATATAAAAGGTGGTTATCCGTTCACAATCTCCGTTTTGGTTCCCAGAGAAGCTATCAATAAACAAAACATGCCGAAGGTAAAACTGTGACATAAGAGAATGTATAGAAATAAATGATTTATTAAATGGGGATATTACTAAAACAAGCAAAACAAAATAGAACAGAATAAACAAAGTAATGGCGAGGAAAAGGGATAATGTTCAGGATTGGGGTAAATACGGTTTCTGAGTACAACGTAAATTCAAATGTTAAAACGTGCACTTGAAAAGAGACGATATTCTGGTTTGGGAGTAAATGCAGGTTTGGAGAATGAAGCAAGTTAAAATTCTTATGACATGGGTATGAAGAGTGACAATATTTTGATGGGGATTGAGCAAAGCCTCTGGGGATGAAAGAAATTGAATAGGGTACTTAACTTTTGGAGAATATTGACGCTGGTTGATAGAGAAATTAATATTTCTTCAATCAAGAAGATGAAATATTCAATCAGATCATTGAGATGATTGCCGGTTGAGTCCGAAGTCTGAAGACTAATATTTTCATTTAATTATATATATCATAGGAATGAGATTAACCGATATGACATGATTTCAAGAGAAGAAATCGAATATGTTCCGCTTGGTGAAAATCGGATTTTTTTATGAGTTCCAATGTAATTCTTTGACATTTTTCTCAAAGTTGGTTTTGACTTTGGATTTTAGATGATCGACAGCATGTCTGGATTGATGGCGTCAAGAGTGGATAGATGGAAGATTAAGATTTGAAAGGAGAAACCAAAACTTCACTCTGTGGCAGTTGAGCAATTTTTATTTCTCAATCCTGAATATATGGGGAAACGTGGTCATTGTTCATGCTGATTTTATCACATAAAGAATCACGTGGTATTCGACATACCATATTTGGGAGTTCTGGACAAAATTAAGTTTTAATACGAAAAAATGGACTGGGCTTTTTTAGTAAATAGTTTCATTGTTGCGAAACTTTGTTTACTTTGAAGTCTTAGACACTGCGGCATCACACTTTCTTGTAAAAATCTCGGCATCCAGTTTTTGGTTATAAACATTTTGACTTTGCTAAACCTAAGGCAAAAGGGGTTAAATGGAAAGAAAATGGATATTTTAAAAATGTTTAGAAATTGGAGGAATAAATTTTATCTTTTTATTAAAAGAAAAGCGGATATTTACTGCGTTGGGAAGTCTTAACAGAGAAAAGCGATTTCATATTTATATTTACAAAATCTGCTTCTGTGTCACAATATATATATATATATATATATATATATATATATATATATATATATATATATATATATATATATATATATATATATATATTAGGGCAATTACGAAGGGAAAACATGTTTTATTTTTTATGATTAAAAGATACTAGAGTTACAAATGTGACAATCAACCGGTTTCGCCCACACTTAACGAGAGCTGTAACGAGGGATTTTTAAAGGGGATAATTTAGAGGAAAAAAAGGAAAGTATATGTTTAAAACAAAGATAGCATTATGTTATTTACAATGGGAGATGTGTCTTAGAGTCTAATCACATTCAACCCCGATAGACACTCGTTCCGTTTACATATATAAGTGGTGTACTCCATTCTTATATAACTAGTGAGATTAGACCCTCCGGCTCTATCCGTCCACGTCTATATGGATTACTTAAAACGTACAAGGTGGATATCCCATTAAGACCTATTATTTCTATAATAGAGTCATCACAACACAAGGTTGCAAAATTGATCTTTGGTATTTTACGACCAGGAAATACTGCTTAAAAGATTCATTTTATTTTGCAAATTTCATTCAACAGTCTGAGATTACTTATAAATGTATGTGCTCTTATGCTATTTGTAACCTATTTACTAGTGTCCCTATTTTGGAAACAATGGATATCTGTGCCGATTTATTTTGATATGGTAGCCATTTATCGCCCCCTTCCATTCCTGAGACCATGTTCATTGAGCTAATGAAATTTGCCACTACATCTGTTGAATTCAGTTTTAACGATGCAATGTATAGGCAAATAGATGGTGTTTCCATGGGCTCAGTCCTGGGACCAACGATGGCGAACATTTTTGTGGGTTTCTATGACAAAGAATTACTATCTGGACCCATAAAACCATTAGTCTACTTTCGATATGTAGACAACGCATTTTGCCTCTTCAATAATCAAACAGAGGCAAATACTTTCGTTGGAATTTGAGTTTGAAATATAACTCGTGTTCTGGGGTTCCAGCCTAGCGACCGGTGTGAATAATTATTCTCTCCACTGACAATTCCCCTAAAGATGAAACGTATACGTATGTAGATAAAATCAACAAATATTTATAGTTAATTATATATATATATATATATATATATATATATATATATATATATATATATATTCAGTGTTATAGACCCGTATATTTTTTAACGTAATGCGATTTTATTCCGTGATGCTACTCCGGCCTCGCTGAATTTAAATCGTCGACGTCTTCCTGGAACCCTAACCCAAAACGCACAAGGCAGATATCCTATTAAGACCTATTTTGTCTATGGTAGAGTCATCACAATGTTGCAAAATGAATCTTTGGCATTTTACAACCAGTATTAGAGCACTATAGTAAATACTGCTTAAAAGATTCATTTTATTTTGCAAATTTCATTCAACAGTCTGAGATTACTTATAAATGTATGTGCTCTTATGCTATTTGTAACCTATTTACTAGTGTCCCTATTTTGGAAACAATGGATATCTGTACCGATTTATTTTGATATGGTAGCCATTTATCGCCCCCTTCCATTCCTGAGAGCATGTTCATTGAGCTAATGAAATTTGCCACTACATCTGTTGAATTCAGTTTTAACGATGCAATGTATAGGCAAATAGATGGTGTTTCCATGGGCTCAGTCCTGAGACCAACGATGGCGAACATTTTTGTGGGTTTCTATGAGAAAGAATTACTATCTGGACACATGAAACCTTTAGTCTACTTTCGATATGTAGACGACACATTTTTCCTTTTTAATAATCAAACCGAGGCAAATACATTCACTTCCTTATTGAACAATATGCATCCCACATTAAAGTATACTTATGAATGAGAGTGTAATTCCCCTCTGGCCTTCATCGATGCATTTGTAACGAAAACTCAATCCTCTTACTTTACATCAATTTACTGTAAACCTATGTTTACAAGACTGTATACTCGTTGAGATTCATTTTGTCGAAGCAAACGAAAATTAAATTTAATTTGTACCGTAACACACACAGCCCTTAGGATTTGTTCAAAATCAAAATTGGATGAAGAAATAAAAATCATTACTAATACTTTGTCCAATAATGGCTACCCTTTGGATGTGATTACATCAGTCATCCAAAGGGAAGTAGCCGATTTTTCTGAAATAAAACCTTATACGGTGACTAAATGTCCGATTTATATTCGTTTGCCTTGGTTAGGCACAGTAAGTGAGAAGTTCGCCAGACAAATTAACTCAGCAAAGGAAAATTGTTATTTTGCTTCAAACGTGCGTGTTGTGTTCTGGACAAAACCCCTGTTGACGTCCTCTCGAAAAGACGTTCTACCCCCCTACCACCACAACCATAATTTGATTTATAATTTTCAATGTAGTTGCAGTGCCGGCTACGTGGGTAGGACGATGTTGAAATTGAACAACAGAGTACAGCAACACATCCTAAGTAAAAGTAGGAATGGAACCTTCTGTCAACGAACGTTCTAAGAAACATATACAGGTCTTCTATAACCGACCCTTTGATTAAAACCCGTCATGCGCCACGAACTTCAGCATTGACTCATTTACTATCTTGAGTCGTGCTCACTCCATTTTCCACTTTAAAATCTTGGAGACTATCCACGTACGTCTCAAACGGCACTCCCTCTGTAAACAGAAGGAATGTCTATTGATTAGTCTTTAAGACACACATCCCATTGTAAATAACATAACGCTCTCTTTCTTTTAAATATATGCTTTCCTTTTTTTTTCTCTACATTATCCCCTTTTAAAATCCCACGATACAGCTTTTGTTAAGTGTGGGCGAAACCGGTCGACTGGCACATTTTTTTTCTCTTGTATCTTTTGATCATGTGAGATAAAACATGTCTTTTGCCCTAATAAGATTCTGTAACTCAAAGAATATCATAAAATAGATGTATATATCATATTTTTAGAAAAAAAACACTTTAATATTTTATATATATATATATATATACATACATACTTTACAATATCTGTTAGGAGTATTCAGGTTTCATCGATCTGGTCATGCTGACAGAATCCTGCTGGTTAAAGCAGATTGACTCGTTAGAACCCAGCACCTTTCAGTCTAATTCTGCCGCAGATTCAGCATGTCCAGATGGATGTAACCAGGGTACACCAGACAGACACTGTAGTGTATGTTTTTTAAATAGAATACTTTATATTAGCACTTGTAGAAGCTACGAGCGAGCACTTTATTATTTTTTCTAACTATATATATATATATATATATATATATATATATATATATATATATATATATATATATATAAATATTTGTTATTGTTTATTATCTATGTACGTATACGTTTCGTCCTTAAACCGGGGCTCATCAGCATAGAGATATGACTATTCACTACCGATCATGCGATTCGAAACCCTGGATTACAAGTATTTTTCAACTCAAATCCAACGTCGCTAATATATATCTGATCCTGTAAAAAGGAAGTAGATGAATTATATGACATAACTTCATTCAAATTAACATATGGTACTTTGGGATCAATGGAAAACATTTTCATTTTTTGTACGAATTAAAAACATTTATACAAATTTATAATAATTTCAGATTATTTTTGTCAGATAAAATTTGATTGAATTAAGAAGAAAATAAGGTAATGTTACTCTATGAGAAGAATAAATGAAACTATTACTTATTTTTAATTCAAAATTACATATTTATCCTCAAAATACACTTTTTCACCACCGAAAAAATTGATGGTGAAGGCATAATGCGATCCATCAATCCATCAGTACCTGACACATCCAATGTTTTCTTTCTATTTTAGTTTTCTCTTCTGTTCTTCAGAAAAAAACTGAGCTCATCAAACCAAGCCAATCAAAAAACAGAGATAGGATGACCAATAAGCAATTAAAGACTTGAGATTCAGTTTCACAATTAACCAATGAAAATGTTTAAAAGAGGAAACATCTTCCTGTGAGAGAGGTTGTCGGCCCGAAACTATTCATGATTGACCAATGAAATAGGCATGAACGGTCAGTGGACAAGAGATTATACCCCCGTCTCCACCGCCGGCTATCCTGAAAGGGAAATTGGGTATATTTTTGAAGACTTTTATTATTTCCGACTTTTCAGCACTGACATGCATACTGGATTTGAAGGGGAATAAAACGAGTTTTAATGCACTTCTCTTTTGAAGCAAATAAGTCAATAAAATAAAGCCAGATATCTATTACATGCATCCATTTATGCTGAAAATACAGGTGGAAATATAGATGTAGATGTATGTCTCTCGCATAGTGGAGGCACTCGGTATTGCTCGGGAATAAAAAGCGTTCCTTATATGTTAAAAGACGAAAGAGTTTAATATATTCCTAAACGATGTTATATATTTTAATTTTAATTAAAATAAACTATGGAACTGCAGTAAAGTGTCTAAAGAAGCCAGATTTATTATTATTATTATTATTATTATTATTAGCCAGATTTTTTATTATTATTATTATTATTATTATTATTATTAGCCAGATTTTTTATTATTATTATTATTATTATTATTATTATTATTATTATTATTATTATTATTATTATTATTATTATTATTATTATTATTATTATTATTATTATTATTATTATTATTATTATTATTATTATTATTATTATTATTATTATTATTATTATTATTATTATTATTATTATTATTATTATTATTATTATTATTATTATTATTATTATTATTATTATTATTATTATTATTATTATTATTATTATTATTATTATTATTATTAGCCAGATTTATTATTATTATTATTAGCCAGATTTATTATTATTATTATTTGTTATTGTTATAAAGCTCCTTCTGAAAATATATTTAGCTCTTTATATGTATAAAGTCTGCTGTCATTATTCGGTTCGATTTTGGAATTCATATCTGAATGACCGTGGTATTCCCTGGAGTCTGAATGACATCAAGTCTTCCAAAATTTCCAGTACTCTCCGCTTCTTTCGATCAACATTGAAAACACTTTGCGTTCTCGCAACAGCTGTTTATCATTGATTTCTCACTGATTATTATTATTATTATTATTATTATTATTATTAGCATTATTATATAACATGGAAATAAACTCAAATTGGAACCAAGCCAGATCCAGACAGTAGACCTTGCACACCAAAAGTGTTCGATATTCTTTCAATTAGAGATTCATAATAATAATAAATGTGATTTATCTTAACAATGAATTTGTATTTTTGTTAAATAAATAAACAGAAACCACCACTTTATCAAGGCCGAGGCCACTCATGGACAAGTGTTAATGTGATTTCTATTTATCCCCCTCCAGGAGATTATACACAAGTGTCATGTGGGTTTGATGGAAGCGTTTTTCAGTGGAATGACTTGGATTTGAACCTGGCACACCCAGGTTCTCAGTCGACGTCGATACCAACTAAGCGACTGTGTCATACCCAGGATTTTATTAATACAATTCTGATGATCGAATGATACATAAAACTGCAGTAAAGTGTTTATATAAACCACATTTATATATATATATATATATATATATATATATATATATATATATATATATATATATATATATATATATACTGGAACCCACATGACTACAGTTTTGAGAAAACTGAAAATGCAGTAAAGAGTTAAAGCTAAATGCATTTTATTACTTATTATTGATATATATATATATATATATATATATATATATATATATATATATATATATATATATATATATAAATTCCCGAAACAGTTTTTCATGGTAAACAACTGATGATCCCTTAAAATAGTGTTAGAAACTAACTAATATAATAACTGTAAAAAATAAATTGACTTACATGAGTGATTTTCCACTGGAAGACTTGAGACTATAAGTTGTTTTTTTTGTTGTTTTTTTATATAGTTTTAATGGTTGAGAAACTTCCGAGACTATATATATATATATATATATATATATATATATATATATATATATTGACTTACTCGACTGATTTGTATACTCCAGAGAGCTTCGCCACTTGCTTGAAAACAAAATTCTGCCACTTATCACGATATTGCGCCAGTATTCTAGTTGTCAGGAGAGGCATGTCAGTCACAACCCTTATCTGGTCGGCCCATCTCTTTAATGGTCGTCTTTTGATCTTTCATGAATGAAATCTTCTTAATATAATTTCTTTACATAGCTGGAGTCTGGTAGCCGTAAAACATGTCCTAACCACTTTTATCTTTTTTTTTTTTCGAATAACGTTGTTGATATATCTGTTTCTGATACCTGCATTTCTTTGTTCATTTCGCAAAGTTACTGCAAGGATAGTTCTTAAAAATTTCATACTATATATATAGATATATATATATAGATTTATCTATCTATCTATCTATCAATCTATCTATCTATCTATCTATCTATCTATCTCCCTCTCTCTCTCTCTCTCTCTCTCTCTCTCTCTCTCTCTCTATATATATATATATATATATATATATATATATATATATATATATATATCAATTTATTCAATCAGTTAATGAGTTCCGTGAAAGTAAGTCTTGGTGTTGCTTTGTCTGCATAAAATTCGAAGATGAAATTCTATTCCTTGCATAGACATTAATCCTTCTGTTGAGAATTTCCTGGGTATCAATTTAAAAATGGAATGAATCTCATGCCTACATGCAATGATGGAAAGTAATGTTCATGTCACACGAACTGCCTTATGAGTGTTCAACTTGGCCATAAAACCAACTGGTAAAATGACCTTTCCAAAGGTCGGTGTTACAGATTGCCACATCAATATCAGATTCTTTGACACTTAGGGGACATAAAAATCTACACTGAGTTTTTATGACCACCTGTGTATTTTATAATGCGAAAATCGAGAAGGAAAACTTAAACTACTTATCAACCATAATAACATGCATTGCGTCTCTGTTTCAATATAGATGTAATATATATGTATAAATAGTGCATAACACTAAGGGAGGTAATTCCACGAGTGTGTATTAAACTAGTGATAAGATACCGAAAGACTTCAATACAATGAAAAACATACTGTTTCGGCGAAGAATTATGTGAAAATAGAGTTTACCAAACTAAAGTTATGGTCTGAAGTTAAGCTTCTATTATAATAATCAAAATGCTATATTTATAAAATACTAGCAGGAAGACCTAACGCTGCTCGGGATTGAATGAGGATCGCTACAATGTACTTTTCACTATACTCATGACACCTTACTTTCTTTGTTTTTACTGACCCCCCCCCCTTGCCAGTTTTGCCACTAATATAATCAGAAGAAGCTAAAATATTGAAACACTCTTTGAATTAGTGTATTATACATATGGTTGAAATTCCATTAAAATCGTATATGAATATTGGAAGTTCTAAGGGGTTCTGTCCCCATGGGTCACTTAATGGTGAGGACATATACACATTCGACACATAAAGAATAACGTAGATATTCTGGACAACTTCCATTGTCTTCCTCTGAGAATTTTATACACATGATATAAATTTCATCAAAATAAGATATATTCGAAGTTTTAAAGGAGGTTCGGCCCTCATAGCTACCTTAGATTAGGTGAACATTTAGGGATTGTGGATCACTTCCATTGTCTTCCCCAGAAAATTTTATATGTAGGATTTAAATTTCATAAAGATAGGATGTATTTGAAGTTTTAAGGAGGTTATGCCCTCATAGACATCTTAGGGTGCACTTAGAGATTCGGGAACACTTCCATTGTCTTCCCCGGTAGATTTTACATAAGAATGCGCTTTTACATTTTATGTAAATTCTCTAACCTTTCTTTTCTATAGGGAAGGCACAAACATCAAACACATACACACAGACATTGAGTTTTATATATAGAGATTCATCTGATAGCGTAAGATAAATATATATAGGCTTATAATATAAGTATTGATGTTTTTTACCGATCATCATCATCATCGTCATCATCATCATCATCATCATCATTATCATCGTCATCATCCGGTTGTATATATAACATAACAAAATAATAAGGGTCCCAATACTTAAACTTGAGTAACAAAAAAGAGTATATTGTGTGATTCAGAGAAATCATTACTAACTTTTACTCTCATTTTTCATTCTGATATTAACAAACTATCCCATAGATAGACGAGCAAAAATTATGTTCAATATTCAGAAAAAAAGTGATAATATAAGTTATCTTTGAGAACTGTGACGTAGTTTTGGTTACAGACATGTACACACGAATAATAATAATAATAATAATAATAATTACAAGAAATAAATCCAGAAAGATAGACAAAATAGACAGAGTACTAAAAAACAAGAAAACTCCACTACATAGTAGGGATTTAACTTTAGAAGATATGATAAAGTATGGTGAAGTAAAATCTGTTTTCTCGGCCTTTTGGTTGAGATCCAAGTGTAGTATTTTTGATGATGGATGCTACACCCCATAGACCGGTACCGTCTTGGCCTTCGGGCCTTGATTCTGGCAGTCTTAGGGATTGTCCTGTGCAGTTCTAGGAGGTCCACCCTCCCATGCTTTGCCTTCTCACCTTTTGAGAAGAGGTTAGTTTATTGCTAAGCACCTGAGGCGCCACTACCGGGGAATGCCGACGGGGCTGCCCAGGCATTTTTTGTAGGCCAGAGTGCTGTACTTCTAGGGTGCTGACTTTTCAATCTCACTGTTAGACCTTGTGTCACATCTTACCGCTGTGGGAGGAAGATAAAAAACGTATGGTGAAGTAAAAAAAAAATCTATGTAATATCCGTCTTGCTCAAGGCGATCTACAATACAGGCCTGGCAAACATGCGACTGGGGTCCACGACTGGGTGCGGACATGTGAAGACCAAAATTACCACTAAATAATAATTACAGAGAAAAGTTTTAGTAAGAAATTTCTTAGTAATGTGCAGTAATTAGCAACTATACATATTATTAGGGATTAGCTTAGGGTGGAAATGTAAAATATATATAATAACTGCTTGGAAAATTATGTATTATGAACGTAGATATTCTGGACAACTTCCATTTCTTCCTCTGAGAATTTTATACACATGATATAAATTTCATCAAAATAAGATATATTCGAAGTTTTAAAGGAGGTTCGGCCCTCATAGCTACCTTAGATTAGGTGAACATTTAGGGATTGTGGATCACTTCCATTGTCTTCCCCAGAAAATTTTATATGTAGGATTTATGATTAAAGTGATTTTTTTGTGAATTTAGTTCTTTTATATTTTTGTACATTTTACATTTGATTTGATGGAAATAAATCAATTATTGTAAGCTACTTCCTAATATGTATAGTTGCTAATTACTTGACATTAATAAGAAATTTTTTACTAAAACTTTTTTCTGTAATTATTATTTAGTAGTAATTTTGGTCTTCACATGTCCGCACCCAGTCGTTGACCCCAGTCACATGTTTGCCTGTATCATGGATCGTCCTGGTTTTGCTACATATCAGTAAAGAAAGAGTGAGAAAAGCTGATTAATATTTCATCTCTCTCTCTCTCCCTCTACCATGACATACCATGACATACAATTGCTACAAAGAAAGTTTCCACTTCTCTGCTTTGATCACTTAATTTTGTCACTCACTTTCTATATATTCCGGCTAGCTTATGTAAAGAGATTCAATGGAAGAAAATTTGTTTTTTAAAATTAGTTAAGTACAAATTATTGCAAAATAAAATATTTTTTTCAATAATAAAATTGAAATAAAAAATTTAAATCTAAAGTTATATCATTCTTGCTTTCTATTTGAACTTAATTAGTTTACTGGCCAATGAGAACGAAGAATTTATTTTTTGGTATGACGTCACATCTAACTGCGTTTTATAAAGCTGTTAATATATAAGTGTGATTGAGATAGATGCGGCGATGAATGAGCGGATAAATGGATAGATAGATATAAAAAGGAAGAATTATGTCATAAAAGGTTAGAAAAATAAACAAACAAAAAGAAAGCAAGAAAGCGAAATGAAAAGATTATAAAGAAATCAGCCAAAACATCAATAACAAAAAAGAAAAGAAAAGAAAAGAAAAAAAATGAAAACACTGAATGATAAAAAAGGAAACAAAAACATGTAAATAAAGTAACCAATTTGATATTAGTGACATGGAGTTGAACAAAGCTCATATTCTGCTCATTCAGGCAAATAGGTATAAAAAACAGCGACAATAAGAAGAATACATGTATAATATATATATATATATATATATATATATATATATATATGTGTGTGTGTGTGTGTGTGTGTTTGTGTGTGTGTGTATTGATGTATGTATGTTTCAATGACAAAAATCCACACAACCCAAAGATGAAATCTTAAGAAAATGGTGGCGTAAGCTTGTCCAACCTGACGATTCATGGACGAAACGCAAAACTATGGCAGAGAAGATCAATCAGACTGGTGACAGTGATTGATCTGCAGGATATTGTGGTTAAGCCATAACCCTTGAAAATCTAGACGCCTTGTTTGACAAGGTAATGCAGTAAAATGACTATGTTATGTCTGTGCAAAAGGTTAAGGGATGTACACGCCACCACCACCACTGACCTCACCAGTACCTCCAGATTCCATCCTAAGACCACTACCACGGCTAAGACTACCAAACACAATCTATATTCAAAGAAAAAAAGTAAAAGTAAATGGTCCTTCCTTTGTTTCTTCCATCTCTGCACCATTTTTAATAAGATTGGTAAAATAATGCAAAGGGAGAGAATCCTATGTAAGTCTACTGAATTCTTTTCAAATTACAGACTTGTCTTTTATTTTTGTTCCCCTTCTTTCAAATCAAGAAAAGACAATCTACATCGTGTCCCAGAAGGCTGAACTCATATAAATTTTGTGGAATTGAAATGTATTAATATTTAAATGCCATTATGATAACATATTTATGAATAATGCTTAAAATGACACCGTTTTTTAATTCAAGTATAAACATCATATTAAATGTTATCGAAAAATGTATATAACTTTTAATTCTACAAATTTCTATTTTTCCTGACTTTTGTATCACGAGAATGTACCAGGAACTGGTAAGAAAATGTATACACAGGTTTTCGCATACAGTATATTTATTTACTTACTCGGCAGGTGGTTAAACACAAGGTTAAGTGAGGTTTTTAAAAGCCAGCACACTAGGTGATTTTCACCCTGACCTACAAAAAATTCCTGAGCAACCCCATAGGCGTACCCCGGTAGGAGCATCCCAGGCGATTAGCAATAGACAAACCTCTTCTCAGAGAAAAAGTAAAGCCTGGGAGGTGTAACCTCTTAGTACTTAACTGAACCCTACCTCAGCCCGACAGCAACAAAGCCATTGTTGGACTGACTGACAAGGATGTATCCTCAACTAGTACTAACAAAACCTACTCAAGCTGTGTCAGAGTAGCCGTATTCTTTTCTTTTCTATTTCCTTTATATTAAACGTATTTAAAAAACCTGTTGCTCATATCTGATAAACAAAATGATTTATAAGCAAAACTGGTTTGTTGGTTTTATGGCATATCAACCCCTTTTACATCATTTAATGCTAAAGCCCATTTGACTAAGATCAAAGTGTAGTATCTGTTCCGATGGATACTGCACCCCATACTGGTGTTGTCTTGGCCTTCGGGTCTTGATTTACGCCGGTCAATGGGTCTGTCCTGTGCAGTTCTGGGAGGTCGACCTTCCCAGGCTTTGCCTCCCCTCTTTGGGGAGGAGTAAGTTTATTGCTTACTGTCTGAGGCGCCTCTACCGGGGAATGCCGACGGGGCTGCCCAGGCAATTTTTAAACCCCACTTTCCCGACCCGACCTTGGGTGACATCTTACTTGTGGGAGTAAGATAAAAACTGGCCTTGTGCCTAACTCCTGGAGAGGAGTAAATCGATACTGTAGACAATTAATTGTATATAGGTATATAGGTGTCATGTTGTATATACCGATATACTTTTCTTTGAAACAATTTAAGGAAACTAATAGAAAGTGATTGTCTGTTAAGGGTCAATAGATCAAGTTAGTCGTCACTGGACTCGCATGATTTCTAACTTCTAAGTAGAAGTTAGAAATCATGCGAGTCCAGTGACGTCATGAACAAAGCAAGGAGACGATTTTAGTCAGATTTTGACTGAAAGGCGATTAAAATCACATGAAATGAATAGATTCTTTTGCATATAAACAATTTTCAAAGTTGTAGTTGTATGTCGACTTACGTTGAAACCAGTAAAGGACAGCAATAAGAAGTGGTTGTCTGTCGAGGGTCAATAAGTCAAGTTTGACATATATGTGAACAGAGAAAGCGGAAGTAGAAAATATGCAAGTCAAGTGACGTCATGAACGAAGCTAGGGGACATTTTTTGTCAGAGGCCGACTGGAAAAAGATCTAGAACAACAAAAGAAATGAAGACTCATTAACTAAAACAAACTATGGTTATCTCTCGTCTCCTTATTTTGTACAGACGACTAAAGATGGAATAAAAGTACAAGCTGTTGTTGTTATTAAAATTAAAAACAACTTGAGAAGTCATTTTTTTCTTTCAGGACTCAGAAACAAAATATCTTGAGGATGCGGAGGATGTGAGGGGACCTGATTCTGGTATACAGCAACAGCAACTGGAATCTAAATCTACCTTTAGAGAAAGTTTGTATCCCAATGCCTAGTCATGGTTTCTGCGAACACACGCAGAAGATGTACCATCGTTGCTTTTGTCTCGACAGAAGAAAGGCAACATTCTCTATCCGTGTTTCAGTCTGCCAGAGGAAGCCGTGATGATGCCTACCATATCCAGGTTTAAAGCCGCCTTGAACAAACATTCAGATGCTATATAGATTCAATAACTTCTATCTTTTAAGATCGCTTGCTGCACTTTGCTATTTTTCTGCTTTGTTAATAATATTGATGGATTGAATCCCCACGGCATTGAGAAAGAGCAACTGAACCAATATCATGATGATGATCATCATCATCATCAGCATCAGCAGCAGCAACAGCATGATCATCATGATCATCAGCAGCAGCAGCATCAGCAGCAGCAGCAGCATGATCATCATGATCACCATCATGATAATGATGATCATCATCATCATCAGTGTTGTATAAAAAGTTAATTAATGATGAAATAATAACAAATTATTTTCGATTCGTCGAAGTCATTTTCTGTTTTACAGAAACATATCATCACCAACAATGTTTTTAAAGAAAACACCACTGCGCTAACAGTTTTTTAAATTATTACTTCACCTTATATTCTAACTGTTAGTTTTTAACATTGAAATTATTTCTGTTCAGCAATATATCTTCAAACAGGAAACACCGGCTGAATACCACCAGTATCACATAAACGTATAAATTTATATATGATATAAATATAAATCTATCTACCATAAATATAAAACATATATATTTATATGAACTATATGTAATATATTTAGCATATAATAGCCGCCTTGTTATTGTCTTCATAACATCGAACTGAATCAAAAAAGCCTACCATATCTAGGCTTAAAGTCGCCTTGGAGAAACATTCAGACGGTATATAAATGCTATATCTTCAAACTGTCTTTTTACAAGGCTTGTTGCATTTTGCTATTTTTTGTTTTGCACATAAAATTGATTGATTGATTGATTAGACACCACAGCATTGAGAAAGAGGGTTTAACAGCATAACACCTGAGAATTGCTACTTCCGGCTAAGACTGTTCAGCAGTCAGTGGTGAATTGTTAAAATCAGTTACTTGTGTATTTTACACATACAGAAAATCTAGGTCAATGCATAAGAAATTGTAAAAAGTGATTTCTTTCGTTGGAAATTTTGAGTTTTATTTTAATACAAATTTATTCATTATAATTGGAAGGTTTTCTTTTTTACAAACACTCAAAGTAAATAGTTTTAACAAAGCTCCACATCCCCATGTTAAGAATGGCTTTCTAAATAATAACGTTATAAGTTAGAAAGCCATTCTTAACATGGGGAGGGGGGCTTTGTTAATTATTTTGTACGTTCACCTAACAATTTAATAAACAAAAGAAAATTTGTTTTGTCCAGAAATAAGAATAGTTAACAAAGTCCTTGGCTGGAACGTTATATAGCAGGTACTGGTTGTTGCTTTCTGCTGAACACGTTCTTAGCCGGAAGTGGCAATTCTCAGGCGTTCTGCCGTTATACCAGAAAGAGTATTGATTTACTCCTCTCCAGGAGTTAGGCACAAGGCCAGTTTTTATCTTACTCCCACAAGTAAGATGTGACCCAAGGTCGGGTCGGGAAAGTGGGGTTTAAAAATTGCCTGGGCAGCCCCGTCGGCATTCCCCGGTAGGGGCGCCTCAGGCAGTAAGCAATAAACTTACTCCTCCTCAAAGAGGGGAGGCGAAGCCTGGGAGGGTGGACCTCCTAGAACTGCATAGGACAGACCTATAGACCGGCGTAAATCAAGCCCCGAAGGCGAAGACAATACCAGTCTATGGGGTGCAGTAGCCATCGGGACAGATACTACACTTTGATCTTAGCCAAAAAACCAAGAAAGAGTAACTGGACGATCAACCGATATATCATCATCATCACCATCATAATTATCATCATCATTAAAGTTATATATAACAGTTACGAATATATATTTTTCCATGTTAAACGAATGTGTTTATTTTTATGGAACAAGAAATTATTCATTCATTCAAGCATATTTCATAGAACAACATAGATATTCCATGTTTATTTGACCTATTGATCATTCTTTACAACATTCATTACACATGTTACACTGTGGAGTAACTACAATATTTTCCAAAACTCCTGTTTTTTGTCTTTGACTTTTTTTTTTCCTTTTTTTTTTCCTTTTTTTCTATTTTTTTCCATTAACTTTTTAAGTCATTTTCTGGAGGAATTCTAAATATATGCATATAGTCCGATCAAATACAGGAAGCACAAGTCTTTGAATGTTGGGCGGAATATTATGTCTGTGAGAAAGGTTACGAGATGGATGTATACCACTGCCACCACCTCTGGACTGCATCCTAATACCACTATCATGGCTAAGACTATCACTATCACTCAAGAAAACACAATCTATATTCAAATAAGATGCTTGCTTCCTCTTCCCGCTGTTTTTAATAGATTGATAAAATAATGCAAAGGGAGAGAATCCTGAGTAAGTCTACTGAATCCCTTTTAAACTACACATTTTTCTCCTTGAAATTAGGAAAAGAAAATCTATAAAAGAAAATCTATAAAAGAAAATGATACCGAAACTGTTAAGAAAATGTACAAACCAGCTTTAATATATAGTAGCCATTTTTTTGTTTTTTTATCTATTTTCTTCTGTTTTATCTATCTATCTATCTATCTATCTATCTATCTATCTATCTATCTCTCTCTCTCTCTCTTTCTCTCTATCTCTCTCTCTCTCTCTCTCTCTCTCTCTATATATATATATATATATATATATATATATATATATATATATATATAAATCAATGTTTGTGTGTACGTTATAGAAATCGATATGTTACTAGTTAGAACATCCAAATATGTTTTAATAGAGGTTAAATTTTCCTTCGATTCTATCTGGGGTCACTAGGAGCAATTATCGGTTAGGTCTATAAAATAACTAAAATATGTAAAGAAACGAAATTCATGTTTTTAAATAGATTTCTTATTTTTTTCATAAAACAAAAAATAAAATTAAACAAAGAATATCTCAGTGAAGAATTTATTTAAAAAAGATTAAAACATTTTAATGATTTTTATTGGAAATTTTATGATTTAAAATAATTAAATAGTAACGAATTTGTTTCAATTCGTCAAAGCCATTCGTGATTTTACAGAAACATAGTGTCAACAAGTATTTGTTTTAACGACAACACCACTGCACTAAGAGTTTTTTGTTTTTACTTGACTTCATATTCTAAATGTTATTTTTAAACATGACCATATTTGAAATTATTTTCGACCAGCAATATATCTTCATACAGGAAATGTTGGGTGAATACTGCTAGTATCATATAAACTTATCTATTTATATATACAATAAATATAAACGTATGTATTTATAGGTACTATATGTAATATATTTAACATATAATAGCCGCCATTTTTTTTTCTTAATATCAAACTGATTCAAATGAAAGAGAGCAAAACTTTGCATATGTTCATTAGTTTTACATTTAAATTTCGAATCATAGCTTGAAACACTCGCCATCTTAAACCACACTGAAGAGCCATAATATGGGTTAACAGTTAATGAGTTAAGTTCTCTAGTAAAAAATAAATGGTTACCCTTCCATAAAAAAATTGAGCACTCTAAGAAGTCAATAATGTGAATGTAAACCTATCTAAGCATTATAATTTCCTTGACTTCATGGCAGTAAGGCGTCCAGACTACTGCCATAGCGGTCGGATTTTGAATCTCAGTTTGGAACACTAACCATGTTAAGCTACTCTGAATAGCCATGATACGACGAAACAGCTGCTTGTATATATATATATATATGTATATGTATATATATATATATATCCACATCGAGATTCGAAACTAAGACCTCAGTGACTGACATCTGGGACTCTACCACCGAACCACTGACAAAGGTGGCATCAGATCGAAATGATGGAAATTTGACACTTTTTGCAAATTTTGGAAGTATGGCAAAACAAAATGAAAGAAAGCAAAAAAAGATAATAACATTCTTCACCGCATACATATAAGTGTTTAATTGATGTTGGCGAACATTTACTTAAAATGGGTTGAATTTTGAAGAATTTACCACTGACTATGTTGAAAATTAATTTTGTAGATTGAAACAAAGTTCTTATAACATTATCATACAAAATGTTATTCAGAAATTTCATACTCAGACAACAAAATTACTTCTTTGGTTGAAAATTGATGTTAGAAAATATAGCTATGATCCAGGTTATAATTGCTCAAAATGTGAATATTTATTAGATGTATTTGCAGGCCACTCAGAGTGACCGGAAACATTCTAAAATTGAAAGAAAATTGCATTTGTGTAGTCTATCCTATGTTTATTATAATCATAGAGCTCTACTTTGTATTGAGCACTTTTTAAATAAATAGTGACAATATACCATAAAATGTGTTAATATATGCTGTTCTCAGAACCAAATCATCAGTTTGTCAATGAGTGCATATGTAACTACTGCTACTCGTGGGATAGCAGGATTTGTGGTCAAAGGGCAATCCTCTAGATCAGCCGTGTTCTGTCTATGCTCATGCATATTAACAAAGTAACCTGGAGAACACGGCCATTCACTATAAAGAGGTTATATTTTGCACATTGCATAGTGCTGAGATGAATGAACACGAGCCGAGGACACCCCAAGAGGTCAACTCGAAAATAGACTACCTCGCTACAAACCTTTTACTTTATGAATAGAACAAATACGAAATTATTATAATTATTTATTGAATACAAGTCGCTATTTTACCCATAACTGGGAGGAAATTGTGAGTTAATACCTTCCAAAATGTCTTAGTATATAAAAGGCCACAATCTAGGAGAGTAGAAAGTGAACCTTGGGTTTACTTTCGGCAGTCTCGAAACTCTCGCTTTCCTTAGTTTGTCATGAGCGATGTTTCTGACAAAGTGGGAAGAATTGCTGTTTTATGGGTCGTTGGCTAGTTTTTTTTACCTTGAAGTAGTATTTTTTTAGCTCCTTACATCAAGTGGCTTTGTGCCTTTTTTGGAGCGATTTCCATAAAATAAAATCATTCCAATAGGGTTTGGCATAGCTGATACTATAGTCCATTATCAGATCGATTAGGCCAATCATGCAAGACATTGTGATACCCTAAAGAATAAGCTACGTAGGTATAGGGTCACTCTTACCAAATTGCTTGTCTCAGTCATCTAGCTTAAAAACGTTTAGTAAGCTCAGAAAGGTAGATACATACATATGTCATTCACCAATGATCATATCAATTATTAGATTTTACCAAAATGAGACTGTTGGTGTTGCTTAAGGACTTGAAATCTCTTATACAACTTTTACAGATTGGGAAATTAGCACAGAAACTGTTTGCACCCTGGGATGTATCCTTAACTCCTCCTTATTGATCTGCACTGCTATCAGCAAAACAGATAGACACCATTATTTCAACGATATTTTAGAATCATTTTAAGACACTATAATGGGAGCTAAACGCTAAAAGAGTTAGAATCTTTCTAATCGCATAACTTTACTCACATTAGCTCTATTTTCACACAGTTTTCACCATAGCAGTATGTTTTAGACAAAATCTCTTGCATTTTTAAAAAGGCCCCTAAGCGGATAGGAACAATATCACTGGAATATATTTCCCTCGGTTTTTAGTAATATACAAAATGATATAGATTCCAACAATTTTAACAACATTTTAATCTTTATAAATCCTCCTAATGAGATTTAACGCCACAAAATTAACATTTTCTAAACTCCAAACGTCACTTAAGTATTTTGTTTGTTTATTGGTGTTTAATGACCTCTCAACCATTATAAGGTCATCCCAAGTCAAACGCTTATCTTTTGATTTGTGTTTTTCCAAATCAGACAGTTCTTACAATGTTTCTTCTCTGTGAAGGTGCTTTTACGGTGTGCAATTTGATTATTCATGATGTATGAGTTGTATGAGTGATTTTGTTTCATTTTTAGATTTTGGTATGCTTTTTTGTTTCTTTTTAAATGTTGTTTAAGATATTATTTGGACCATTCTTTTGAAGAGAGTTTTAAAAATTGTTTTCTTGATAACAAGATAATTAACATTTCTATGTAATTGAATTAGTATTTTTTCTTGTTAGATGTTATTCTTTAATACTAAAATTGTTTTTAATAAAAAATTCATACAGAAAAGTGTTTTCTAGAAACCCTACTATTTGTAAAAAGAGCTATATTTTTTAATAATGCCACTTAAGTAAGCTTTATTTTAGTAAAGATTTCACTATAGCAGTGTGTATCAAGTCGAAGTATTATGTGGCCTTACTTCTTGCATTTTAAAGGGTCCATAATGAAACATGAATTCCACCACTGATTTTTTACTTCTGATATTAATGAGATTTAAACTAATAGTAAACGATAAAAAATTATACAGATTCTAAGAATTTGAGAAAATTTCCATTATTATAATACTTCGTAATTTAAGCTTAACTCCATAAAATAAAATAAAATATTCTCTAAGTCCATAACTTTAGTTTTGTAATCTCTATTTTCACAGATTTTACAAGAGCAATATGCTTTTAATTGCTTTAAGTATTTAGAGAATTTGATATATTGTGGTTTATGCGAGTCACAACCACAAAATTAGAATAGTGTCTTCATCTGAACACTCCACAGTGACCAGGTCACAGTTGCCATCTTAATTTTCCCTTTTCGTTGTTTGAAGCCAATTTGCGATGAATTGATGAATACAAACAATCTTGAATATTCATTATATTAATTTATCCAATTCTGTAAGTCATCACAACCAGCCGGGTTTGTTGCATCATTAATTTCTAAGAAATTTCCATTACCTTTTCCTTATATTCATGGCCCTGGAGACATATACCTCTTGGCAGATAACCACAGGTTATTCATCAACTAACCACTTAACTGCTGGCTATTTTAAAATGGCCTGGCTCAACAACACGTGATCTTGATTGACTAATCAGAACGCTTGGTATCCTGAACATATTAAAAATTTCAAGTCTACCTCATCAACCGATTCTGGAGATGGATATTTCAGCTAGTTACTAACGATAACATGTTCATTTGAGAAGGTTCATTTTTTATTGTCTATTTTTTTATATTTTGGAAACTTTTTGGATAAGGATTGATAATTTGTATTATATAGATTAGTCAGACTACTGTTTTCATCTTGGATCTTATTCACACAACGTCTCGGTCGATGCAACCTCCGACCTTCTTCAGGTGGCTCTTGTTGAACTCAGGAATATTTATGTCGAACTCAGGAATCTATATAGAATTTCGAACTGAATCCTTTATTCAATCTACAGGGAGTAACTTGTTCTCGTTCCGTCAGCCATGACCGAGTAGAAGTCTTAAGTAAATAATTTTTATTTTATTATATTTCCTGTAGTGAGAATAAAACCATCAACCTCCACAAGACTGTCACTTAGCACTGATTATAACTTAACGCCTTTATCCGTTGCACCACGTGTCTATGTATGGATTCCCGAGTTCGACATAAAGATCGTCAGGTTCAATAAGATGCACCTGAAAGAAAATCAGAGTTCTGAGAATAGCATCCAAGATAGTAGTCTGAATAATCGAAATAATACAAATTATCAATCCTCATCTAAAAAATCCTGGAACATATCTTTGCTTATATTTTTAAGTTATTCTTTATTATATTCTTAGTATCGCCTGTAGTTAACTATACTAAAATGAAAAATGTGTCTGCTTGTGTGTTCGCTAGTTACTTTTAGTGTAAAAAAACCTTCAATTTACAGAAAACTGTCACTTACAACTGATTATTACTTAGCAGTTTATCTGTTGCGCCACAGGCCCATATGGATTCCTGAGTTCGACAAGACGCACTTGAAACAGGTCGGAGGTTACATCGGCCGAAACGTTGTGGGAATAACATCCAAGATGAGAACAGTAGTCCGAATAATACAAATTATCAATCTTCATCTCAAAAATTTGTTATTTCTTATTTAGGAATTAAATCTCATGAAGATCAAAGGACACATGACGCAACGGATAAAGTGTTAAGTAACAATCAAGAACAAGAACAAGAACAAGAACAATCTACCCCATAGATTAAATAAATAACTCAGTTCGAAATTTCATATAGATTCCTAAGTTCGACATAAAGATTCCCAAGTATGACAAAATGCACCTGAAGCAGGTCGGAGTTTACATCGGCCGAAACGTTGTGAGAATAACATCCAAGATGAGAACAGTAGTCCGAACAATACAAATGATACAAACTATTTTTTATTATTTCAAGTTTATCCATCCAAGAACAGGTCTGGAGCTTTCAATTCAGAACAACATTTGCTCAAAAGATAAAGCCTCATTGTTCACCCTACACTTGTTCAATTAACCATGTTCGTGTTTTTTGTTTTTTTTGTTAGTTTTTTTTTTTGATTAGCGATTGAAGTTCCAATAAAGGCTCGAAAGGAGAGAAGTCGTTCTGATTATCCATTTATTGGTCACGCTAATATAAACTTAGCTTTCGCTTATGAAGGTAAGCAAAAGTATTTCAACAGCTTCTGCCTATGTTCACGGACAATGTCTGTAATATTCGACTTCTTTATCTGTTTACTCGATTCTAAATAAAACAAATAACGATAATAAAAAAAAATGGAGTAGAAGGTTTTATGATTTCTTTGTGATTTTCAATCACAGACAATCGCTATTAATAAGCTACTTTTAATCATATTAAGCAATGAAATTGATCATAAAATTTATCTATGAATACATCAAAACCTTACAATATATCTATCTATGCAAATAGGAGACAAATGTGTCTGTCTGTGTATAGCAATATTCAATGTGGATGGGTAAAAATAGTGTTAAAAACGAAAAATTCTCAGTAAGATTAGAATAAGTAAGAAAATGGAATTTTCTACTGGAGGTCAAGTTAGAGGTTAGGCTAACGTGTACTGGAAGTTCAATCATAGGAGGAAGTACGTGGTAGAGAAGCAAGATCGATTCTAATCTTGGGAGTTTGGTGTCAAAATGAATGCTGTTTTCGAGGCTTCCATCACTCTACGAAGTTTGGAAGAGGAAGATAGAGTTCAACTGGATGTACTTGCTGTAAATTGCTGTAAAAAGTAAACCAAATACCAGAGAAAATAATGGAGTTATTTGCTGTTCTTTTATTCCAAAACACCAGGAGAAAAAATAAGAAAAGAACAACATCTCTACAACTACTATTGCCCCTATTTACTCGTCTCCACACGAGAGCAGAGTTAAACACAAAATTGATTTTTAATGTGGGGAAAATTCAGCTCCTCAAAAAAGGGCACTCTGGATTGAGACAAAAATTAAAAAATTGTGTCAGTCTAGAAGAATCGCTCCTTCACCGATCGAAGACAGAACATATATTACATCTTGATCTCAGCACAAAGACTGCAAGAGACGTCACTATCCTATGAGCCAAGTATTTGCATATCAACGAGAGAAACTCAGTTGTTTGCTGTCAAAAAAGAAGATAATGGGCAATCTGTAGGGATTGAAACGATGGTTCATGTAAGTTAGCTAACTGCTTATAAGACATAGGAACTTGAAATTTGGTAAGAATGATCATCTACTTATGCAGATTGTCATGAAAGGGTCATATTTACATTATATCTATACTAAAAACCTCGTTGATGTACTTCCAAAACTCTTGCAGCCTGCTGCAATTGAAGAAAGCGTGCTCGGGTGTTTCTTCTTAGATATTTGGGCAGTGCAGGTAAAAAGGGTTTATGCAAGTTTTACCTTTAAAAAGTCTGTTATTCAGGAGTAGCAAACCCCGGACTAATCGCCAGGTCAGAGAAAACTCAGAGTTATTGAAATAACTCTGGCCTGGCAGCCAACTCTACTGAGAATGGATCTCCTCTTCCGACCATCTCAGCAATTCTCCAAGTGGATCCGAAGCAGTCCTCGCCACTAGCTCTCAATATAGCGTCTTTCTAGACTGTGCAAGGTCACTGAGTGCAGCTTGGCATTCGTTGAAGAACTGCAATTCACCTCTTGGTTTGGGAAAGGCTTTCTCAAACTCAGGGCCCCATGCAGACTCTTCTATCAAGGTTTGACTCAGGAACGACAGTCTCTCAGCATGTCAATGACTTACCAAGTCAGACATCCTCACCCCCCCCCTCATTCGGACGTTGAGTACAGACCTGTCTACGGACTAACGGCTTCTTGCTCTGCCACAAAAGAGCTGATGTGTAAAAGCCGCCAAGCAGTCCAAAGACAGAGATAGTATAGCCAATGGGTAAAGGATGAGCAGAGAGCGTTGCATGCCTCAGCTCTACCTTTAAATAAAAGCATCCTTCAAAACAAATCCTCACTGATGTTTCGACCTTTGACTCTACTTCCGACCAGTTCTTTTCAAGCTTAAGGCCCGGTCCGAACCAAATTCCAAGGATCACGACCGGGCCATCCGACCAGTTAAAAAGGCCTGGCAATGCAGGCACCCTGCTCCAGGTAGTCAACTTCAGGCCATTGAATTTGCTGATGTGGACTACGGCCCCTGTAACTTCTTCGTACCGTTTTAATTCCTTAGTTATGACGAGAATATCTTGAAAGTTCGGCACACACACGGTGACATCATCGGCATATGCAGAGACCCAGGCTTGCGCACCACAGGGTAGACCGATGTTGCGTAGGGCTGGTCTTGCCGCCCCTTAGCTGCACAGGAAAGACTCCAAGGTATGGATAGGGGCGACAGCAGACAACTCTGACATACCAACCGAGACATGACAAATGATCCTGACTGCCTTTCGTTTACAGTCCACACTTAAACATTTCGCTTTAAACGGAACTGATGACTCTATTGTAAGTAAGAAGAAGCTGGAATTTCTCCTAATTTCAGGATTACCAGAGGGGACGAAAATGTATAGTACTTAAATATATATATATATATATATATATATATATATATATAAAATATGAGATTAAAAGTATACTTTTAGAGAATTGAACCTATAATTAAATGATTTAAGCTAAATATACGAGATAGAGCAATTATAAAGATAAATGAAGGAAGAGAGATAAAGATGTGTGGATGACAAATCTATTTCATCTTCGATTGTTCAATGCAAGGTTTACTCGATAAAAACATGTTTATTTTTCTTTCCTTAAGCCAGGCTTTTCAAAGATTAAAATCTTATCATCAGAGGAGTTACATAGATGGATAAGTTGGCAGGGGAATAGCCAAAATTCAAATTTTTTAAAATTTAAGAAACAATATAAAGTAATGAAAGTAAGAGTGTGATAAAAGGTTATCGAAATATAGAGTCTGTTCAGTTGGTGAATGTCCGTTGACAATGTGTCCGGTGACGAAAGATTTACAAATGGAAAAGGGATTTCGTGGAGACTGCGTTAGAAATTTAAAATGTAGTAAATCCAATAGAATGATGTTCAGTTCAACTGTAGATAAAAAGCACTTATTAGGATGTAATTTTGAGAATTAGGGCCATTTTAAAATACTTCTGTGGACCGCGAATGAAAATAGTTTTTAAGGTGTTGAGTTTAAAATGTTGTATATATTTCAAGTAGGCGTGGACATTTTTAATTTTGGCTATATATATATATATATATATATATATATATATATATATATATATATATATATATTTACTGACGGGTCATCGCTTATCAAAGTCTGGGTACCACTCGAGGATAAGGGGTAAAAAGATTGCTGGATTGGACGATGATCGCCGCCATGAGAGAAGTGGGTACAGGTGGTGGAATTGAAAGAAGATTACTAAAACGGACTTGATTTTCCAAGAGGACGACTAGACAAGTATTTGTTAACATTAGACTTGGGGACGATTGTTGTAGTCGGTTGGGAAAGAGACTCGATGTTTTAAGAAAGAAACTTTGTTCATGGAAGTTTCGCTTGGTTGTTGGTACACAGAGAGAGAAAAGAAAATGTCTTTGCTGTGGTTGTAGCCAGATGAGTTCTTGCTGTAAATGTTTTAAAGGAGGGGGCAGGGATTGGAGCTCAGTCGATCACCTACCATGAATATAACAATACAGTAGAATGAGGTTAGCAACATCTCTTCTTTGTGAAAGAGGCTGAGGGGACAAGAAAAGATCATTCCCCACCAGATTGCAAAGTAGACGCTGTACCCTGTCAAGACAAGAACGTGGAAATTCCGCAGATATGACAGCAGAACTCTATCGTAGGACGAATCTGGCTCTTATACAGAAAGGATTGCATTAGGAGTCACGTACCTTCTGGAGCGGTAGAATGATCCAATCCAATCATTTTTCCAGCAACTTTAAGTAAAATATTTGAGGTAAGTATTCCACTTCAGGTCTGGAGTGAAAGTCAGTGCTAGGAGCTTATTAACGGTAAACCACTCAGATATATCAGATGAAGATTGATTTAAGATGTTAAGCTGTCCCAATCGGATCTAGAATATTTATGATAGACTGCGATGAAAAGGGAGATTAGGAGACTTGCTGAACTTCGTTTAGATCTTAATTGAGACAACTGAGTGGTTGGAAGAGCTCAGAGGAGACAGGACAATAGATGTGCCCTGTTCAGGGCAAGTTGTCAAAATAAAAAGATCAAGAAAGCATGCAAAATGTCTATCAGCATTGGGTAGCGTGTTGGTTTGTCAACAATTCGAGTAAGTTCATATGCAAGGGAGAAGTTGTAAGAACCCCCCTTCATCATCAGTGTTGTGTGAATGGATTAGCCACTGAACATTGTCAAAATTATGTCATCACAGACATAAATGCATTCAAAAGGGTGAACAGACAGGATCGTATCAATTTTGTCAGAGATTTGCTCAGTAACAGTAACTCTATCAGTTAGGGGACTATAGAGGGCAAAGATGAAAGCGGTTCTTTTAACAAGTACAGCATGGAAACACATATAGGACAAATAAGGGTCTTTGAAGGAAGTGTCCCTACTACATGGAAACTATCCCTGATGTAAATGCAGATTCCATGACCATGGCGAACGTGCTGGTCGGATTTTGAGGTCATGTTTGAGTAACCTGTGATCATGAAGTCATCTATAGAAACAGACGCACCAATGCCAGTTACGCACATGAACAATAGGTCAGGTCTTTTCTTCTGTAAATAGATTTCAACCTCTGCAAGGTTGGAACGTAGACCTTTAATGTTGGAAAAAGAGACCTGGTAGTAAGGGGTCTACGTTAGAAGTTGCCGTTCTTGGTTTACACTTATGTTTTGCTTTATCAATTACCATGTTTAGATTGGAAGATTTGTGGAAGAAGTCAGTAGAGGGCTTAAGAGCAGAGGGTTTAAGAGTAAAGAAAAGAGATTATCGTGTAGACAATTAAAGAAAGAAAAGCCGTAGCAGTTTCCACTAATATTGCCGACCGGAAATTACTACATGGTCCAAGCTTCATTCACTAAATTGCAAAGTTCGTGTTCCTGGACTATCAGGTGGATAACATCATCCCAGGTAAAACGTTTACCTAAAGCACCCTTATTAGTTACATATCAACAAGAATAGAAAGAGCGAATCAGTCAAACCCCCAAATACCGCTCACACTAAACTGCCGACCCAGGGAGCAGCGTTTTCTTCTCCCTTTGTCAGAAACATCGCACATGTAAAATGAGTACTGTGGGACAAATTAGGGGAAGCGAGAGTTATGAGGCTGCCGAAAATGCATCCACGATGCGTTTTCTACTCTCCATTAGTTTGGCTGAACATAAAGATGGCAGCGATTTGTAAAAACAAAACAAAAAGAAAGCAACCAAGTATGTACTTAGTATAAATTTTTGTTGCCCCTTCTAGAGAATTTGAAGATACGTTCCCCTCCAATGGACTAAAGCAGGAACATGAGGGAGAAAGGGGGCAGATTCTCGAAGACCTGATATTACATTTAAAATATATCATTTAGAATTGTCGATAATAAGGTATTTTTGATTTAAAAGTCGTTTCCCACAATTGAAAACGAAAATGGCAAAATTAAAAGGTATAGCTTCTTGTGATAATATCAAAAGCGAATTAACATTTTTAAGACATACAGGAATCAACAGAAAAGAAAAGGAACGATTTTACTTATCATTTTAAAGTTTGAATTGTCCCCACTTCCGGTCTGCAGAGAGTGAAAATGGATTTAAAGTGGAAATAACCGCTAAAGCAGGAAAAATGCGAGGGGAGAGTGTTTTTTTTTACTTCATTTTTTTTTTTACTTTTAGATTCTCGAAGTCCTGATATTACATTTAAAATATATTATGATGTATGAAAGACAGACAGGAACAACAATTCAATACAGGAAGAAGATAAAAAACAAATCTCCCGTTTGTTTGTTTTATTTCTTCCTGTGTTTAATTGTTTTTCTTTTCTGTCTTTCCTACATTCTGTCTTCACGACTTTTCGTTTTATGATATATTTATATAATCCAGATTTCAATGAGCATTGTTTTGATGCAAACGAAGGCACTCGAAAAGCTTAAAAGTACTCAGATTTATGGTCTGATTGCGATGTTTACCCAGAAAGTTATTTTTCGGAAAAAAGGTATGGTTTCTTTACAGTAATCAAACTGTACACAAAGGGTCACATCTACATGAAGAGACCATTTGTTGGAAATTGCATGAAAAGCATCTCTCAGAAACTGGAACATGGAAGAGACAACATTAGATGAATGAAAGAATTGTGACAAGTATAAAAATATATATGCAAAAACCGGGATTAATCTGAAGCAAAATCACGATTGGAAATTACATTTGACATTTTTTTTTCATATTATTTTATGACTATGTCGTAATAAATATTATTCCTTCTGCTTATATATATATACGTAAGTAGATATTCATTGATGGAGTACAAGATGCTTAGGAATAAGCCCTTTGTAAACAGCTTAACTTGATGACTTGAGGCTTTTCTTTTTTGATTGACCATATGTAGTTGTTTGCAGGTTTTGGGATTCAACAAGTAACTTTTGAAAACCAATTTCTTTTCTGTGAAAAGAACATGTCATCTGCCTCAGGACAATCATAGCTTCCACATCTACAAATTGTCTTCAACACGTATCCGGTATACTAACATTGAAAGTAGATCCAATTTATATCTTCTTCTCTCTATATATATACAACTCAATGTCTGTGTGTATGTATGTCTGCATACGGGTGTAATGTGTGTGTGTTCCCTATAGAAAGAAAGGTTAGAGAATCTCCATGAAATCTAAAAGTGTATTCTTATGCAAGATTTACCAGAGAAGACAATGACAATGTTCTCCAATCTTTAAATGCACTTCTAAGTGAGCTATGAGGAATATGAGAGCATAACCTTTTAAAACTTCAAATATATCCTATTTTTATGAAATTTAAATTATATGTATAAAATCTTCTGGGGGAAGACAATGGAAGTAATCCCGAATCCGTAAGTGCCCTCTTAACTTTAGGGGCTATGGGAGCTGAACCTTCTTTAAACTTTCAAATATATCCTATTTTGATTAGGTTTATATCATATGTATACAATTCTTCGTGGAAAACAATGGAACTGATTCCAAATATGTACACTCCCCTCTATGTGCCGAATATCTATGTGCCCCAAACCTTTAAGTGACACATGAGGACAGAACCCTTAAAACTTCAAATACGTATATCCAAGTTTAATGAAATTTAAACCATATGTATAAGACACTAATTCAAAGAGTTTTCCAACATTTCAGCTTCTTTAGATCATATTAAGGACAAAAACCGGCAAAGGAGTCACTAAAAACAAAGAAAGTGATATGGTGTTATGAGCATAGCGAAAGAGTACATATTAGTGATCCGCATTAAATCTAGAGCAACGTCGGGTCTTCTTGCTAGTATATATATATATATATATATATATATATATATATATATATATATATATAGAGAGAGAGAGAGAGAGAGAGAGAGAGAGAGAGATAGATAGATATATATATATACAGGGTGTTTCAAAAGTCTTGGGAACATTACAAGTTAAATTAAATTAAAATGTTCCCAAGACTTTTGAAACACCCTGTATATGGAAAAAGAGAGAGAGAGAGGGGGGGGGGGGAGAGAGAGGGGGGAGAGAGAGATCCGCATTAAATCTAGAGCAACGTCGGGTCTTCTTGCTAGTATATATATATATATATATATATATATATATATACGGAAAGAAAGAGAGAGAGAGAGAGGGGAGAGAGAGGGGGGGAAGAGAGAGAGAGAGAGAGAATAAAAAAGCAGATTCCAACGACTATATCTTTATTTTCCAGTAAAGAGATTCATTTTTACGACCGTTTCTTCATCTATATAGACAATCAAGGTTTTCAAGCATATCTTGAATTTTCTAGAACAATGATTCGTCAGAAAAATTATCCAATATATATATGTATATATATATATATATATATATATATATATATATATATATATATAGTTTATATTGGAATTTATTTCTGAAAGTATATTTTATCATGTTCCTATTTTTGACACTCGTGTTTGCGTAGGTAATATCATAAAATAAACGCTTGTTTTCTTTCTTTATTTCTAGCCCTATGGACTAAATTGTCTATGGGTTTTTGTATAAACGAAGAATACAATATAGTGAAAAATAAGACTCATACATGTTTCGAACCTATGCCTCCAAAAGACACGCATAGCATCTTTGACCACTTTACGAAAAATACATACGGTTTGACAAAACTGAATGATTCAATGAAAATTAGCAGCGTATATACAGCCGAAAGTGTCTTTTATTAAAGGAAATATCGAGTCGGATATAGTATTTAATCGCTGAAATCGATTAGAATTTCAAATTTTAATTTTTAAATACAGAAACCGATAATTGCCGAAATAACTTGGTAGTTAGAATTAGATATTGAGTTTGTAAGACGAAAGCTATCAATGGAAAAAGTCGAGAAATATACCGGCTTTAATTTGTTATATATATATATATATATATATATATATATACCAGCTAAAACTTCCCGTTCTCCGGACAACAATTACTGAGGCTACAGTCTTCTTTACAAAAACCAAAGAAAAGAAATTTCAATTGACATTTTAGTAATTTGGAGGGAAAAAAAACAAAATGATGATTGTCGTAGTGTTATTTGATATATTCCAATGTGGAGAAAATTTACTGTGCATGAATATAGTCAAAATTTGTTTTTTAGGAAAAAAACAACAAAAAAGTGAATTTATATGATCATTAAGATATTCAAAGTCGAGGAATATTATTTTGTAAGGTTCTTCTAGAAGACGGCTTCTATACAATGCGCCACAATAGAGTGTATAAATATCCCCACTGTACCATCTGCAAAAAATTGAATATCTAGTGTAGCAGCAAGTCCTGGGAACATATAGCATAAAAAACAATGTTGGAAATAAGTAATACACCATCCACTATGACTATGCAATTCATACAGCTACATACCTAGGAAATGGAGCTGTTAAACCTGACATAGTGATATGGGACCAGAGGGAACTGAGCGGGAAGGTCTTTTATACGACATGAAAAGAAACTGGAATCTTAGGAAGATCTCAATCATTCCAGTTATCATAGGAGCCACCCGGCTCATGAGAAAGAATTTCAAAAACTACCTGGCGCATATACACGGTGAATCAAGTGCAAGAGAGATCCCCACAATTGCACTTAAAGGGACGGTTAAGAATCCTAAAAATATCTCATGGTTTGAGTCTCTGAGATAGCAGGTTAATGTCTGGCAATTTACCACTGACTACTGAACATATTCTTTACCGGAAGTGACAATTCTCAGTCATTATGCCATCATATGCAATCCCTACAGCTACTTGCTTAGAAAACCTAACATAGAGATATGGGACGGGAGAGATAGAGAGAAAGAGAGAGAGAGAGAGAGAGAGAGAGTAGCAACCCTAGTTGAAGTCAGTGTCCCTAAAAATGCTGGCTTAAACAGAGCTAAGAGGGGAAAAGATAACTAAATATCAAGGTCTTATATACGACATGAAAAGAAACTGGAATCTTAGGAAGATCTCAATCATTCCAGTAATTATAGGAGCAACCTGGCTCATAATAAAGAATTTCAAAAATTACCTGGTGATATGGGACAAGAGGAAGAAAGTAGCAACCCTAGTGGAAGTAAGTGTCTCTAATGATACTGGCTTAAACAGAGGTGAGAGGGAGAAGAGAACTAAATATCAAGGTCTTATGTACGACATGAAAAAAAACTGGAATCAGGAAGATCTCAAGCATTTCAGTAATCATGGGAGCCACCAGAAAAAGAACTTAAACTACCTGGCGTATATACCCGGTGAACCAAGTGCAAGAAAGATCCAAACAATTGCACTTAATGCGACGGTTATAATCTTAAAAAGATCTCTAGGTTAGAGTCTGTGAAATAGTCGATGAATGTCTGGCATCCGGTAGGATGTCCCATACTTTGCAAAAACAAAGATAATTTTTTTATTTTTAAATAGGTAACTTTGATTTATATATATATATATATATATATATATATATATATATATATATATATATATATATATATATATATTTGTTTCTGATGGGGCGCCTATATATTTGCTAGTATACACAAGTATGTTGCGTGTGTATATGCTAATAAATCTGTAAATATTGATGGCTTTAGAGGCAGGACGTTCTGGTGAATGATTTGGACAATTTGAAGGGCGTCCATACACTGAGAGTCTCATTTCAAAGATGCTTAAACTGATTCATTTGTTTGAGCAGGCTATAATCTAGTGAACGTGAAGACGTCGGGATCACATGTCTTCGGGACTGCAGGCATTTTAAATACCGCTGTTCAATTCTCCTAAGCTCAGTCTTTTTGAGTTTAAATCATTTCACCCTCCCCCCCCCCCTCCTGGTTATGTGTTTGGAGGAGAAATATAGCTTGGAGTTTTTCCATGGCCATTTACAACACGGCAACCTTTTATGGCTGTTGCAATAAAGGCTATGGGGTATTGTGATTTATGAGGCAATGAATGTGCAAAATCAGGAATGCAGGTCAAATATCCTCCCCCGGTTTAACAAATTGATTCTGATCAACTTGAGACTGGATATTTATGCAAGCCAATCAGGACCATTAAAAAGAAGTGAAATATTAATGTAGATCTAACATGACTTTAAAGAGGTTTTATCTTTGAGAATAAAAGCTTTCTAACTTTCTCATTTTATTAATAATGAGATTTTCTTTTCTTTTTTTTTAAGAACACAATTCGGGATAGCAAACAAGAAATATCAAGTTCCTTAGTATATGTAAGATAAACAAAAAAGAAAAGAATAGAAAAAAATGATCAAAGAAAAGAAAAAAATGCAAAATCAAAAATGGCTTCTTAAGTATAGAATGATTATCTCTCTTTGATAATGTGTTATTATTTCCCCTGATGTAAACTGGTCCAAACAAATATTTGTGTATTTTGCAGCTTTTTTTTTCATAAAATGACTAATATTAGGTTGCTAGGAAAATACTGGCCGATTTTTCAACTCATTTTTAAAAGGTTGATTTAGGTTGCTTATTCTGCGGTTTCTTACGTGATTAATAACTGATGTGTACTCTTTAATAAATCTTATATATAAAACTAAATCAGATTTTTTTTCCTATTTTATTGACTGCAATAGCTTCCCTTACAAAAGCTAGATGAAACCATCTGTTTCCTCAGACTTATATGGCAAAACACCTACAACAATACTGGGCATTTCTGCTTGTCTGAAATAATGAGTACACAACTTATGGAAAATTGTTACATATGTAGTAACCTATTTTTGATGGTAGACATAGAGACAGATAATCTTTATTATAATAAGTTCTATTTCTTAAAAAGAAAACATTTTCAATCGATTTAATCGATTTTAATATTTAATCCTGAATGACATTTGATTTTTTATCAGCTATTAGACGTCATAGGTGGAGGAGTTTTCCATCAATAATTCAAATGTACACTCACTTTCCCCATTGACACCAGGTAAACAATTAACAATATATACTTTTTTCCAGAATCATCGATATTTCAAGTGTTTTCATTGACTACTGAAGAGAGTAGTAGGGAATAAATAAATGGCCCATCATTTCATTCTCAAACAATAACACAGTGTTTAGATAGAGAGAGAGAGAGAGGGGAGGGGGGTTATGCTCTAATTGAAAACAAGTGCGTTCAGATAGAATGTTTGTTGCCATCTTGATAATTTGGAATTTAGCGACATTTTTATATAAGTAGATAAATAGAGATGCTATAAATGAAAATAAGGAATTTAAAAGAGACAAAGTCTGTTTGTATCTTGGTAATTTTGCACTGTGTGTTGATGTCTTGATAATATGGTATGCTGCGAATTCTTCATATATATATATATATACATATATATATATATATATATATATAGAGAGAGAGAGAGAGAGAGAGAGACAGAGAGACAGACAGACAGACAGACAAACAGACAGATAGAGAGAGACACATACAGAGAGCAGTTACTCTAATAGGAATTAACCGCTTCATATTTAGACACAATTGCTACATGTGTGATGATGATGATGTCAGTGGAGAATGTAGTGATCAGGGCTAATACCCCTATCATAAGCAGCATAGAATCGCATGTGCTATGCACGGATGCCTCAAAAGGTGCAAAGGCAATCAGTTGTTTGAAGTGGGGCAGAAGCAACTAGGCTGTGAAAGGATTGCTACCTGTGACAATAATTGAATTTGAAACTTCGCCTATATTTGCTGGAAAGTCTGAACCTGCGTTTTTTTACAGAAAGGCGATCCACTTTCGTTAAGTTAATAAAGTCAGTTAGGTTAAAGTGTCTTTGCCTTGCTTCTTCCATGTGTGAACATTGTTCCAGATACCAGTCAAGAAGAGTTTATAGCCCATAAGAATAAGAAAGAGAATAACCAACAGATATTCACTGCAGAATTTTTCAAGGCCAAAAGCCATGCAAGGATAAGGGTTAATGAGTCTGTCAGTTGGATGCTGGGACAGTACCATGAAAGGATTGAGAACTATGATTAATTCACAGGACGATTCAACAGACATTTCTTTACATTGGACTTGAAAATGTTGTAGTTTGTAAGGAAATATTCCCATGGTAACATGTTCCACAGGTGGGAAGTTCTTGGAAAGAAACTCTGTTCATGGAAGTTCCGTTTGATTATAAGTCCACAAAGGAAGAAAAGTGAGTTCTTTGCAGTGCTGGAAGTAAGACGAGTTCTTGCTGAGAAGGTCTTATGCGTGGGGGGGGGGGGCTTGGAGCTCAGTCGAGCACCTACCATGCGAATACCGATAGAGTAATGAACGACTAGCAACGTCTCTTCTGTGAGAACGGGGCTGCAGGAAAGAGAAGAAATTATCCCTCACTAAATTGTTTAGTTGAGTGTGTGCTCTCTGAAGATGAGAAAGAGTGTTCTGAACGGCACCTCCCTAGATGTGGCAGTAGGACTCCATTTTGAGTCGAATCTGACTTTTATACAGGTAGAGGATTGCATCAGGAGTCAGGTACTTGAGGGGCTATGTTACACTTGCTCACATCTAAAAACGTGCTAAACGTCTCTAGATTAAAGTAGAGTGGTTTCCCCTATTTTTAGATGTGACCAAGTGTAAATCTGGTAATTGTCTAAAGAATTTGGTAATTTTGGGAAAACTGGTAAATTTGTAAAAAAATCTAATAAATTTGCCTTCGGCTGTAAAAGGGTTAAGCTTAGATAATATAATTATGTCCCCTTAGTAACGTGTTATTACCTCCCTTGATATAAACTGTTCCAGAATTAAATATTAATGTTTAACAGTTTTCTCAAAGAAAAACTATTAGATTGCTTCAGTATCTTCTTACAATAAAAAACGGAAAAATCATAAAGTTTCTGACAAGATAATCAGATTTCGTTCCTCCCTAAATAAAGCGGAGGTAAAAAAAATAATAAGTGAGAGAGGAGGGGGGAATTTGGAAGCTGTCCAATATTAAAGAAAGAAAGAAAGAAGAATGAGAAAAAAAAATGAAGAAAAATACGTAATTGTGTGAGAAAGACTAAAACTGCCTCATCAATTATTTAATTGATAAAATGATTGGTACAATGGATAAAAACATTTACTAATGGAATAACAAGTCATTTAAAATGTCTATGCGGCTTACAGGAAAACAAATGAATTGTTTAACCCTTTTTCTTCTGTGTGGAACTGGAATTACCAGTTCAAATTTTAACTTGTAAGAAACACAGTACCTCCAAATGTAACCAATTGATAGTAATTTTAAATATTGATAAAATTATCAGATGATTTACAAAATTAGCGGATCTTTTACAAAATTATCAGAGTCTTGTAACACTTGGGAAAACTGTAAAAAAAAAAACGTATGTGCAATGTCTCGTCTTGTCATCTCCAGTGATCAATCATGGTTTGACAATAGTCACTGTCGTCTGCTTCTGACACTGGCTGGCTGGCTGGCTGGGGACCATTGTGCTGGAAAAGAACCTTATGTAAATAATGGAATAAACCATTTTACTTTTAAATTTAAAAAATATAATTTGAATATATTTAAACAAAACTTTTACAAAATTACCAGAGTTATACAAAATTACCAGATCTTTTACAAAATTACCAGATTTGTATAAAATTGTCAGATTTTTTCATAAAATTATAAAAAATCAAGAAATACAGGGTGATTTATAAGTCACTCCACTTAGCTATTTAAAATGATTACCATATGAAGCACAAACATACTATGAACTTTTGATTATTGTTATCTTACTTTCTAATTACTGCTATTTGTTATTTTAAATTTGTTCGTTTATATATTTTTTTTCTATATATATTTATTTCATAATCAATCAAATATGCTACAAAGAGTCGTAAATTCCTTGCAAGAAAAGAATGGAGCTATGCATGAAGAACGAAGGTGGATATTTTGAAAATTTGTTGTAATTTTAAACTCCCATAGATGACTTTGTTGAATACACTTTCTGTTTTGTATTACCGCATTTTTTAACTTTAGAATTTAAAAAATGAATAGCTAAGTGACTTATGAATCACCCTGTATATCGATTTAAATTAAATTTTCAGTACTTATTGATTAATTAATTACTTTTATAATGAGTTTTTTTTGTATATACAACGATTCATGGCTGAACCGAGTATTTTCAGAATTATTGCAAATACAGATGAACGTTTACGGTGTTGGTTCTACTATGGCAATTAGGTTTGACAAGAGATAAAACTAATTTGGCCGGGTTGTGGGTTCACTTCTCCTAAACAGGATACCTTTCTACTGTGTGAATCTTCATAAGGGAGCATGTCTATACGTAGGCAGATCGTTGTTAATTACTAAGAATTAAAACAAGGCGTTTGTACCCAAAATGCATGTAGTTTATTTTTTTATTTCAGGTAAAGTATTAAAGCAGAGGCATAGAGAGAGACAGAATCTAAACTTGGCTATTTTTAAGAGCCTACATTTTAACATAAGCGTTCCATTCAACCTCTACCCAAATTCTCTGTAGCTCCCAGCAAGCTACTTGATACTTATCTTTTATCTATTACGTTCTCATCCCTGTCAATTTTAAAATCTTGACTACTTACATTCGCTGTTCGTCCTCCCCAAAACCACCTTTAGATATAACTACGGTTATTAAAAAGTTGTTATTTTATGGTGTAAATGACCACTACAAATCTAATAGAACTTAAACTTGAATTCCACAGTCTGTGATCGTATCTATTTGACCAATGACGTACCCTCTTCGAAAGTAAGTTGTTATTTTACACATAGCATGCAGAAATCGTTGGTTTATTCCTTTCGAAACAGTATTATGGTGTAAATGATCACTACAAATCCGATAGGACTTAAACATAAATTACACAGTCTATGATCGTATCTATTGGGCTAATGACGTACCCTTTTTGAAAGCAAGTTGTTATTTTACACATAGCATACAGAAATCGTAGGTTAATTCCTTTCGAAATTGTATTAGTGTGTAATGACACCTACAAATACGATAGGACTTAAACTTGAATTCCACTGTCTTTGACCGTATCTATTTGCCCAATGGCGTACTACTTTTGAAAGCAAGTTTTTATTTTACACATAACATGAAAAAATCGTAGGTTCATTCATTTCGAAACAGTATTAGTGTGTAAATGACCACTATAAATCCGATAAGGTTTAAAGTTGACATAACCGAATTCAAAATCTGTGATCATGTTTATGGGGCCAATTACACACTCCCTTTGTGAGAAAGATGAGGAATTAAATGGATATTGGAAGGGTGTCATGCTGAAGTACATTCCGGACTGATAACTCAGTGTACCAGATTTTAGTCAAGCCGGGTTAATAGTTTTAAATATTAGGTGAGTAAACCAACTAGTTTAAAAAAAAGGGTTAATTAAGAAAAACAGGGAATGAAAGTTCAGTCGGTGCCAACTTGCTGAACTAGAGGTTATGATTATCAAAGAAGAGAAAGCGAGAGAGTGAGAGAGTGAGAGAGAGAAACAGTTAGTTCCTTGAAAGCATGCAACGTGTGAGCATGTTAAATTGAAATGTGCTGACAAGATATGATTAAACAGTGATTATCGATTTCTCTCTCTTTCTCTCTGTGTCTCTCTTCATCCGACTTTCAGTGATTTGGAACAAAGATCATATCAAATTAATATCCTGTCTTCTAACAGTTTTGTCTTGTCTTAGTTCTTTTTAAATTATAAATATGGAGCTTTTATTTCAGGACAACAAGTCTAGAAGCATCACAAGAAGTGCGTACAAGGACGAACAGTTAACAAGGTATGGATAATAATTGTGAACTTTCATGTGTTTTTGTAATAATGACGGCAATGAAGAAATAAATATTTTTATAAAAGATGTGTTTTCCACTTTTTATCAAGTGTTTAACTTAATCTGCAACAGTCCCTTGTATTAAAGTCAAGATAATTAATTCTCTGCAGAGAATTAATAACTAATGTCTAATATGATCGGTCATTACTCGTTGAGACAGGCAGTAAACCACAAGCTTTTGAGGATCTAAATACAACGTGGGCTCAAGACAATGGTGAACCGGTGCTCCGAATGGGAAATGTGACTATCGCCTAGAATAGTACAATAATACCACAGGGGTTCAAACATTTGATCAGTCATACTGCTTTTATTTATCTGTTTCCCAATGAGGGATAAATGTTACACAAGCTCGAGCTTAATGTGAGTAGTGACCATTATTGAACAGCTCATGGATCCTGCTCATGGCCTCGTTATGTTGTATATCGAATGGCTTTAAAACCATTAAAGAGTAGCAGTAGCAAGTGATTGTTTTTCGAGGGTCAATAAGTCAAGTATTTTTAAAATTCAATTTAATTAATTTGGCAAAAAATAAAACAAGTATGTTTCAGTTGCCATGTATGGAAAGGGGGTCGAGAGTAATTTACGCAGAAGAGGATACAGTAGCCCAGCAGCTGTCCGAATTCACCTTAAATTGTTGCATTGTTGGCGTTGAGAGTCTATTCCTAGGTCCAGGGATCCTGACTGAGAAGGTACCCCTCCTTCAGTTCAATCGTTTCTTTTTGTGTGTATAGACCTCTTTCTGGTGTAGGAGTAAATAATAGGTCCTGAGGTATATCATAATGACTATTGAGGAGATTGTAGGCCAAAATGAGATCACCGCATAATCGTCAGAGCTCAACGTATGGCAACATGGCTTTAGACGGGACAGCTGGGCGATCTTTACCGGACTTTTGTCGACGACGGGACGATATGTGACAACATGTGCACGTATGTGCAATGTCTCGTCTTTTCATCTCCAGTGAGCAATCATGGTTTGACGATAGTCACTGTCGTCTGCTTCTGGGACTGGCTGGCTGGCTAGCTGGCTGGCTGGGGACCATCGTGCTGCAAAAGAACCTTACGTAAATAATGGAATAAACCATTTTACTTTTAAATATAAAAATATAATTTATTATATTTCGAAAAGCAACATAATTGCGACTAGAAGATGTCAGAGTGTGACAAACGCGTCTTCTTTGTTCAAATTTCGAAACAAGTCTCTGGATTTTCAATCTTTTTACCAGAGAGAGAGAGAGGGGGAAGAATGAGAGAGAGACAGAGAGAGAGACAGAGAGAGAGAGAAAGAGAGAGAGAGAGAGAGAGGGAATACAGCCGTCATCATCGTACGTCTTGTCAAATGTTTTGTTTTGAGTTTGATAACTGATTTTCTCAAACGACGACAGTCTGATCTCTGAACCCATCGCATGCACCTGTCATTGAATTAGTTTGACACCGACCTTCAGTCTTCCAAAATACGACTGAGGCACAGGTGCACCCAGTGATCTCAAAACGCAGAGAATTACTTTTTTAGAAATAAGTCTGGCATAAGGATTACGAATATAACGGGGAGCACTTAGCTCCCCAAAAATTCACGCATTGTGCCACAAACGGAGTAAAATGTAAACTTTCTAGAGTCGGCTTTCATAGGGCAGATCCCATAGACCCTGCACCATTCGAGTAGCCAGGATATCACGATGCTAGATAGCACGTATTAGATAAGGAGCAGAGGCCTGGACACCATACTCCAACTATGGTTTAACGAAGGAGAGATAAAGTGAGGGAAATATTTCAAGTGTGAATTTTGCAGAAAGAACGTCGAATGAGAAATAGAGTGCTCATTGCTTTGTTTGCAGCCTGAATCCAATGTTTAGATGGTTTGAAGGACGAGTCGCCCAGAAGGCCAATATTTTTTATCTAGTTCACCTCCTTGAGCAGAGCCGTGTCACTGCCGAGAGTAAGAGCCAAATCAGAAGGAGATCCCACTGCAATATAGCAGCATTTATCGGCAATAAGGTATAAGTCTCATTGAATGGACTATTTACAAGCACGTTGAAGGCTAGACTTGAGATTGTCAATTTGACAGATATGTGAACAAAGAAAGCGGAAGTAGAAAATATGCGAGTCTAGTGACGTCATGAATGAAGCTTGGGACGTTTTTATTCAGAATCCGACTGGAAGCAGATCGATAACAATAAATGAAATGAAGATTTAACATCATTAAACCAAACTAAGGTTGTCTTTTGTCTCCTTATTTTATTATTAGACAATGACGAGAAACAAAATAAAAGTACAAGTTATTATCAATCGCATTAAAACCAACTGGAGAAGTCATTCTGATAAAAGCAACACTGTTTGGTTTGTTTGGTTGTTAAGCATATCGACCCCTTAAAAAATCATAATAAAAATGACAAAGACAAAATAGATTTGGGGACATTTTTAAAATGGCTAAAATGAAGATTAATGTAGAGGCAGTTTTCAATCATTTCAATCATACCTGGTATTCGAAGTTTGAGGGGTTTTTTTTTCTAATTAAAGTCGTGCACGACATGTGGGATATTCTTATAATTGTTGATATCCGTTAACACAGGCGAAAATGGAAGCTAGAAAAAAAATGACTCCCATTAGTTTAGATCTTAGAAGGGGTGGAAAACTCATTTAATTTCTAATTATATAATCCCCCATGGATATTCAATCATATATATTTCAGCAATATATCTTGTTCACAACAGGGAAAAGAATGCAATGATCCTTTATGGCATTCTCTTACATGAAGGAGAATAGGTAGAACAAGTGCTTTGAATAGCAGAGAACATAGAAAGCAAGAATTTGCAATTATATGTTAAGCACCAGTTTCACACTCATACACACAAACATATATATTAAAGACAGAATGGACAAACAATAAAACACAGTAAAAGAACAAAACAAACGAGAGATTGACCGGTTTAGCTCGGATCAACGAACGTCTTCAAGACGAAACCGGTACATCACTTGTTTGTTTTTTAATTTTTACTGTGTTTATTATTTTTCTATTCTGGGTTTCATAATTCTATCTCTACAACATTTAATTTTATGATATATCATGTATTCTATCCTCACACAAATATATATATATATATATATATATATATATATATATATATATATATATATATATATACATATTCCATGATAAATGCCAGTATACTGAAATCATATGCCCTTAATAGGGTTTAGATGAAAATTCATATACACTAAATGTACAAAAGCAAGGAAATTCCCAAATTTGTACACTTTTATTGTCATTAATTAAGGGTATAGCTACATATCAACAAAATAATTTCATTATCACATCACTACAGTATAAATCTCTATGCATGAGTGGATGAAGTGCGTGAGGTGCGCTGAGGAAAAATTCCTACCAGTAAAATACATATCCCTGTTGTGCTTGCATACCCTTAATGACAATAAAAGTGTAAAAATTTGGGGATTTCCTTGCTTTTGTACATTTAGTGTATATGAATTTTCATCTTAACCCTATTAAGGGCATATGATTTCAGTATACTGACATTTATCATGGAATGTCACTACTTTTGTAAAGGCTACACCTCAATACAATGGTCATTTTTGAGTTTTTTTGGAATTTTCTGGAAAACTAAGGCATATGGTAAACTGAAATTAAAATGCCATTAACTAGACCCCAGAACCTCTATCTCTGCCAAAAATAAGCTGAATCCATCAAATAGTTGATGAGATACAGGGTGGCACATACGTACGTACGCACGTATGTACACACGGATAACACAAAATCACTCCTGACCTTTCTGGATCTCTGGGTTGCCTTGACTAATGATGCTGAAATTCTGCACACTTATAGAACCTATCAAAATAACATTTTGTGCAAAGTTTTAAATAATTTGGTTTATTGGTTTTTGAGTTATGATTGATCAAAGAAATGAGATTTCTAGCATAGGCCGTTTTTGAAGTCTATTAAGGGATAGAGCGCTCTCGCGCCTCCCTTGATATATATATATATAATGTAAATATATATATATGTAAATAATTTAACGTAGTTTTTAATCGTGAACGCTCGAATCTTTCATCATATATTTTTACCCATAAAGCTCACATTCGAAATTTTAAATGAGATAATTTATTTATTTAAATAGTAAAAACGAATTCTCTTATATATATTTTTATATTTCTGCATATGTAAAAAAATAGTCAAATTAATCTTTTACTTCTGTCACCCCTCCTCGATTATTTTAACATTTACCTCCTTTTTTACATCGACCAATCAAAAAAGTGAATTTATCTTTTTAAGACGATGATCAATTTCTCTCATTATTTGTTTTTTTGACGTGGTTGTTTATACATCTGAGGAGACCTAATTAAGGGGTCGAAATAAGTTATAATGTATACAACCTTAATGTGTGTATAGTTTTTTCTTTTTTATAATTATATATATATATATATATATATATATATATATATATATATATATATATATATATATATTTGTATATATATACATACAAACATGAAAGAAGTAAATAGACATCCTTATAATAATTAATAATGAGGACGGCTGTCAGAAGGTCCTGATTAACCAACACAACATAATATTGATTATTTTCTCTCGTTGATGAATTAGAAATCACTCGATTAACAGTGGAAAGTGGAATCTCGAGATTTGCGGCGACTTAATACTTAGAAACCTATATTAACCTATAATATGCCTCATCTGAAACTCTGAGAATTCTAATGCTTGTTTGGTCAGTGTCATACTTAAATAGTGATATTTTATAAATATATTGATATGTGAAACACAAAAGAATTTAATTAGAAAAAATAGGTATATTTAAATTTTTACTGCTACTTTGCTGGTCTCCAAGTGCTAGCCATCTGTGAAGGAAACAGAAACTTTCAACATGTATGATATTTTTGTGGTGTGTCTTATTATTTCATATATATATATATATATATATATATATATATATATATATATATAATATTTGTTTTGTTTATTATCTATGTACGTATACGTTTCGTCCTTATAATCGGGACTTGTCAGCATTTACTACTGGTCGCGCGATTCGACAGTGATAATTTTAACGCTTATTCGGCTATATATATATATATATATATATATATATATATATATATATGTTAGTGCATATATTCTTATTATATAGTCCAAACTATTCAAAGTAAAAGCTCAATGATTGTTAACATTTAATAACAGAGCATATATAAATAAAGAATTTTATGCTAAATTCCAGTGATCAAGTTTTTATTCATATTTTCCGAATCCAATAAGAACTTCGGTGCACAGATTAACAGCCAAAAATCTATGTCAATTCAAGATCTTTCATTCATGCTGCTCTTCAGAAAACCAAAGTTCGCTTATAGAAAAAATATATTATAAGACAACAAACAAAAATTCACAAAACAAGCAACTTACATTGAAACCAATTCCAACGAGGCTGCCTAAATAGGACATAAATATCCATGTTTTTCTTGTGAGAACGGGTTTCAATGTTAAAAGTTGTTTGTTGGCTCATGCAACCGACGTTTGGGTTGATGTGATCTTCCTCAGGGTATATTATAGAAAGTAATGCAATAGATTTTATTTATATTGAATAGATTTTATTTTTTAAAACTTTTTCATTGTAAAAATTATTTCCCTTTTCTGTTCTGATGGTGAAAGTAACTCGATGAAACACCGCTAGTTAAACACGTTGCCAGAGACATTCAATCATGCTTTGTTCAAGATGGATGCAATTCCTTCAATTTTACGAATGAAAGAAATTGAATAAGGACCAGTGACTCCAGAAATTTCTACTGCCACAGGAGTAAAAAAATAAATTTCTTAACCTCTACATCTCGGGTGACAGAACCCTATTAAACTGCAGGCCGAACTCGTTTAGCCACGGGTAACATCCAAAATAAGGGACTACTCCATCTGGTCGCTTTCCATCATCCTGGTTTATGCCGACGGGTTTCTATTTGGGAAAGGAACCCTTCTGTTTCCAGTCCACTTCTGATAATACCAGTTAATATTGCATACCGAGGAAAACGAATCCACTGATTAAAATGTTATTTAAAAATAATATTTTCACTTATTAGCTCACATCACTGATCATAATATACCCTGAAGATGATCACATTAACAAGTGAAACATGATAATGTCTGTGTAGCTTGCAAAAAACGTATTTTGATACAGCTCTTAGCTCCTTTCATAATTGTATAGGCTAAAGTAATAATATATTATTTATATGGACACATGTGATACATATTCCCAGATTTGAATCTTACCCTCGACTGTCTCTTCCTCATCAAGCGAAGCGTTTCACAATGTGTCACATCAAAATATCGACTGATATCTTTAGCCTTATGGACTGAGTTCCATGGGTTTCCATGAGACCGATAGTATCGATGGAAGGTGAAACTAATGTAGAGTGTCCATTAAAATAAAATATTAATATATATGTACTTACACAAGTAATTGAGCTCTCTGTGTTTTCCTTGTATAACACTAAATTACACTATATCGCATTGTCAAGTGGCAGTCAATGATTATATAAAAAACATTGTACATATCATTTACCAACAGCGCTTATCCTGTGGCCTGGTGGATAGAACTATCGACTAGATAGTTGTTGGTTCGATACCTGGCTTGGGATGGGTGCTGATCTCGCCACACTGAAGAGCTGTGATGCAGCGAAACAGTCTGTCTTTGAATGACTATAAAATAAACCTCCCCTTCTTAGGTTAAGCACTGTCATAATAATATCGCCTTTAGCGTAATGCAAAGCTCTTTGTAAATAAACAAATAGAGCACTGTCAAGTGATGGTCAATATGTATTAAAAGTATTGTAGATATAATTTACCAACATCTCCTGTCCCGGGCCTGGTGAATAGAACTGGTGGTTGGTTTGATTGCTAACTTGGGATGGGTGCTGGACTAGCCATACTGCGATACAGCCAAACAGTCTATCTATGGATGACTATATATATATATATATATATATATATATATATATATATATATATATATATATATATATAATTTGGATTATTTTGACTACTGTTCTCATGTTGAGTGTTATTCTCACAACGTTTCGGACGCTGTTACCTCCAGACTTCTTCAGTTGTATCTTCTCGAACTCGGTAAGATTTAAAGAGAACTGTAAAGAGATGTGCATCAGTTTATAAAGAGACAAATCTACTGTTTCATATATATATACTTATATTATATGATACTATGTTATGTATATATATATTTGTTTGAACATATATTTCAACAGTGCTATTGACAAAGCTATTGAGGTTCTTCAGAAGTTTTGTTATCTGAGTGATACCATTAGAGCACAGGGAGAAGCAGGTGCTAGTGTGATTTCAAGAATTAGAAGTGGATGGAGTAAGTTCAGGGAATTTCTGCCATTACTAACTAGCAGAGCATTACACATGTCGACCAAGGGAAGAGTCTATCAGGCATCTGTGCACAGTGTGATGATGTATAGACGTGAAACCTGGCCAGTAAAAGTTGAGGATATGCGTTGCATGGAGAGAAATGATATGAGAACGATACGATGAATGTGTAATGTGAATCTTAAGAACAGGATTAGATCTGATGACCTCAGAGAAGGATTTAATCTTAACAGTATAGAGAGATGTGTGTAGAACAAGAGACTTTGATAATATGGCCATGTTGAAAAAATGGATGAGAGTTCTTATGTTAGTAGATGTAGAACAATTGAGGTAGCAGGGTCACTTCAGAAGAGAAAGCTAAGGAAAACATGTGAGGAAGTGATAAGGATAGATTTGAGAGAAAAGTGAACAAATAAAGACCTGGCCAGAGTTTGGAAGTCAATGTCTACAAACCGTAAAAGACATGCTAGGATGTAAAACGGACGTTAAACAGATGATGATGATGATGATGATGATGATGATGATGATGATGAGTGCTCAATAGTAGTAGTATATGAATATACTTAATTGCAAGTAAACTCTATAGAAACGTTTGTGTGTTATTCCATAAAGTAATTTGTATGGTCAACTGCGAAAATTAACATTCTATCATCCATTTTACAAGCAAATAAATTTTTATATTCAACTCCTACTAATTAAAGCTATAAGGTTTACAAAGCACTCACACTCATCACCTACTTCCATGAGGCAATATATTGAACTGATTTCCACTAATGCCTTCACATCACATTCTTAAGTATATAAAACAGACACTATTTACATCAGTAATGGTAGGTATTTTCTTAAATTACTGTTTGCTTAGAAAATTATTATAATGATATTTAATTTATTATATCTATATTTGTATTATATGTATTTGTATGTACAGGATTCACTCTTAAACTAATCAACCGATCATTATGTATTTTGGAACACAGCTGCTCGACGTAAGTGGTCCAAATGTTGGCTATATTTTGTTTAATTTAGGTTTATGCAGAGCGGGTTTTAGGGGGCATAATGTTACATCGGCCATTCTTACACAGGAGAAACTACACCGGTTGTCACTATAAATAGTGCGAGTTACCAGAGACACTGAAGACAAAGCACAGTCTTGTAACTGTCTAGCCAAGTGCTAGTCACTTTCTTACTTTGTTAATACACTTGTTAAACCAACCCTCGACTTGACTTCCTTTATTTATTATTTACTGTTGGACAACTTCACAACAGATTGGCGACGAGGAATCGAAACGATTTCACTGCAAAAAAAATCACCCAAAGTGATTCGCAAGATCTTCACGGAAAAAAACCCATCTTCGTCAGATATTTGGATTCGCAAGGATTAACAGCAAATTAACTACTGAGTAGTTAAGCGGAGAAAAAAACACAAACTCAAAACTTGCTACCAAAAATCGAAAACTAGAAAACGCGAAAGACATTTTCAATTATTGAAATAATTGAATACACTGATACCTTTATTTTTTTTCTCTTCAAGTTTCACTGACTCGTTAAGATAAATGTTATCCGCGTCAACTATTACATATATTGTGTAAGTGTGTCGTTATTATTAAGACAATATCTGATATGTGAGCAAGATCCGGATTGACTATTTATTAAAACGGTCTACCACAGAATTGTCGAGAGCAAAGGACGGACAGTGAAAAAATATATTCGCGTAAGTCATTTATGCTTCTAACAAAGAACTGTTAAATAAGCAAGTCGCATTTTTGCAAAATGAAAAGGGGTTAAAGAGATTTCCCATAAAACTAGTCTTATTAGGCTTATAGCGACGGACTTGGTTGTAAAACTACGTACACATATATATAAAAAAAAATTTTTCTTAGTTTTGTTTTTTCAAACAAAAGAACTGGGATTGAATTTTTTTTATTAAGAAATAATATATTTCTTGTTTTGTGTATTAGTTGAGCAAACTAATTATATTAAGCACGTTGTGGGGAAAACTGATTTATTTTTACAAGTGTACATTGTGTGGTGCATAACTTGAATTCGTGAATGATGGACACTGAATTCAAAGATTCTCTTTTTCAATTACTTAAATTCCAAACGGAACAAAATGTTGCATTACAAAGACAGCAAGTTGAACAACAAATGGAACTTCAAAGAAAACAAGTTGAAATTGAGGAGAAATTTAAAAGAGAGTCGTTGGAACAGCAAAAAGCCCAAAGAAAAATGCATGCTGAACGAGAAGAAAGATTCCAAGAAAAACTGCTACAACAGCAGAAACACTTCGAAGAACTCTTGATAAAAACACAGGAGGAACAGAGAAAATTTCTGGAGGCAACACAGTTAACGAAAGCAAACGAGAATAATACTGCATTCTCCCAGACGGCTGTGTGGAGCGCTATCGAAATTTTCAATTATAATCCAGAAGACGATGTCACTTTTGCTCACTTCTATAGAAGATGTGAGGATATTTTTGTATCGGACTGCAGTACATGGACAAACCCTAAAAAAAGTTTGATTTTTGCTAAGAAAATTAGGAGCTGCCGAGCATACAAAGTTCGTGAATTTTATCCTTCCAAAAAAGACCAGTGAGTTGAACTTCCAGGAGGCAGTTACTTTACTAACAGAACTGTTTTCTACAAAAAATTCTCTTTTCCACAGGAGATATAAGTGTATGAATGTCACTAGAAGAGAGGAAGACGACTACATTACGTATGCAAGTATAGTAAATAAACTTTGCGACGATTTTAAATTAGAGGAATTATCATCGGATAATTTTAAATGTCTAATATTCTTGCAAGGTCTGGTCTTAAATAAAGACTCTGAAATCAGACGTCGTGTTTTAAATAAACTCGAAAATGAGCCATGTCTAACAATACAAAACTTAGCGGAAGACTGTGAACGTTTTGTTGCGTTGAAACAGGACAGTCGTGACATAGAGGAAAACGGAGTGTCGTACATTAAAAAAAATCCATCAGAAGAAAAAAATGACTTCAATGAATAACCAGAGAAAAAAACATGGAAAAGATCCACCTGGACCGTGTTGGAGGTGTGGAGATAACCATTGGTACAATGAGTGTCCCTACATATTCAAACAATGTGACAACTGCCACCAGAAAGGACATAAGGCATCACGTTGTAGGAACAAATCTGGTAGAAAGACAGCCATTAAACTGACAAAAATTGAATCTGAAGAACAAAATATCCGGAAATATGTACAGGTCAAAATGCTTTAAAAAAAAGTAAGACTACAGCTTGATAGTGGGTCTGACATTTCCATCATTAATGTACAGACATGGAAGAAGCTTGGGAGACCCACTATGATCAAATCACAAAAACGGCGAGAAGCGTCAGTGGTGAAAAAATAACCTTCGAAGGGGAATTATTGACGAATATTTCTTTCCAGAATAAGACCGTAAAAGCCAAAATTTTTGTTATGCGAAAATCGAATAACCTTTTTGGAACTGATCTGATTGAAAAGTTTAGCCTATGGGATCTGCCTTTAAGCTCCTTTTGCCAAAAGGTTGAGGATTCGAATGTGGAGGCAGAAAAACTCAAGAGGGAATTAAAAGAAAATTTTCCAGACGTATTTTCAGGCGATCTTGGTAGATGTACAAAAGCGGTAGCAAAGTTTAAAGTCAAAACAAATGAACTACCTGTGTTCAGAAAGAAAAGAAATGTTCCATACGCCGCTATAGAGCAAACAGACGGTGAATTAGAAAGACTCGAGAAGATGGCTGTCATTTCAAAAATTGATCACAGTGAGTGGGCTTCACCTACAGTTTATGTTAAGAAAAAGAACAAGGAGATTCGGGTTGTGCCGATTTTTCCACAGGCTTGAACAAGGCATTAAAAGATCACCATTACCCTCTTCCAAGCCCTGAAGAAATATTTGCGAAACTGAGTGGAGGAAAATATTTTTCTAAAATCGACCTCAGCGACGCTTATCTTCAAATCCCTGTCGATGAAGAGTGTTCAAAACTGCTATGTATCAATACCCATAAGGGATTATACACATTTAACCGACTTCCTTTTGGAGTAAAGGTCGCCCCTGCGATTTTTCAACAAATTATGGACATGATGTTAAATGGAATGGATTTCGCAGTAGGGTACCTGGACGATGTGTTAATAAACAGCGTTAGCAAAGAACAACACAAGACTCATGTAAACCAAGTATTCAAAAAAATCCAGGATTATGGGTTTAAAATCAAAGATGAGAAATGTACTTTTTTCATGGAAAAAATAAAATACTTAAGGCAAATCATCGATGAACAAGGAAGAAGGCCAGACCCAGATAGGGCAATGGCGATACGGAACATGCCTGCTCCAGAAAATATTGCGTCTCTACAAATTTTTTAGGGTTGGCGAATTACTACAATGTGTTCGTACCAAACATGCATAAACTAAGATCACCCTTAAATGAACTGTTAAAGAAGGACCAAAAATGGGTCTGGACGCAAGAGTGCGAAGAAGCGTTTCAGAAAATTAAAGATATCTTTACGTCTGACTTGTTTCTGGCACATTATAATCCCAAGCGCGATATTGTAGTTGCAAGCGATGCCAGCAACTATGGTATAGGAACATGCCTATTGCACAAAATGGATGATGGAAAATTAAAACCCATAGCCCATGCATCCCGAACACTTCTACCAGCCGAAAAAAACTACTCTCAAATTGAGAAAGAGGCTCTAAGCATTATATTCGCGGTAAAGAAATTTCATCGTTTCCTGCACGGTAGACAATTTCTGTTACAAACAGACCACAAACCCTTATTAACGATTTTCGGATCGAAAAAGGGACTACCACAACACACTGCGAATAGACTCCAAAGATGGGGTACCATTCTTCTTAACTACAATTTTCAAATGGAGTATGTACCATCTAAGAAATTTGGTCATGCAGACGGGTTATCAAGGTTGATACCTAAGCAGACAGAACCATTGGAAGATATGGTGATAGCAGCCATTCAAGCGGAAGCTGAAGTAAAAAATACGTTATGTGACACAATAAGAGAACTTCCAGTAACGCTTGATGAGATTAAGAGTAAGGCAGAGGTGGATGAATTTATCATAAGCACGAAAGAAAAAATCAACAATAGCCAACTAGATGATGGAATTTATTCAATTTGCGACAACGTCCTGTTATATAGCGACAGGGTTGTAATTTCTATGACATTACAGAAAAGAATACTCAAGGAATTCCATGTAGGACATCCAGGCATATCGAGAATGAAAAGCCTTATGCGCTCTTTCGTTTACTGGCCAAACATGGATAAGCATATCGAAGAAAAAGTCAGGGAGTGTAGAGGATGCGCCTTAGCTACGAAAGCTCCTCCAACTCAATTCGAATCGTGGACTAAACCGGACCGACCTTGGTTTAGAATTCACTTAGATTTTGCGGGACCACTTGATGAGTTCTACTATCTCATTGTTGTAGACAGCCTAGCTAAGTGGCCGGAAGTACTAAAATGCAAGAACCCCACATCCGAGGCAGCTATCAACTTCCTATACGAACTATTCGCTAGGTTTGGAGTAGTAGACTGCATTGTCACCGACAATGGTACTCAATTCACGTCTACTGAATTTAAACACCTTTGCGAGGATCATCTCATCGAGCATATAACAATCCCTCCATACCATCCTAGAAGCAATGGACAGGCGGAGAGATTCGTTGACACATTCAAGAGAACTCTGAAAAAAGCTAGTGGATCACCAACGGATAAGTCAATCCAACAGTTTCTGCAGGTTTACAGAGTCACTCCAAATGCAAACATCGAAACATCGAAGACACCTGCTGAGGTCATGTTCGGACGCAAGGTTAGATCGATTTTCCACAAGTTGTTACCAAACTAGGATAGGGCAAATATAAAAAGAACGATAACAAAATAACGGTATAAAGTTGGCGAAAAAGTTTTTTATAAGATCTACAGAAACAATAGGACTTTCTGGGAGTCCGGCACTGTGGATAAACAAACACGCAACATGGTCTATATGATTAAGGGACCAGATTTCGTGCACAAACGTCACACTAACCAAATCCGGAAAAGATATTCGAACAGTGAGGTGCCTAGATCGCCCGAGGAGGACATCATGGATGCAGTGTTTGATACTTTTCAGGTGCCCATACCAGAGACTGCTCCTGAGATTAGGAGATCAAATAGAAAACGGAAATCGACTGAGTTGATGATGGTGATTCCCAAACAAAAACGTTATTAATCCCCAGAGGGGATATTTTCAAAGGGGGGTGTTACACCGGCCGTTCTTACACAGGAGAAACTACACCGGTTGTCACTATAAATAGTGCGAGTCACCAAAGACACTGAAGACAAAGCACAGTCTTGTAACTGTCTAGCCAAGTCACTTTCTTACTTTGTTAATACACTTGTTAAACCAACCCTCGACTTGACTTCCTTTATTTATTATTTACTGTTGGACAACTTCACAACACATAATATATTTACGATTTGCATTGACTTTGATCCATAATCATATGACACTAATTGAGCAAGATTTCCTGAAAATCAATTTCTTCTTAAGACCTCCTAAGCTTAACCCTTAAATTTTAGACATTTTTAAAATCAAAATCATGCAATGGATTTTGATCAAAATTAAGTAAAACAAGATATAACCCACATTTGAGCCCCTTAAGGTTTAGTATTATTATATCTTGAGTTTAGTCTTCGTAAGAGCATATAAAAGTGGTGCAAAACTGTTCTTGTTCGGAGAATTAATTTTACCCGTCCTAGAACGGGTATTCTTCTATTTTACTTATAAAAAGGGTGGTAGAATAATATCTCAATTGGCCTGACAAATATCTCTTATTATACTAAAGCTAAATTCATCAACGTTTGTTTCCTTAGGGCTTTTGTATTATATAATTTACAGACATAAAAGTCTTTTTCTCCTATTCATTTAATGTAACTTTTCCTTTGTTCATGTGTCAGACCTTTTCTGATATTACGCAAGTTCACTATCCAGTTCTCACGGTTAGCGGGTCAGTTGTCTCCAAATTTCTCTTTGTGCGTTCTTGTCCAATCACTTGCTTTGAAGTTTTGCTTGGCCGGCCAACCTTCCTGCGATTTAATACATCCATGCTTCTGCAATGGTTTTTCCAGTAGGATGAACGTTCCACATAACCATACCAGCATAATCTGCTGCACAGCTCCCAATTTAGGATGACTCCCTAAACTTTCACCTTAATTCTCAGTAGCCCCTTACGTCTACAGTGGCAACTTGCCCTATTTGGAGTGAACTATGTTGAAAAAATAAATAAATAATAATCGATTCCTCTTGAGGATAACCTCATCTGACGTGTTGGGTTTGATCAGATTTCACATTGCAGCTCCATCTGATCATGGATCTGTCATTGCACTGTTAAAATATTCCTTAGGTCTGGAATTGAGTTATGTTTAAAAAAAATTCAATTTTAATTCTCCTAATTAGCAATAAATTATAATTAATTGAATAAGTCACCCATCCTTCACTTAGCTATTTATGTATTTTTTGATCTCTATCTCTCTCTCTTTCATTGCATGTTGATTCAACCACTCTCTATGAGTTGTAATATCTCTGTGAGCATTTAGAGAAAGAGTGACTCTCTCTTTTCAGCTAATTTATTTAGTGTGCTTGTATAGATCGTAGACACGTCTGAAAATTAGATAGCAAAATTATTTAGATATATAAAACTCAATGTCTGCATATAAGTGTGTTAGTGTGTGCGTGTGGATGTGTGTGCCCTATAAAAAAAAGTTAGCAAATCTAGATAAAATCTAAAAGTGTATTCTAATGTAAAATTCGCCTAGAAAGTTAATAAGCGTAAATCTCTAAATTCACTCCTAAGGGGGATATGGGGCAAATTTCGTCTGGGGGGGGCGTCGATTATTTCAGCTATTTTCAGCTTGATTTCAATTTAATTATGTATTGATTTAAATAGAAAACAATTATATCATGTAGTCTTTTTTAAAAACAAATTTCAAGTCATTCTCGAAAAAAAACTGCAAGTCATTTACTCAAATGCAACCGGAAATGACATCATAGGAAGAATGCGGTGTGGAGGGGAGGGGGAAATTCAAAATTTTAATACGATAATTCTATGAAGAAGGAAGAAGGTGACTAACCCAGGCTTTACTTAGCCAACTAATTATTCAAAACAGGAAACGAGTCAGCATTTTTTAGATTTTACATTTTAGTGGACACTGCCCGCCAGTGCACGCTACTGTCCGCCACTGTCCACCACTGTCAGCCCTATAAAAAATAGTCAACTCATAATTCAAAACAGGAAATGACCCAGCATTTTTTTGATTTGACATTTTAGTAGACCCTGCCTGCCAGTGCCTGCCACTGTCCGCCAATGTCCGCCATTGGCTGCCCTATAAAGAATAACCAACTCATAATTCAAAACACGAAATGAGTCAGCATTTCTTGGATTTTACATTTTAGTGGACACTGGCCGCCAGTGCCCGCCAATTCTCGCCAGTGTCCGCTACTGTCCCCCACTGTCAGCCCTGTTAAGAAATAGCCAACTCATACTTCAAAACACAAAATGTGTCAGCATTTTTTTATTTTACATTTTAATGGACACTTCCCACCAATGTCCGCCAGTGTCCCCAAGTGTCCGCCACTGTCAGCCCTAAAAGGAAATCGCCAACTCATCATTCAAAACAGGAAATGAGTCAGCATTTATTAGATTTTACATTTTAGTGGACATTGCCCGCCAGTGCCCGCCAGTGCCCGCCAGTGCCCGCCAGTGTACGCCAGTGTCCGCCTATGTCAGCCCCATGAAGAAATAGCCAACTCATAATTCAAAACAGGAAATGAGTCAGCATGTTTTTGATTTTACATTTCAGTAGACACTGGCTGCCACTACCTGCCAGTGTCCGCCATGTCAAGAAATCGCCAACTTATAATTAAAAACAGGAAATGAATCCGCATTTTGATAATTTTACATTTTAGTAGACAATGCTAACCACAATCTGCTAATATTCGCCACTTTGTGCCAATGTCTGCCACTATACGCTATGTAAAGAAATCGCTAACTCATAATTGTTATGAGTTCTTTTATATATTGGTTACATAAATGAACATGCTTTATGAGTTCTTTCATATGACAGGGGCGCTACATAGATGAAATTGAGGAGGAGAAGAAATCAAGAATTGACAGTGACCATTTGTGCTTTTTGGCGTTGTCTGGGATCAATAATTGTATAAGTCATTGCATTAAATTTTGATTTCCAAGTCTTTAAAAAATAAAATGTAAATTGATGATAAACTGTATTGAGGCAATCATTCTCACTGGTTGTGGCAAAGGTGAAACTGTTTTTATTCCGAGGATACCAATTATACCATCAAATATACCCTTTCACTTTAAGCGGTTGCAGTTTCGTGTATGACTTTGTTTCGCTATGTCATCAATAAAAGTCAAGGCAAAACACTAAAAGTTGCCGGAATGCAACTTGAAGAACCATGCTTTTCACATGGTCAGCTTTATGTAGGAGCAACACTTGTGGGTGCAAAAACAAATCTTTTTGTGTATGCACATCAAAATTAAACAAAATCATTGTTTATAAAGAGATTTTCAATTTTAATGCCAGATGATTTTCTGATTATAATTAAATGATTGCAGTTTTTATTTCCTTAAACTTTCTTTAAAGTTTTGAAACTTTCCATATCAGTTTCAAACTTTTACTTATAAAATATTTTTTTCATAAACAGCATATGATAATTATGCATTTTATTCACTTTTATATTTGGTTTTGTTAAATTGAAGCATGTTTTAAAAATGTACACTAAAATAAAAAAAATAGAGGAATTATTCTTCGAAGGAGTAAAGCTGTAACATACCATGTGATAAAAAATAAAATAATAAACTCGACAAATATGTTTTTGTGGATTGTAGTTTAAGAAAAGGAGCTAAAAAAAAGTTATTTACTTTACCTGGTTTCATTCGTCTTGGGAAATCATGTATAAGAAATCCCCCCACCTGTACATAGAACAAGCTATACTAATCTTACTATTAGGCTATGAGATTCTAATCTACTTTTTCATGTGTGCACTACCACCACTATTGCAAATATTAGGTGATAAAAGTTTTGAAGAGTATAAAAGCAAGTGATGTGAGAACAGTGATCAAAGTGATGACTTAAATCTGCCAATTGAGTATAAAAACATTGCCTTTTGGTTATGCACCTGGGCATCGTCGGGTATCCCTGCTAGTAGTATATATATAAACGAGTAAATTTGTTTGTCTATTATAAAAATCAATTAGCTAGAAGATCACTATGAGGATCATTAAGTGTAACATTTGATGAGAAAGCTAATCCCACCATTGTAAGTGATCCTCAAAGTTGAGGCTCATCATCATCATCATCAACATCATCATCCATTTCATAAGCAGGCATGTGTTGGACGGCTTTTAGAAATCGACTTCCAAGCTAACCTTTCTCTGTCCAGGGCTTTATTTATTCCCCTTTTCTCTGAAATCCATTCTTATCACTTCTTCCTACCTTTTCTGTGGTTTTCTCCTATCAACTGACCCTGCTACTTCAACTGTCATTCTCATACCATTTCTCTCCATGCAACACATGTCCTCAACCCTCAGTGGCCTGGTTTCACTTCCATACATCATCACACGGTGCACACATGCCTGATAGACTCTTTCCTTGGTCGACAGCAGTAACGCTCTGCTGGTTAGTAATGGTAGACGTTTCCTGAACATACTCCATACTTTCTCCACATCTGAGTTCTCATCCGTCACTATTGGCTTAGACTTCTTGCACACAAGATTGTAGTAAGAATGAGCAAAAACTGAAACTGCATTACAAAAAAATACAAAACAAAATGATATTAATTTCTGTAGGAATAAACATTTATTTTGTATTTTAGCATAGTATAATGATAAATGTGGGGGTCTACTTGATTTTGACTGTTTGCTATTATTGTTCCCGCATCTTCCATCTTTGTGTTCTTCCAGACATTCAGTGTTACACATAGACTGATGATTTCATTAGCCCAATCAGTGACCTTTACTTTATGCCATACGGCCATGTGGAGCAACCCTTGTGTTCCATAATAGCCACCCTCCACATTAAGCTCGACCTTGTTTCACATCCAGCCATCATGGGAAGACAGGTAAATAGGTCAGTGTTTGTGTGTCATGGATACATTTATGCTAACACTGTAGCCATCGTATCTCTCACATGTGTTCAAATAGGCATATTTGACAGCTTATTATTGTTGTTGGCATCCGTCTGTCTCAGTAGAAAATTGAGTTCTATGCCTCAGATCTGTCCATTGCCGAATTGCAGCGTCTACTGTGACTGTGCAAGCCTATCCTGGATCTACAGGATCTGTTGCAGTTGCCACATATGTAGGTGGTGTCTGGTGGCGAGAGCTCTGTTGCAGCACTCGGTTGTCTGTGCTTTCTCCTCTCCCTACACTGCTGGTCTCTTCTCTTTTCACTCCTCTTACAGCATGCCTTTACAGCTCTTCTACACCGGCTGCGATCTTCAGCGACTGATTAGCAGTCTGTTGAGCTGATGCCACCTGCTCTCATGTCTCACTTGCAGACATCTTGACAGCTACACGTATACAAGACTGGACATAGATATTACTGAAAATAATTACTTAACAACAAATGTAAATGAATAAAATAACTAAATAAACTTTTATTGCTGATATAGTAATGAACAATAGAGATTTAGGTTATGATTATGTTACTTTTTTGGTGGAAGATGGTCCTCATGAAGCTTCGTTTACCCATGTCCCATTCAAATTTTCTTAGTAATTGAAATAAAATTATCTGTTGGATAAAATTTAGATTTTGCTAATAATTTTTTTTTTTACAATTATTTTTTGGGGAGGGCATTTTCAATATTTGCAATGATAATACCATGTTATTTACACGAGTTTAGCTTGCAAGTAAAATATTTCCTATACTGTGTTCTACTTAGAGGAATTGACATATCTGAGTTCATTAAGAAGCTTATTTTCAACTTTCACTTTTTTGTTCAAAAAATTAAGTCTTATTGTTTATACTCATGCTACCCTTTACACAGAGAACTCTATTTACTATAGAAGCATAATGCTTTACACTAACTGGAAACTGTTATTTCCCCTACAAGAGAGATTAACCCATAAGTGGGGAGCACATGTATATAGTCATCCATAGACAGTTGTTTCGCCGTATAATAGCTATTTAGTCTTAATATATATTTGAAAGTACCATTATCTTCCTCTATGACCAATTTAGCATATTTAGTTAGATCTCGAACCGCCTTGGCTAATTATCTGTTCTAATGGAATTAATTTCCTCTTCAATGCAAATGTGTAGATCAGGTAGATTGTAAGGCTGACTGTGATGATAAACACTAGCATTTCCTAGACCCCAAAGCCAATAGTCGAGGGGTATAAAGTCAAGTAAATGTGGTAGTCATGGCTATCCAACTCCTTTGAGGATTGGTGGCTACCTCATTTACTTGGGAGATGAATTAACCAAGGTAGTTCAGAATTTAACTAAATGTGTTGAATTGGTCTATTTTTCTTCTTACTATTGGGTCACCACTAATTAAGGTCAAGAGTCACTCCAAGATAAAGGTCAATGAGATGGAATGAGTGTCAGCTGAAAATTGAAGAACACTATTGGAGTACTAAAATAGATCAATGCGATGAACTCAGTTTGATTACTTATGGGACGGTTTATGACAAGTATTTGTTGACATTGTATTTGAAGACAACTACGTTGTAATCTGCAGGGAAGCAGTCCTGCTGTAATGTGTTCCGCAGATGTGAAGCCCTTGCAAAGAAGTTCTGTCCATGGAAATTTCGTTGCACACTAGGGCATTAAGGAAAATCCTTTTTTCATTGTGGTAGAGAGACAAGTTTTTGCTGTGAATATCTTACAAGGAAGAACCATAGATTTAAGCTCAGTCGAGCACCTTTCATGGAAATAATGATAAAATAGAGAGAGACTAACAAGTTTCTTCTCTGAGGAAGGATCTGTAGGGAAGATAAGAGATGAACCCCACTAAATTGTGAAGTCATTTTCGTACTCTGTCAAGGCAGGAAAGAGAGTGGCGCCATATGTTACTGCACCAGTAAACCATATGTTACGGCACCATATGCACCATATGTTATGGCACCATATGCACCATATGCACCATATGTTACGGCACCATATGCACCATATGTTACGGCACCATATGCACCATATGCACCATATGTTATGGCACCATATGCACCATATGTTATGGCACCATATGCACCATATGCACCATATGTTACGGCACCATATGCACCATATGCACCATATGTTATGGCACCATATGCACCATATGTTATGGCACCATATGCACCATATGTTATGGCACCATATGCACCATATGCACCATATGTTACGGCACCATATGCACCATATGCACCATATGTTACGGCATCATATGCACCATATGCACCATATGTACCATATGTTACGGCACCATATGCACCATATGCACCATATGTTACGGCACCATATGCACCATATGCACCATATGTTACGGCACCATATGCACCATATGTTACGGCACCATATGCACCATATGTTACGGCACCATATGCACCATATGCACCATATGCACCATATGTTACGGCACCATATGCACCATATGCACCATATGCACCATATGCACCATATGTTACGGCACCATATGTTACGGCACCATATGCACCATATGTTACGGCACCATATGCACCATATGCACCATATGTTACGGCACCATATGCACCATATGCACCATATGCACCATATGTTACGGCACCATATGCACCATATGCACCATATGCACCATATGTTACGGCACCATATGCACCATATGCACCATATGTTACGGCACCATATGCACCATATGCACCATATGTTACGGCACCATATGCACCATATGCACCATATGTACCATATGTTACGGCACCATATGCACCATATGCACCATATGTTACGGCACCATATGCACCATATGCACCATATGCACCATATGCACCATATGTTACGGCACCATATGCACCATATGCACCATATGTTACGGCACCATATGCACCATATGCACCATATGTTACGGTACCATATGCACCATATGCACCATATGTTACGGCACCATATGCACCATATGTACCATATGTTACGGCACCATATGCACCATATGCACCATATGCATCATATGTTACGGCACCATATGCACCATATGCACCATATGCACCATATGTTACGGCACCATATGCACCATATGTTACGGCACTATATGCACCATATGTTACGGCACCATATGCACCATATGCACTATATGCACCATATGTTACGGCACCATATGCACCATATGCACCATATGTTACGGCACCATATGCACCATATGTTAGTGGTAGCGAAAGATGACAGAGCTTTTTTTTTTCATATTTAATTAAGTAATTATCTTTGGCAAGACTTGTGAATAGCTTTGTATATCTATAAAACATATGTATCAAAATAAATTTATGTTGACATATTTGAAACCCAGGCGACAAGACAGCTGATATACACACAATGTGTATATAATACACACATATATATATATATATATATATATATATATATATATATATATATATATATATATATATATATATATATATATATATATATGGGGTGCGTATGTGTGTGTGTAAACAGAGATTATAGGCAATTTTGAAAGAGACAGACAAGTAGGTATAGATTGATTGAGATTTATAGAAAACTATAAAGACATTTAAATCAGTTTATAAATGGACAAATACATAGATAAAAATTAACAGAGATTGATAGGGATATATGTATGTACATATACAGTTTGATAGATTGATGGCAAATAAATTCGATAAATAAACGAACGGCTGCTGTGCCGGTGCTAGGGGATCATAACAAGGATAATGAGACACTAATAGGCAACCACTCATTACAAACAAACCAACAAGTTAATTCTTTTTAATCACAAAATAAATAAGAGAATTACCCGATTTTTATTAAATTTCCACATTTCTTTAATAAATTATATAAGTTTGGGATATTTGAAGTAGTGAAGTGAGTTTGGTGATTTATTAGATAAATTATCTATTTTATCAGGAGAAAGATCAGGTTTAATAATACTATTGGGGTTAGCATTCTTTTTTTTAAAGGGCATGTTGTGACTAGCCACTTGGTCTAGCGCAAGTAAAGGCCAAAGATGTATAAATAAAGACCTGGTTAGAGATAGGTTAGATTGAGAGTCAATTTCTAAAAGACGTCCAACTCATGGCAGCATGTAAGACGGACACCGATGATAATGATGATGATGATGATGATGACGACGACATATTTTATAAAGAAATACAAGTTTTCAAAGATAATACAGGGTGCCCCCCCCTAAAAATGATTCTTTGTTTATCCCCAGTCCCGTGAAAGAAAAAGATGCTACCCATGAACTCGGTAATAAAATTCCAAACCCTTTTGATAATCCAACCCTATCTGGTACTAATAAACTTCAGTCTCAGTCATGGATGTCATACAGTGTTTGTTTAATCACCTTTCAATAATATGAGGGGTCATTTTGATGATCATCTCATCAGTAGATGATGTGATCCGAAATGGTTTTAACACTCACCAGACCATAAGCCTCAGATTTGTATCTGTGAGCTTATCTCAGAGATAATGTCTATGAAAACCCAAATCAGCCTATTCCTGAACTGAAGAGAGTAATCAAAACTCGAATCAGACTATTCCTGAACTGCAGAGAGTCATTAAAACTCAAATCAGACTATTCCTGAACTGAAGAGAGTCATTAAAACTCAAATCAGACTTGTCCTGAACTGCAGAGAGTCATTAAAACTCAAATCAGACTATTCCTGAACTACAGAGAGTCATCAAATCTCAAACCAGACTATTTTTGAACTGAAGAGAGTCATCAAAACTCAAATCAGACTATTCCTGAACTGGAGAGAGTCATTAAAACTCAAACCAGACTATTCCTGAACTACAGAGAGTCATTAAAACTCAAACCAGACTATTCCTGAACTAAAGAGTCATCAAAACCCAAATCAGCCTATTCCTGAACTGGAGAGAGTCATCAAAACTCAAACCAGACTATTCCTGAACTGAAGAGAGTAATCAAAACTCAAATCAGACTATTCCTGAACTGAAGAGAGTCATCAAAACTCAAATCAGACTATTCCTGAACTGGAGAGAGTCATTAAAACTCAAATCAGACTATTCCCGAACTGCAGAGAGTCATCAAAACTCAAACCAGACTATGCCTGAACTGAAGAGAGTAATCAAAACTCAAATCAGACTATTCCTGAACTGCAGAGAGTCATTAAAACTCAAATTAGACTATTTATAAACTGAAAAGAGTCATCAAAACTCAAATCAGAGCAGTGCCAACAGAGGAGCATGTCAAAATGGTTGTCAATTTTGCACGCCATTTTTAAGTGTGCTTATCATTGAAATCACGATAAAACCAAGACTTTTAGACATTCGTGATTGCAACTTGATGGACAAGTCAGGCTGAAATTTATTTGTACAAAATATGGTTCGATTGTAAAACGGATTGTAAATTTCATTAACGATTTCAATGAGTGACATTTTTTGAGGGGAGGAGTTCCTGTATTTACAAAGTACTGAAACGTCCAAATAGAGACTGTATTTTATTCTGTGTTGCTGTATAGTTTTCTATAAATCTCAATCAATCTATATCTATTTATTGCCTGTCTTTTTCAACATTGCATTTAATCTCTGTTTACACACATGCATACACCCTCCCATATATATATATATATATATATATATATATATATATATATATATATATATATATATATATATATATATATATTATCTACACATTATGTGGCATAGTAGTTAGAGCGTTCGTTAGACTAAAAAAATGGTAGTTGATGCCTCCTCATTATAAGGTGAATGTGCCCAGATTAGAGTCAGCTCTGTATTGCAACCGCCTACAGTAGTATGACAATGTTGAATGAAGCTCTGGTTGACTAAACAAATGTACACGCATATCAATTAAGGGTAACCAAATAAAAGACTTGGAATGACTCAGTCAAATATGAGCTCAAACAATGGCACATCGACACCAACGTAAATTATAAAGTTTCATGAAGAAAATCACTTTTTACCGCCATAACCTATGTGCAACCCACATCAGATATGAAAGAGACACTTGAAAAGAAGAAGAATAATAATAAGAAGAAGAATAAGGGTAAGTGGAGACACCCAGAGAAAAGAGTGGAAGCCTCCCCTACGAATGAAAAGAGAGCTTTCGGATCGCCCTCAACTAAAGTCTATCCAATTTTTTTATATTATAGTTTAATCTAGAGGCAAACAAAATAGCTTATACCTGTAGTGCTGTTGTGTATGAAGTAATATTTTGAATTAAAATAGGATAAAAGTGTTTGTTGTTATCGAATCGGACCAATATTATAAGAGTTTATGATTGTTGAACAAGCTAAACCCAAAATTGGACAATTTGTTAAAGAATGAGGCACTATATTCATGGCTTTGTTATTGGATAGAAATACTTACGAATAAGACGATATGTTTTGTTGAAAACTAGGGTTTCATTTTCAGAGTTAATGATTTAATGTTTTAAATTATTCACAGGAAATGCAGCAGAAAAGAAAATATTCTTCAAAAGTAATCCGCTTGAAATAAACGTGGGAAATGAAAAGAAACGAAAGAAAAAAGAAATCAATTGAGAGTAAAATAAATTGAAAAATAAAAGATGAAAAGAAAAACTGAAAATTGAATTGCTATTACTTTTATATAATTCTCTCTCCCTCCTTAGCCATTATCTCTAAATCATCAAGTATTCTGCTTCGACTAGATTTTAACTTTTAGATAGACATGAGGAGATAAAGGAGGAAGACGAAGAAGAAGGAGAAGAAGAAGAATTAAACGATGAAATTGAGACATTGCACATGAGAAAAACTACGAAGATGAGAAGAATTTAGACAACAAAAAATTTATTTTTAAATTATTGGAAAATATGATGAGCAAAAAAAAATGGAGGAATTATTTGAGAAAGTAGAGAGATAAAACGAAAATAAATGTCCGGGACTTAAACACCCTCCCCACTATCAACAAAACAAAAATAAATAAATGGATAACCAGAAAACAGAATAAAATTAGAAAAATCTAAAGAAAAATAAATAAATAAAAAAATAAAAATAATAATAAAAAGTAGAAATAAAAAATAATAAAATTGTAAATGCAATTTAAACTGTTCTGGATTTTAGAAAGCGACAATCATAGAAAATTATCCAAAATTACTCAGCATGCAAATCTTAGATCAGAAGTATTTTATTTTTATTTTATTTTTTATTTTTATTTTATTTTTATTTTTATTTTTATTTCGTTTTACAATTTGGTAATAATGGCCGTTTATAGTTTTATAGTGAGAGTGGCAATAGAAAAGTCAAATACGGAAGGAAAATTTTCAAGAGAAAAAGATGGAGATAGACAAAATGAAACGATTAAAGAAGAATATAAAATAAAATAATGAAATAAAAGGGATTAAGAAAGACGAAAGACAAAATGAATTATTTAAAAAATGGATGAACAAAAGAGAAAGGAAAAGATTACCGAAAATGAAAGCAGTTTGAACCCATATATATATATATATATATATATATATATATATATATATATATATATATATATGATAAAATTATAAGTATATTGGATAAAGGGGACGAATTAAATAAGATCTTTTTTTTAAGGATAAGGACCTTGAGTTGCAAGTTTGGGTTGGGCGAAACAAAAAAGAAAAAAAAGACAATAATTGCAAAGATTACTGTAAAGAAAGTAAAAACTGACAAAATACAAAATGGTGGACGATTTAAGAGAAGAGTTGAACGCATTCGGAACGTAGATGTGAAGTTATAAAAATGTAAGAAATCGAAATAAAATTATTTTGAGAACTACAAAGCAAAAAAAATGAATGAATAATATATAAAAGATATGAAGATGAAATGGAGAGAAGAGATACTCTTAAGGTATGAAGTTCTTTGTGTTTGTTTATTGAGTGAATCATAATTGGAGAAGCTTGACCCATTAGTGAAGTTCTTCTTATTTTTGAAGCATAACAACAAAAGTGTGATCTTATTTCTGAAATGTTTCATTCTAGGTAAATTATGTAAAACGATAAAGAGTTGGTAATATTCACATATAATTTCTAAATGCCTTACATTTCTATAATGTAAAATTAAGAATAAAAGGTAATATGGTCTTATCGGCTGATGACAGGAGAGTATAGGGTTTTCTCATTCAGTCCAAGGAGACTTCGGGTCTTCCTGCCAGTATATATATATATATATATATATATATATATATATATATATATATATATATATATATATATATATATACATATATATATACATATATATATATACGTATATATATATATATATATATATGTATATATATATATATATATATATATATAATATAAGCAAATTATTTTTTTTCAGAAAATCATACAAAAAATAATGAAAAATATTAATTAAGTTTCTTATTTTAATATTGTTGTGGGCTCTGTTTTCGATAGAACTGTGGTCTAATTGGAATTCCACTCGCCAACCGGACTATTAGCTCAATGTTGGTGACTTTCCTTTTTATATATGTTGATATAATAAAGTTATCTCAGAGAAATACGTAAACTATAACTTTGTTGATGTCGAATCTATATATATATATATATGCGTCAGGGGTATTTTATATTCCAATAACGATGTCTTTATTTTTTTATTTTCGTTTTTATTTTTTCACATTTCCAAAATACATAACATTTCTGTGAGATGTATTTATTACAGTCCGTTTCATTTGCCGTGAGCCAAACAACATTTTTATGTCAATATCGTCTCTGCAACACTACAAAATCATCAGAAAAGTCCACAAAAAATAAAAAAAGTTATTGGATGAAACTGTCTTGAAAAAATTATATATATATATATATATATATATATATATATATATATATATATGCTATAACCCTTTGATATATGCTACATTAAAGACTTCTCTAATTGGTTACATTTTATTATATCTCTTTAATCTACCTCAAACTATATATGTCTATTCAGCATGGTATTGCAACTATACCGTAGAAGTGTTGTATCTGTGTCAATATCTGCTGCCGTTTATTCTGGTTCCTCCCAAAATGGAGGAAATGCTGAAGAGATAGCAGAATTTTTTTTATGACTCTGACCATCTAAAAGAGGTTAGGGTTAATACAAACTGTATAACTCTCTCTCACTCTCTCTTTCTCTCGTTCTTTCCCACTCTTTTTTTCGTTCACTTGACCGCTATTTCCCACTATCTTTCACTCTCTCTCTCTCTCTCTTTCTCTCTATATCTCTTTCTGTATATTAGTCTCTTTCATCTCTTCTTTCTTTTCCTATCACTATCTATCCCACCTACTTTCTCTTTCTCACTATTTCTATCTTTCTCGTTCGCTTTTTTTCTCTCCTCACCCTGTTTGTCTCTTTCCTCTTTCTTTCATTTCTTTCATTTTCCTATCACTATTTATCCAACCTACTCTCTCTTAATCTCTATCTCACTCTCTCCATCCATCTTATTTTCCCCCTTTCAGTTTTTTTTCCACAAACTACTGTCTCTCTTACTCTCTCTATATATTTCTCTCTCTCCCTCTCTCTTTCTATTATCCTCTTTCATTTTTTAAATTTTTATTTATCCTTTCTATACAAATCACTATTTGTCCCAAATTACTATCTCTCCCCCCCCCTCTCTCTCTCTCTAGGTTAATCAATGTCTATCTACTTATCAAATTTTGATTGTGTTCTTATCTCCTCTCTACACCCAGTCTATCATGCATCCCCATCCATTTAACTCTCTGGCATGTTCTATTTTTCCTTCCTCCCTCGACCTGCATCCCTTTGTATATGTTTGCCGCAGACACTTTGTCTGTCCAACTTCCTAAAAGTTCCAATAAATTTCATATTAAAGGGCATTTAAAAACAGATGAGCTTTTACATGTGGACTTCTGTAAGTAGGTTTTGCGTGCATTTATATATATATATATATATATATATATATATATATATATATATATATATATATATATATATACGTGTGTGTGATTATGTGTAAGTATTTATATATATATATATATATATATATATATATATATAAAGTTAGATATGTGTATATGTTTATATATTTGTATATACGGGATTCACTCCTAAACAAATGATCGATCATTATTAATTTCGGAACTCAACTGCTAGGCGTAAATGGTTGGTAGTGTGGAATATATTTAGTTACATTTAGTTTTATACAAAGTTGGTAAAGAGGGGGGAGCTCTTCGTGATTATGTGTAAGTATTTATATATATATATATATATATATATATATATAAAGTTAGATACGTGTATATGTTTATATATTTGTATATACGGGATTCATTCCTAAACAAATGATCGATCATTATTAATTTCGGAACTCAACTGCTAGGCGTAAATGGTTGGTAGTGTGGAATATATTTAGTTACATTTAGTTTTATACAAAGTGGGTAAAGAGGGGGGAGCTCTTCGTGAAAATTCAAATGTCTCCAATGTTTGTGAAATTAAAAAAATAGGTATTATACATATAAATATACCCCAAATTTAATTCAATTTGGAATATTTTAAAGGGGTTTTAAGAGGCATAATATGGACAAAACTTCCCATTTGAAAATTCAAATATTTGCATTAAATTTTATCCATAGTCATTGGACACCAATTAAGCAAGGTCTTGCCTCTCTCTCTCTCTCTCTCTCTCTCTCTCTCTCTCTCTCTATCTATCTCTTTCTCTCTCTCTCTCTTATATATATATATATATATATATATATATATATATATAGTATACATTTTTTTATACAAACATTATTGATTACGTATGTGCGTACATGTTTCGGTTGTACTCTTCATAGAGAGTCAACCTCTTCATTCTTCTTTGGTCTCAAGAGGTTGACTCTCTGTGAATAATACAACCGAAACATGTATGCACATATGTAACCAATAATGTTTGTATAAATAACAATTTATACTTAAGAACAGCTCTAATTTTTATTGAGCACTTTTTATAAACACTTGAGTTTCAACGGATTAACATCTACAGAAACTAATACAATACATGTACCATATATATATATATTAGCAGCATTTTTTCTTTAGTACATATTCTATTAAATATTACGGACAACTTGCGTCTGCGTATCTTTTTTTAAAAACCTTTCTAAATTTCTTATCAGTTTTTGAGCTTTGGGCTGGAACTTGCCGATGTATTTGCCGTACTTGTGGTCTACCCTAGTACATTCACTTCATTCCGGCGCCATCTTCAGGGTGGGTATCAAGTTAAGAACATCTATTTTTCAAATATTAAGTGATGGTTTTAGCAGAAACCATGTGATTTGTTTTAGAAATAATAGAGTATTAGTATTAGCATTAAATCATTTTAGGATGTTTTCACTATTATTGAAATTAATTTTGTTAATGGCTGGCTTTTTAGGTTTTTTTTCTTTCTTTTTAATATCTGTAGTGTTAGTTTGTTAGTTTCGTGTTCTAATATAACTCTGTTGTCTACGAAGAGTTTTCCAAGTTGGTCATTAGACACCAAGGAAGCAACATTCTATGAATTTCAATTTTTTTCTCAAGACTCCTTAAGCTTTAAATTTTAGACATTTTCTAGAATTAAAATTACGTAATGCATTGTGATCAAAATTGGTATAAGGATTGTAGATACAAGGTTTAGTATCATTATCTCGTTATTTTAATATTCGTAAAGGGATATGAAAGTGGTTCAATACTGTTCTGTTTGGGGAATTCATGTTACCCGTACTGGGACGGGCATTCTTCTAGTTTCATATATTCATATGTATTTCTTTGTACATATGCATATATATATATATATATATATATATATATATATATATATATATATATATATGTATATGTGTGTGTGTGTGTGTGTGTTTGTATGTATATAGACACATACATATAGATATGTGTGTTTCCGTGTGCATGTATATATATATATATATATATATATATATATATATATATATATGTATTTATGTGTATGTGTATTTGTGTATATATGTTCATATTTGCATGTTCGTGCATGTTTGTGCGTATATATATATATATATATATATATATATATATATATATATATATATATATGTATATGTATATCTGTGTATCTGTGTACATACACATGTATATATATATGTGTGTGTGTGTGTATTTATATTTACATGTGTAAGATAATGTTCTGTTCTTTTCAACATTATAAAGAGAGCGGTCTTCAGAATTGAATTAACTTTGCTCCCATCTTGAGATAGTTTCCTTCTCTCCATTTTTACAAAAATTAAATTGCCCAAGATTAGCTTTATAAAGGAAAGCGTTTCTTGGGTCTCTCCATGTAATCGGGGAAGGGGGGAAAGGTATATATATATATATATATATATATATATATATATATATATATATATATATATATATATATATATATATATATATATATTGTTTGCGTATTGTTTATCTATATGGGATTGTAATAGGGAGGATAATGTAGGAAGTGATTATGTAATTTAGACTTAAAATTACGTCTTTGTAAAAAAAATCGTTACTGAAAAACTTTTTAGTCTCAAGAGGAAAATTTATTCCTGAACTAAATTGAGTTATTGTGAATTTTCTGTGTTTTCGGTGTTCAAAAATATGAATCAGAACATGTACTGAGGCTTCCATTACGGAAAGCATTTGAATGGAGTTCGTAGTTGTATTAGCATGTGGAAGACAGCATCAATCTTTTATGGTTGAGCAGTCGTCTGAAATAAGCATATTGTCAAGAGAAAATGATGGCTTAACTGACAAATAGTGGAATGAAGAAAGAGGATTGTACGTACGTTATACACGGCGAGGTGTTCGACTGAGATAAATAGAGGGAATTTGTTGAATAGGTGCAAGACAGGAAATATAAAGGGTGCTGCAGTAAAATCCGACACTTGACACAAAGAAAACGAAATAGACAATAAAAAGAAAAGTTGTATATGCAGAGACCCGACAGTTTATTTAGCAACAGTTAGAGTTACATACTACATTATTTTTCATTGTAACTGCCGCCGGTAGAGATGACCATCTCAAGGCGGGTGCGAAATGAGTCACACACTTTGGCGACAATGTCCTTGTCTATAGTGGCGAACGTCTCTACGATTGGCAGCCTTCAGAGAGTCGACCGTGTTGCGGACGTGCTTATTGGTCTTGGGCTCGATCATACCCCAGAAGAAATAGTCAAGGGGGTTTACGTCAGGTGAGGAGGGCGGCTACAAGCCCGGAAATCAGTTATTAGAAACATTGTACAAGCAGCCACACCTGGGTCGTATTGGCCTTGTGTGAAGGAGCGAAGTCCTGCTGGAAAACATAGGGGAGTCAGGCGGCGATCTCGTCCATTCCGGGGCTTCACAACGCTCCTCAGCACCTCCTGGTATTTCGTTTTCTTTTTGTCAAGTGTCAGATCTAGCTGCAACACCCTATATATGCATTATGGCATTATTTCCATGAGGGTATAAAAAAGCGTTTGTTGCCGATGAAACAACACTAGGAAATATCGTTTTGGCTATCTCATGTCGTATCTACAGCCAGTGATAAAGGAAGGTTGTGGAGAGTGTGTGTGCTCGTACGCTTGTGTCAAAGAGAGAGAATGACAAATGAAGACGAGGACGACAGCACGCCGAGAAGAGGAGTAATCGCCGGATGGATTCGCTCTAATCTGTAGTTATTATTCTATCCTGATTCAGCAGTAAAGAAAACGATAATATTGTTAAATGTGATCAGCAGTCAAGATGAAGTTCATTTACTCAATGTTATGTACAATTGTCAACTCAAAAACAATAAATCTTATTTCACTCATACATACATGTATATTTATAGAAAAAAGGGAAAATGTTTTTATTAGACTTTTCCAAAGCATTTGACTCTGTTAATTACCGGCTACTCATTCGAACTTGGCCTTTTGGCTAAGATCAAAGTGTAGTATCTGTTCCGATGTATACTGCACCCGATAGACTGGTATTGTCTTGGCCTTCGGGGCTTTATTTACGCCGGTCTATGGGTCTGTCCTGTGCAGTTCTAGGAGGTCCACCCTCCCAGGCTTCGCCTCCCTTCTTTGGGGAGGAGTAAGTTTATTGCTTACTACCTGAGGCGCCCCTACCGGGGAATGCCGACGGGGCTGCCCAGGCAATTTTTAAACCCCACTTTCCCGACCCGACCTTGGGTCACATCTTACGTGTGGGAGTAAGATAAAAACTGGCCTTGTGCCTAACTCCTGGAGGGGAGTAAATCAATACTCATTCGAAAGGTCTATTCATACAAAATTCATCCTTCAATAATAAAATGGATTGGAATGGTTGGTCCAGTTCTGTTTCTCTTGCATTTCAATGATCTGACAGATGAATTAACCGAAAAAGAACTACTCTTTGTGGACGATGTAAAGTTAGTATCATCTAGAAGCAACTATGATCAACTTCAAGATAATCCTAACAGAATCTTGGCCGGGTCTACAAGCTATAATTTACCTCTGAACTCTGTAAAATGAAATCATCTTCCTATTGACTCTCTACCTACTGCCCCCCCCCCATGACTATCGGTTTTGGACAACTTCAAATAAACACGTTACTGTACCGCGATGGCGAGAAAAGTCAGGCGGGTTCTCTACCTGATCAAGATATTCTTTCTAAGCATAATAGCAGAAGCTTTCCATCCACTCTGGTGCGGTCGATTCTTGAGTATACAATTCAAGCAAACAAATCCCTATCTTCAAATTTATATCATAACCCTGGAGTATACTCAACGGTTGGCAACCACAATGGTGACGGGATTCTCCACACTTACTTACAAAGAACGGTTTCAAAGACTAAATCTGTCTTCACTTGAACAGCGAAGAGTGCGAGGGGACTTAATTCTGGTATACAGCATTATCAACGAGAATGTAGATCTACAATTTGAGGAAATTTCTACCCCAACACCTAGTCGCGGTCTCTGCGATCACCCGCAGAAGATGTACCATCAAAAGCAGCATTCTCTGTTCGTGTTTCTGCCTCCTGGAACATCTTGCAAGAGGAGGTCGCGATGATGCCTACGATATCTAGGTTTGAAACGGCCTTGGAAACATATTCAGACGGTATATATATATATATATATATATATATATATATATATATATATATATATATATATGGGGTAAGGTACACGATAAGTCATGAAAATGAAATGACGTGGTAGAAAAAATGTTTGAAAAAAGACAAACGGAAAACAGGTTAGAATGCAGGAGAAAAACAAAAAAACAAGAAATTTGACCGGTTTCGTTCGTATTATCGAACGTCTTCAGAAAAAGTGAAGATTTGGAAACAATTTTATTTAATTTTTAAGGCACACACATGGGAGAAGGAAAAGATGATCCGATTAGACCATATGAGAAGACCCTTATCTACATTGAAATATGATTTGACAAGTAGGTGACATATTCCTCTTTATTTCTCATTCTTTTTTATACCTTCATCCATTTTCCTTTTCTTTTCTATTTTCGCACCCACCGAGCTAGCATGGGGGTGGTAGGCGGAAAGGGTAAAGGCGATAAGAGGGAAGAAGGCATATATATATATATATATATATATATATATATATATATATATATATATATATATATATATATATATGCATTTTTATCGATATAATATTAAGTTACTGTTGTGCCTTTGCAGGGAAAAAATAATGAAAACAAACACACTGGTATAATTAACAAAAGTGTATTAACATAATTATGTTATAGGAGTACGCGCCATGCGCTTGGGGCCATAACTGCCACACTTCGCTGTCCAATGATGCTTAGATGTTACTGTATTTAGAGTGTCTGGGCAAGTCCATTTATTCTTGAAATAGGTAGATCAGCTTACCCCACAATGCTCCCTCTTAAGCCTTTGCTCCGTAATGAGTCAATATCTTATTGTCTTTGAGTTGACTTCCATGAAATCGGTATTTTGTTCTCTTGTCCTTTTTGACGTTCGCATTTGAGAAATTACTTTTGATACTGGTGACTCGATCGTGTCAAACACGAATCCCTTAATTCTTCTGTAGTGTTGTCTTCTACAGTATCGGAATATCTGTTCCTGATTTGGTTTAAATGTCTTTTGTGGGTAGATTTTGGTATTTTCAACACATAGAGCATATTCCCAATTCTTCTATCTACAATCTTGATTTCCTAAAGTGACTTATTCTTCATAAGTCTTCGGAAAAAACTTTTCTCCTTTTTTTGACATTTATTTTTCGCCCCGGTTTCTGATGATTCAGTAACAGCTTGTCGAAACTAGTCTTGATATTTCTTGCGAATCTCGCTACCGCTAGTTATGTGCAAGATAGAACATTATCCTTAGAGGTCATTCTATACATTTGTAGATAATGCTGTATAGCTTTTTTTGTGGGAGTACCCCTAGCTTTTTAACGCTCATTAGAAGTATCAACAAATCGCTCCCTTTTCTGTACGTATACTGTCGGGGAAGCCAATTCATTACATTTAACTCTCGATAGCACTCTTTTTTTCTATCAAATTCAAAGTTGATTTTTTCTTCTGACGTAGACGGAACACTTGGCTTTTTTTTTTAAGTTTCAACCCAAATTTAGTAATCACTTTATTGCATCTGCCAAGCTGAACATTAAAAGAAACTTGTGTAAAGTTCTATTTCAATTCCTTTTAAAATTTATCCGCAGAATCTTTAATTTTTACATTCTAGCAAAAAGGATTTATCGGTAAATCCCGCAGCTGAAACCTCTCCATACAGTCTGTGTCTTATAAAGTAACCGAATTGTTCATCACAAATTCTTTTAGTTTCGAATTTGATTTGCTCCCCGGTTACGCCTTTTGCAATTTTGTTAACTCTCAATAAAGTTGGCTTGCCGATTTTTCTCCACGTGTGTAAATAAATCAGACCCTGCGTCTTACTGCATTCTTATGTTCCTATTTAATATTTTAACTGGAGCAAATTTCCTAACATTTTCAATTTAGCTGCACTTAGCGATTCTGATAAAACCCTTCCTTGTTTTATTTTTTGTTCTGCGGTACGTACTCTTATGCCCTATGCGATCGTATTTAAAACATTTCTTAATTTTATAGCAGCAATCTCTGTACCCATATATCTGTCCCCAATGTAGTAATAACGAAGGTCGCAAATCACTCTGTCAACTTCCAAAGCAGCTCTCACCGTTCGTTACACGTGCACTTGCTTCGCACCGAGTCGAATGAGACGGTGAGAGACCCGCTTGTATTATACTGAGGCATACCTAATTTGCATACGTGCAACGAGACTTTGCGAGACTCTGCGTGAACCATATGTAATAAAGGTTCATGGACGCCATGTTGGATTCCTTTCTTTCATCCGCAGTGCACAGGACAGACAAACACGAGGACGTTTCGCAGGTAAGCCCCCTTCATGTTCCCTACACACCCCCTGATCTCATGATCACAGAGATGGCAGGGAGGCATCGATAGCCTTTGCCGGTGTCTTCTTCAGAGGGGGACAACACAAGCCTCATCTTCGCTTGTGCTCTCGTCCGCGGGTCGAGAAACATCGCGTTCGCTGGGATACTGCTGATATCCGAGTCACTGTCCGATGGGGCTGCTGCAAGCCAGAGCGATGCCTCACTGCTCTCTGACTCCGACTCGCTCTTGTCATCCAGTGATGGTTGCGTTGCTAACCGTAGGTCTCTAACGTGATGGGGCATAACGTCGACTCGCACTGCCTGTGGGCTGATTACCTCAGTGACGCGTCCAACTCCGTATTTCGTCGTACACTTGCCGCACGGGTTCTTAATCCAGACGGCATCCCCTTTTTTCAGTTTCTCTATGGTTACTTCCAGTTCGGGCAGCGGGTTAGTCTCTATGCCTTTCACCCTGACGTGATACCTGTGCAAGGTATCAGCCGGCGCTGTAGAGGGTGAAACATTATCCTTTGGGGTTACGTTATACAGGTAGACTGCCTCAAATACCATGCAGCCCATCCTGGCCGCGATGGTTTTGACGGTTCTGTGATTCTGCTCGATGACCCCATTTCCACTCGGTACGTGGGCGCATCGAAACCTCAGGTGGACTCCCCAGCCATCAGCAAACTTTCTGAACTGCTCACTGGTGAATGCAGCACCATTGTCGGTTAATATCTCCATCGGGGGGCCACGTTCAAGAAAAATACTTTTTAACTGACGGACGATGATGGCTGCATCTTGCCGGCACAGCATGCGCCATATCACAAACCTGGATGAACCGCAATCAATGAGAGTCAAGAAATCCTCGCCGTTGTGGTGAGTAATATCCATCGCCAGCCGGCTCCAATGGCTTTCCACTCCCAGCTTTCCTTTCTCCCAGTGAACGGGTGCTGGATTAATGGATGGGTATGCTACACAATCTTTGACCACTTTCCTGACGTCTACCTTCTGTACTCCTAGTTCAACCAACTTAGCGAAATATAGGGTCCGCTTGACCCCAGGGTGCCAGGTTTGTTGGTGGACGTCTTTGATGTGATTAGATCGAACGGGGCTCACGGAAGCGGCGCAGGCGGGCTGCATGGGTTCAATAGTCTTTCTTATGGCATCAAGCCTTCTTTGAGGTACTCTCGTCAAACAATCTGCTTTGTTCAGGCTGGATTTAACCAGGGACACCTCTATTGACAGCGCATATTCGTTCACCAGCTTAATGATCGTGTCGAGCCGCCGTCGGATGAGCATCTCGCTTGTGGCTTTGGTTCATACTCTGGCCCTCTCGGTGAGAGTATCTGAAATCCATTTATGGACGCAAGCAGAATCCGTGAATAGTCGCAGGGTGGTCGTCTTCCAAAGGATTGCCAAGTTTATCCCCTTGATAACTGCATCAAGTTCTACCAGGTTTATGTGCTGGGAGTCCTTTTCTGGGCGTAACCAGCAAGCGTCTTCCACCACCGTTCCATCATGGACCACCGATACGCCAATGGCGAGAGAGCTTGCATCAACCCACACACTAAGGTTCTGGCTGTCGACGCACCATCTGCCCCGTCCTGGGTCTTCCTTGTGCACCCTGGTGAGGACCTCTTTGAGGATTGTATTGAGAGGGACGTCATGAGTTTCGTCATCCCATCCAGTGGTGACGTTGGAGGCTCTTCGCTTAATAAATGACACCGCAACACGAAGCCAGCCGCCCACAGGAAGGTGTCCAACTAACTTTCCGCACAAGGAAAATACGTTTTGTCGTGTAACAATACAAGGCATGTCCGGGGTTTCATTTCCTCGTTTCCAATACAGAACGTCATCTTCCTCCCAGACCTGCAAACCAAGTACCCGTGCGCCATCCCGTAGCCTTTCCGGTTCCTTGCTGAGAAGGCCAGTTATAGAGATGCTCCCTCACGCGCGCCGCAGATACAATTTCCTCGTCCACGTACACGTCATCAATATATGCAGACGTTGCCCACTGAATGCGCTCATCCTTAGTCAGAATGGCGTCAACAATCATTTGCATAATTGATGGCGCCACATTAAGTCCAAATCCCTTGCGGGTTAGGCAATACCTTTTTCCCTTGATGAGCACCGTTTGATAGGGCCATAGTGATCTGTGTACACGCACTTGAAGGTATGCTTTGTGAAGATCCAGTACAGATACATTAGATCCCGCTTGCCGCCATACCCTCAACTTTTCAGTGCATCCTTCCGCGCGAGCTGTAAAAGGGTCCACGTGCTCATTCAATTCTCGATAGTCGAGCACCGGCCTCACCTTCTGTTTATTCTGTTGGATAACCGCCATTAATGGGATCAGGCACTTTGGGGGACCCAATTCCTTCTCTGAATAAGGAACTGGCCATCCATTACTAATCCAAGTTTGTAGTTCTTTGTCGTATTCTGCACGAGCTCCGGGGGGAATTTTGTATTCTGGCACCTTATTGCATAATTTCTCGGGTGGCTGCTCCTCCGACCACTTCCAGGAGGCTTTCCAGGACTTGTGCGCTGGTCGAATTCCGCACAAAAATCAGGCTGTTCCAGCTTCATAGCTGCACTCAGAGCAAGGCCTGCTTTTGCAAAATGTGCCCTACCCTCACCATCAATGCGTACACCACCCAATTCCTTGATGACGTCCATTCCCAGGAGCAGGTCGTAACCGAGCAGGTCACCGTTTACAACCAAGACTCGTACGGTTACTGTGGGCCCATCGCCGACACCTGCGCGAATGATGCTAATGACACAAGAGGCAATCGAGCCACCGCCAACCGTCAATACCGGGATCCTTTCCTTATCCCATGCGTCACAGCATGCCTTGCGCATGAGGGTCTGCGTGCACCTGGTGTTTACGAGCGCGAAGCGCTCACGCCCGTTTATGCGCACGCTCACTGTGGGTAGCGCCTTATTTGGCGACGATCTGGGGAGAAGACTGGCGCTATAGCTTACTCCCCTTGCCCGTTTCCGGACAACCTCTTGCCACGTGACTCAGCTTGTTGCACCGGTAGCAACGCATGCGTTTTAACGTTCCTCAATCGGGCGCGTCCTTTGCACCGCTTCGGCTTCGGCAGTCTTTTGAAAAAGGATTCGGCCCGCCACATTTGTAGCATCTCACGCATTCTGTTGGTGGTGAAGACGCTTCCGCAGCTGCCGAAACCGGCTCTGTGTCCTCTTTCAAAATGTTTTGGGCTCTCGCCAACAACTCGTCAAGCCCAATCTCACTGAGTCTGGACGATGCTCGCAGCAGTCTGTTGGCGCCGTCTGGGAGTCCAGTCAGAAAAGCGCATCCCAGTATTCGCTCGCTTGTTCCACCAAATCGGCCAGGTCGACGTCCACAGTCTCATCTAGCCCAAGCCGCCGTTCGGTGAACTGCCTTCAGGCGACGAAAAAATCCACAGCAAAGGCTGCGTATAGCGCCTGCCTAACTTCCTCCAGGCCTGGTTCGTCTCCGAGCTGCTGATACACCGAATATGCTCCTTTGGTCAGCCTCAGCGGGGTGACCAGTGCAGGATCCTTTATCTTGCAAAGTCTGCAGACGCGCTCGGCTTTCTCCCACCACTCGACTACAGAGGGTCCGGAGGGGGAGCCGTCGAACTCGGGTATTAATCTCTAGTCGAATTTATCCATCACCAAGATAGCTTGTAGTAATAACGAAGGTCGCAAATCACTCTGTCAACTTCCAAAGCAGCTCTCACCATTCGTTACACATGCATTTGCTTCGCACTGAGTCGAATGAGACGGTGAGAGACCCGCTTTTATTATACTGAGGCACACCTAATTTGCATGCGTGCAACGAGATTTCGCAAGACTCTGCGTGAACCGTATGTAATAAAGGTTCATGGACGCCATGTTGGATTCCTTTCTTTCATCTGCAGCGCACAGGACAGACAAACACGAGGACGTTCCGCAGGTAAGCCCCCTTCATGTTCCCTACACCCAACTGAAGCACGGTTTAGGGAGCAGACCACTTCTCTTTTGACTATCAAATTTAATTTGTGAAGTCATTTTTACTTGTTGCGGATTTTTCTGATGTGGGACACTCCAGACTGTTCAATATCCTTCAAATCCTGACGCATGCTAATAAACTGTTGCCAGTCCTCGGCTATTTGTTGGAGTGTTAGATCAGGCTCATTTTACAGTTGCTAAGACTTTCCTTCTAATTTCATATTATCTGTTCAACACCAATCGTTGTGCAAGAATGAGACATTTAAAGTTATTAGCACTTAATTTCGATTACATGAAGTCATTACAATGCTTATTTACTATGCTCTCAAAAGTGTTATAGTCCTCATTATTATTTCTTGTAAGGTTCAAACACTTCCACATCTTGTAGAAGAGAGATGTTTTTGGACTAAATAATTTTGTCAACAAATGCATTGCTTCACTAAATTTTAGCTCGCTGGTCTTTTGAGGTAAAATGTAATTTACGAATTTCGTATATTCTACTGCACCAAATGTCCTTAACAGTAACCGAACCTTTTTGGAATAAGTCCAGTTTTCATGATCCGAATTATATATGTCTTCATAACGCCTGAAATACGAGGCAAAAGTAACCTCATTATCCGGGTCGTAGTTAGAAATCTCAATGATATTCCAACTTATGGTCTGAGAGAACGCACTTTCGTCTGTACCATTTTGGCGCCCATTTGACAATTCAGATAATTTCTTCCGTTGTTTTGGGGTTTGAATGACCAGCTAGAATATTTTTATTTTATGCGGGCTGTTCCTTCTCTAACTCTAATCTTTCTGTTTCAATTTTATTTTGGTATGACGCTTTCTCAGCCTGTAACCGTAGTTGTTCACTTTGCTGATGCTCTAAGATTACCTTTTGAAAGTCGTCCATGTTCTATCGTAACTCCCAGTAACTGACTTCCTGCGTATAATATATATATATATATATTTTTTGAAAAAAAACTGAGTGAAAAGGAAAAAATAAACTTATTTACTTGTTTCTAGTTAACGAGAAGAAAAATATCGCCAGACATTTTTTTTATCTTGCTCTTTCCGTCGTGGTTGAAAATTCTCTTTTCAGAACTTTCGTTTGAAATTAGTTCGTACTTAGAAAACGTTTTAATTCTTTTTTGTGACACTGGAGTTTTTTTTAGAAAAGCACTTTGCTTGTTAATACATATTTCGGCAAGGTGTTATGGTCTGGTGGTTAGGCGTCAGACTACAGACAATAATATCGAGGGTTCGATCCTAGTCCGGGTTAGCCATGTGGATGACATCTGATAGCCAGAAACACGTGTCCATGGATTATTTTATGTACGTAAAATTAATAAATAATATATAGATATATAATTATTTTTAATAAATAAATATTTTAATATCCACAGAATATATGTTTCAAACAATCATGAGTGCGGATGATGTATCGGTACCGCTAGTCGAATGATTTGAACTCTGGACCTTAACAAACTTAATCCAAGCTTCTTACCGTTCGACTGTCATGACAGTCATACTTTTAATGCAAAATAAATAAGCCCTATATTTTTAAAATTTGTAAACATAGTAAGAAACAAACAGTGTTCTATCTACCCAAGGGAGAGAACTCGCAACGTTACTAAATTTTGAATCTTTTTATTTAAACATAGCTTATATATCTCTCTATATATCTATATCTATTTCTCTTTCTCTCTCTGTCTCTTAATATATATATATATATATATTTATATATATATATATGTATATATATATATATATATATTTATATATATATATATATTTATATATATATATATATATATATATATATATATATATATATATATATATATATATATATATATATATTATCCTCATGGATATTTCTAAATTTCTAAATCCTGGAGAGAGAGTAAGTTCATTTATCATTTTCAATCATCTCATAATATTCTCAATCATTCAACTGACAATCTATCTATGTCATAACTCCTTAACTTCGAGTGCCGTTTGGCTTTAATTAGTGGCGACTCAAATAAATAAATAAATATTATGTTTCGGAATTTTGCAGATGAAGATTGATAATTTGTATCATTTGGATTATTCGGAATACTGTTCTCATCTTGGATATTATTCTCACAACGTTTCGGCCGATGTAACCTCCGACCTTCTTTAGGTGCATCTTGTTGAATTTGGAAATCTTTATGTGAAACTCTAGAATCCATACTGAATTTCGAGCTGAATCCTTTATTTAGTCCACGGGGATGGATTGTTCTCGTTCTGTCAACCATAATCGGGTAGAAGTATTAACTAAGTTTTATTTTATTCTTAGTTAGTATCACCTGAACACGTGGTACAAGAGATAAATGTGTTAAGTAAAACTCAGTTATAAGTGACAGTCTTCTGGCGGTTGAAGGTTCAATCCTGACCACCTGTAGTGATAATTGAAGAAGAAAAACAAACACTAATTTACTTCCTCGTCTGTGTCTTGGTTTGTCTGAATCGTACAAGTGGTTATGGCCTGCTAAAAAAGCATGCAATTCTTTTAAGTATTTATAAAGCTCTGTCTGAGAATACATTACGCATTATAGACAAGTGCAAATCAACAATTCATAATAATCTCGGACCACTATGATCTAGCATAGGATAACTATGTTAAGTACATTTCTTTAAGTTGACAAAGCATGCACAAATAATTCATTATTTATGTCATCTATCTAACATATGAAGTTATCTCAAACACCAATCTTCTGATCTATCGATATTTGATTCGGACTAGTCTACTTTTTTGTTTTTTCGTCCACTATGTTATTGGCATGAATATAATTTATTTCGCTTCATTCTTTTTAACTCTTGCTAAGAATACTACTAGAGTGTAGACATTTTGCTTTACTTGCCTAAATATAATTGTGAGCTTACTCCCTTAATAAAAAATATACTTTCGATATTTCACTACCTATTTCTCAAATTAAACTATTATTTTTTTACGATAACTTGTTTATCATAATATTAGGTACAATATGTATCCGTCTATCTTACACTTACACATGGTTTTACATCATATGCGTCAAGCGTAGATGATTTTTAAGGATATAAGGAGCCTTTTTTTATTAATGAAAAATAAATCACCGCCGCCATTTTGAACTTGTACCAATATGTAATGAAAATCTTTTGCATTGTGTAATTACTATTGCATTTTCGTACTATTTTTCTACTATTGTTACGATATCAATACTTTTTAAACACAGGCAGGAGAAATATAAAGGAAACCAAAAAATAACAAACCTTTTTATTCACTAAAAATAAACTTAACTCATTCTTTTATCGAACATGGTAGTATTTTCAAACATGTATGTCATAAATACACTTTTATTTCATTCGTGTTTTCTACTTTCCTTTTATCATAGACGAATACTTATATTCGTAAAAAAACAGCAAAACAAAACCAGTTTTAATAAACAAAATAATACTTCATCATTGTCACATGCTTTGTTTAAACTGATATGTTTACCAAATTAACAGTGAATTGCGACACTCTGTTGCTATAAATACTTAACTTATTGTTGATAATAAATGTTGTTTTAATCTCCATAAAATTCTTTGGTGTAAATAACTTTTCAAGCATTAAGTTTTTTTATATTTATTAATTATACTAAAACATTCCAAGTTAATTTCTATTTTAGTCATCAAAATTACTTAGAGTGAAATAAATTTCGGCTTAGTTTAATAATGAATTATTTGTTTCTTTCGTTACTTTTGAGTGCACGTGTGAAGGTGACACAACAAACGACCCATCATAATCAGCTTCGTATCCTTTGGGAAATTGACGTATTTACGAAATAAAGCATGAATTTCTATTTCTTTGGATTTTCCTCGCATAGAATCTTCAGAGTTCAGTTTTAAACTTACAATATATTTCGGAGGAGTTGGTAAAACGAGAAAAATATCTACAATAACAACACTCCCAGACAATACTGGGTATACACAGCTAGTATATACAAATATATATATATATATATATATATATATATATATATATATATATGTGTGATTTTATGAAGGCTTACCAAAGCATTCCTTTCAGGACACCAATGATCACCATTAAAGATATTTTTTCTTACAAATATTATTTATTCAAATTAAATTTGATTTGAATAAATAATATTTGTAAGAAAAAATATCTTTAATGGTGATCATTGGTATCCTGAAATGAATGCTTTGGTAAGCCTTCATAAAATCACATATAAATGCTCTGTACTCTGTAATCGAGTATCATCGAGCTTGTTTTTATTGGAACAAACCCGGTCTTCACTGAATGATCTATTTGATAAGTGAAAAATCTAAATATATATATATATATATATATATATATATATATATATATATATATATATTTCTCTCTTTGTTTCTCTCTCTCTCTCTCTCTCTATATATATATATATATATATATATATATAAATATAAATGAAAGAAGAGGGATAAACATGTACGAATGACACATCTATTTCAGCTTCGATTGTTCAATGCAAGGTGTACTCGGTAAAAACATGTTTATTATTAGGAAAGAATAATAATAAACATAATAATTTCTGATATACCGATGAAAAATACTAATACGAGTGAGGATGCTCGATATTAGAAATAGAGAATAATACTAGGTAATAACATAGAACAAAGAAACGTATTATACAAATGTGAGCAGATATTTGTTTAATTTAGAATTCGTGAAGAAAAGATTTGATCTGATTCCTTATTATTATTTTGAAATTTCCGGAAATAAGAAAACATGACACATCTTTTCTTCTGAACTTCCATATTAAACAAATATCTGTTCACATTTGAATAATACGTTTGTTTGTTTAATGTCGTTACCTCTCTATATATATTTTCTCTCTCTCTCCCCCCTCTCTCTCTCTCCCTCTCTCTCTCTCTCTCTCTCTCTCTCTCTCTCTCTCTATATATATATATATATATATATATATATATATATATATATATATATATATATATATTCAAAAAACCTTTTAGTAATTTACACACGGACCAAAAATATTATATAATTAGTCAACATTAATAATTTCATGCAAACCCCCCAAAATTATCTACAAGAAACGCCATCCGCAGAAACAGCTCCTAGTGCTAAAAATAGAGAGGCATTCTCCTCTCCCATATTCCTAGTGGCAGATGTACTATTCTAACACTAATACACGGCCTCCAAGGGGTTTGTATCTTTGGGATACTAACTAAATCTGCATATTGCAGATTTAAAACGTGTGTCTATATAATATATATATATATATGATGAATTAAATCGAAAGTACTCGCGAAAAAGAAAAGAAAAATTGAACAAAAAACCCACGGAACTTACATACACCAATTTGACCGAAATACTGAATGGACTATTCGGAAAATTGAAAATTTTGAAAATGTTTTATCACGCATGTTATTTTATAATGTTTGCCTATTTTATAATGTTTATATATATATATATATATATATATATATATATATATATATATATATAGGCAACATCTTCTCTTGCAGGGAAGTATTGTTGAGTATAAGAGACATGCAACGATGCATTTGTCTGATACTAGCGCCATAGCCCAACACTTAACTAACGACCCTTCCTGCCCCCGATCGGAATTCAAAAAACTCCTAGTAGAAAATACCAAAATCTTAGAATATAGTACTAACAAACAAAAACTCCATATATTAGAAGCCCTATATATAAAAACCAAAAACACCCTAATTAACATAATTAACCTTAATACTAGTAATAATATACTAAAATGTCTATAATTCTAACTATAGTTTCGTACTTATTACATAATTCCCGCCAAACCATCTATAATACTAACACATGGTCTGTACCTGATTATCTCCATTCCCCTGAAGATGGACCCGGATGGGTCTGAAAGTACTTGGTACACAAATCAAAACTATGGCAAATTCATCAGCACATTCCTCTCCGAAACGAAGATTCTGATTCACACTATTGAAAGGATCTACCAAAGGACATCCAGACATAAGCTGTCTCTTATATTCAACAATATATATATATATATATATATATATATATATATATATATAGTCTTGGAAGTTTCTCAACCATTAAAACTATATTTTAAAAAAAAACACAAAAAAAAACTTAAGTCCCAATTCGTTCAGTGGAAAATCACTCATGTAAATAAATTTAACTTGTTCTATATATATATATATATATATATATATATATATATATATAGAGAGAGAGAGAGAGAGAGAGAGAGAGAGAGAGAAACAGACAGACAGACAGACAGACAGACAGAGACAGAGATAGACAGAGACAACGATAGAGGACAGTCAGAGACACAGAGATAGACATATATTGCGTGAGAGAAAGAGAGAGAGAGAGAGAGAGAGGGGAGAGGGAGAGAGAGTAAGAGAGAGGTAGTGGCAGAGAGGCTGAGAAAAAGAATAATAAATGATTAACTTGACTTTTCTAAATACTTAATTATTTATTATTTTTATATAGCTCTAATTGAAAAGATATTGAGCCTTTTATTTGTACAACGGTCTGCTGTCTTGTTCGGTTTCAGAATTGATGTCTGAACGATCGTTTTATAGAATTATATTCTCATGTTGTATACGTATATGTGTGGGTGGGTATTTTCTTGCATATTTATATGGGCGCTCTGAAGCTTGTATATTTTTATAATCATACCACGCAAATACTTTCTGTTTGTGATCTCCAAGTAAAAATCACCCTCATAAAATAAATTGAATTCAGAGAATCATTTCGTTTTTTTTTTCGTATTGCAAATGAATTTCTTTCTATCATTAATCATATTGGCAACTCGGCACAATGTTTGGCATCTTTTCAGGAATTTCAAAGCTGAAGGAACAATACTTCCGCTTCAAAGTCTTCAGTTCCTTCTGATCCCTCGCAAAATCCAACGAGTCCCAGAGAAAACCAAAGCCAGCAACGTATATGCAGCATAACAAAAAACCATACAATTTGACATTCTCGCAAGATTCCTGGAAAATCTTTCAGGGTTCTTATACAATTCTTTAATTCTCAGATTGAATTTCTTTTTCTAAAGTTCATTTTCATTTGTACTTATATAAGTGAACATATATATATATATATATATATATATATATATATATATATATATATATATATATATAATTTAATATTTAATATTTATTTATCAATATTATTATAAAAGCCCTTTAAAGAAAATTTAAGTTGAGCACTGTCAGAAGATATTAAAAAATAGACATTCACTTAAGCTACAAAACAAGGCTCCAGGTTAGTTCGTTGAGTCCTCTAGTCTGTCTTGATGTTTACGTTGTAATCGGCATAAATATAACTTAAATTCTCAGTATTACATTATAATATTCTATGGCCGTGAGGATAGAGTGAAAGCATAAATATTATTATTATTAATGTTCCTTTAAGAAAATTAAAGTTGAACACTGTTAAAAAATATTTAAAATAGACATTCACTACGCTACAAAGCAAGACTCCGAGTAAGTTCCTTGAGTTCTCTAGTCTGTCTTTATTTTTAAACTGTAATCGGCATAAATATAACTTAAATTCTTCATGTCACATGTGAATTTCATATGGCCGCGAGGATAGAGTGAAAGCGTGCAGATCAAAATGTGGCTCTGTGCACCGGGTTTGCGCCTTGTGACCGTCTGAAATTATCACTTCCCTACACTGATGAGAGCAAAAGCTCGAAACGACGTCGTCTGTAAGTAAATATAATTTAATATTTATTTATAAATATTATATATTATTTATATATATATTAATTAATTACTTTTTTATAAATAATATTTTGCGTGCATAAAAAGAAGACATGGACACGTGTTTCTGGCTATGAGCCGTCATCAGCATGATTACCCGGGCAGGGATCGAACCCTTGATGTAAATATCCGTAGTCTCGTGTTTTACTGGATCAGAATACCTCACCACATTTTATGTACGACTTTTTATCGCATATCATGTTACGTAGATCTTTTGTTATTTTAATCGTGTTTACTAGCGAAGAGCACCGGTGTTTTTACCGGTACGTTTATTATTATTCGCTAACTGAGCGGGTTTTAGAATATGCAGAGGATTGAATTCATTCGTCCTTAATCGGACGTGTCATCAATTATATATATATATATATTTATTTTAATTAATTAATTTTTTATAAATTAATTTTTGCGTGCATAAAAGGAAGACATGAGTACGTGTTTCTGGCTATGAGCCGTCATCAATATATATATATTGATAATGATGGGTGGGTGGTGATTGAAGCATAAAACGATGTCGTTGTTTGTTTTATATTTTTTTTTATTATCATAATAGTGATTCAATATTTCAAACACCCATCGGGAAAAGATAGGGAAAAGAACCGGTAATGAGTTCACCCATGTGTGGATAGTAATGTGCTAATAATTGGATTGTCATATTTTTTGGTGGGGATGGGCATGGCTAAGTGTTGTTTAAATATGTTTAAAAGATGTTATTATCTTTTGATCAAAATGTGTTTTTTTAATTATGTAAGTATAATTATCGTGTGTGAGTTTTCTGCGGGACTGTAGCGACCACTTCCGTTGTAGTTATGAGTCGTTTTGTGTTTACCCAAGTTTTGTAAATATATTGGCGATGTTATTTTGTATTTAAGATCTTGTGTTCTCTTAAGTTTGAGTAATTTTTTTTATTTTAATTAATACATAAAAGTTAGCTAAGTGTTGTTTAAATGTGTTTAGAGGCTGTTGTTATCTTTTTTTTAAATGTGTTGTTATTTGATTATTTACGTATGTTACATCTGCAGTACTCTAGCGACCACTTTCGCTTAGTTATGTGTTCGTCTCTTTTCATGTAAATAAAAGTAATGACGATGTCCTGTTTGAGATCTTGTGTTTAGTTATGTTAAAGTAATTCAGTATTTCAATTCATATAATTTTAGAAGGAAAAAAAAGACTATTAATTTATTTATTTGTTTACATTGGTATATGCAATTGGCGGGCTAATGCCTGCACACCTATTTTCGTCCGTCTTCAGTTGCAGTTATGTGATGTTATCTGAAATTTACAAGAAAATAAAGCTATGCTAATGTGTGTTATAAGATTAACATTATTTATTTGCGAGCTGCCCGCGACCGTAGTTACGTGACGTACCATTAAATGTTGCGTAGTGGTTAATGAGTGTTAGTGAATTAGTTAGTCTGCAAGTCTGTGGAAGTCTGATATTGGCTAGTAATTCAAGCTAATTCTGACTTATTTAAATGTTAATTTTTTCGACTATCTTAGCGGCCACTTTTTAATATTTAAACTTCTGAAAAAAAGTAAGGTGAGAATCATTTCTTATTGTTATTTGTTTTGTAAACGTGCATTTATGCGTTTTATGAGTCGTATTTTCACTCTGACCTGTAAGTAAATAGAACTTATGATAATTAGATCTATGTATTTTATGCTGTCTGTAATATATTATTGATTTTTAAGAAAAAGTTTAATGTTAATGATTTGTCTCTATATGTCATAATTGTTGTGATTTTATTGTTGTCGGTTGTGGTAGCAATTATATTTCATAGTTGTTGAAGTATTTATATTTAACTAGCAGGACCGTGTAAATTACACGAAATGTTGTTTTCAATACTAATTATTTTGTTCCTAACCTATACATGTTTGAATAAAATATGATAAGATTTGACTTGTATATTTATTTTAAAAAATGAACAGTACATGAAACAATTTACAAAACTTCTTCATATACAATATTTCTAGTGACGGTAATATTTCGACGACGAAACCGTACTTTGTAAATGTTTTAGATTAAATTAAATTTGGCTCCAATTCATGAGTAGCATACAAAGATTCGGAAGGTCGTTGCTTTTCATGTAAGCGTGACACACAAAATAACACACACGCTATCTTATTAATATGTGTCTTCCCAGTCGTCCCCTTCCTTCCTCCCTCCTCCCTTCGATGTAGAAAAAAATCTTAGAGGTTGGTTGGGATCGAAGTATAAACCAGTCGGGCTGACGTCAAAAACCGACGTCAAAATCCTACGTCGCTAACCGTTGCGACAAAGGGAAATACTTGATATATTACGAAAATTAGGTGACTTGAATGCTTTTCCAAATCTAGGATCGGCACGTATCCGCAGAGCTTTTGATGTAAGCGTGATACACGAACACACACGCTATCGTATTAATATATAGAAGATTATATGATATATATTACTTATCTTATATATTATCGTTGTCGCTTGTGGAAGTATTCATACGGTCCAGATCACCTTGGTCTGCATTAAGTTTTTGAGTTTTAATAAAAATAACTCCAAGAATGTTTATTTCAATTAAAATTATTTTCAGAATGTAATATTTTCGTATTGTCATATGAATTTTGTTAACCCAGCTATCAATAATAAATAACATTACGCATGAAACGATTAACAATATTTAAAAATGTGTAATGTAAATACAATTTATCCTGCGATGCTAATTTGGGCGTCCAGTAAATTAAATTGTAAACGTTCTTCTGGAACTGAACTGGTTTCTTGTTTTGACGATTTCACATGGCGTTCTCAGCTCTTTCTTTTCGAAAGTGTTGGTGATACTTATGGAATATTGATTATATATTATATACTTATGCAATATTCATTACATTGTTTTAATGTTTTTTATTTTGACACAAAAAGATTATTAGAAAAGTTTAAAAATAAAAAAATAAATAATTTTAGTATCTCTCTCTCTCTCTCTCTCTCTCTCTCTCTCTCTCTATATATATATATATATATATATATATATATATATATAATATTTTATTTTATATGAGAACTTTAAGCTGGGTTTTTTTAATGCTAATGTGTGAACTTTAGTTTTTATTCGTCATTTCTTTTATTCGTGAATTCCGACATCATACATAACGGTGTTTTTTTATATAAAATTTATTTTGTTTTTCTTTTCTATTTCATTTTATATAATATGTTCTCCTATATATATATATATATATATATATATATATAGAGAGAGAGAGAGAGAGAGAGAGAGAGAGAGAGAGAGTGAGAGAGTGAGAGAGAGAGAGATAGCATGAAAAATCTACTTCTAGGAATAAGAACACGACCGAACCAATGCATCAGATCTTGCAATATATAGATAGAGCGTTATAACAATAATAAATATTTAAAAGGTGTTAAGATGAGCCCGTTATATATATATATATATATATATATATATATATATATATGTATGTATGTGTGTGTGTGTGTGTATGTGTGTGTGTATATATATATATAATGTGAAAAACGAACAGTATATATATGCAATATATAAAATAAAGTCGGTTTTTCGCCACATTATTAATAGCTTTCGAAGGATAAGTTTTATAAAAACATCATTTCTGATAGTTCCATTGGGTTGATATTTGTCCATGTTGTTAGATAACAAAATTTTATTTTTGTTCGCTTTCTTCGATTTTAATATTTACTCCTTATCAATATTTAAATTTTAGTCAGTTTTAGAGGGAGTCGGAGGAAAATTAACCCACTCACTGGTATATACTCACACTCTCCCCAGCAATACCATAACCAAAATTTTATAGGACATAAATTCAGATATTGACTGGAAGAGCGTTCTTTGACTATGTTCACCTAGAGTACTACACCAACTTCAGTTAAAAATAGTTCTAACAAATTCGACTTTTATTCCCCAGTAAAATTTCTTTTTGAACATCTTATTTCAAAACAAACAATACAATTTTATACAAGAAGAGGTGATTTGCCGGAAAATAGTGCAGATCACTATGCCAACTCTTACAAATCAAAACTAAGCAAAAAAGAAAGCAACGCATTAAGTACCTTTGCTATTCTCACATAGGTAACTTCGCTGACTCTAGTTTAAAATTATTTCTTTCCCAATAATGTAACCTTTGCACATCCTATTTCAAAACAAATACATTTGGAAAAATAATAACAATAAAACTTTTGACAGGAAAAGAAGAATCGCACAAAAATAATGCGGATCACTACGCTCATTCTAGAATCTAAAACTAAACTAAAAAAAACTAATTTATTGTCTTCACTATTTTCACATGTGTTACCGCGCAAACGTCGGGTTAAACTATGTTTAACAAATCTGACTTCTTTTACCCAGTGAAATTACCTATCCACATCCTATGTCAAAACAAACACATTTGGTAAAATAAAACCAATGCAATTCTAGCGAAGAAGAGAAGATTCACCCGGAAATAGTACAAGTTATTATGACCAATTTGTAAATACAAAACTAAAAAATCCACATCGGTCAAAATCCTTTATTTAGTTACTAGTTTACTTTCGATATTTTCATTATTGCGTTTCCGTCTTCCAGTGCGGGGCAGTAAACCGTCATTTCCGTGTTTTTAATTAACCATACATCATTGACATAGGAGCGCTTACATTTATAATTAATAAAACTCATTGCTACCAATAAAACCCCAATACGAATTTCCATATAATGTTATTTTTACCGTGCGTTTTCAGCATCTCAGATTATCTTCCTATATTTAATTTAAAACTTTAATATTAGAAAAAAAACGGTAATTTAATCAATAAATTTTTAATTTTATTTTTACGTTAAGGTTTTACAGTAATATCGTGGAGTCTGTGCTCGGGCATCCATAAACAGCAAATAAAACGTTTCACTTTATTTTACTCATGACTTGACTATTATTGATACTTATAGAAAGTAAAAATAATAAATACGAATATAAATAGTAATATGGAGTTTCGGGGTTGGAGCAGGAGCTTTTTGTTTTGTTTTCAATTTTCCTGGGCCACGTCGGCACACGCGTATCGTTAGTATATACATGAGATAACATGAAAATCAACTTCTCCAAAACATTTTAGTAGTAGGCAAGAAGTTTTGTTTCTACAAATGAATCTTGCTCTTTGCTGTTTGTTCCATACGATCTTGGGTGATTTTATATATTTTTTGCTATGGGTTTTTATTACTTGAAGTATATTTGTGTGCAGAGGTAGCTAATTCGGGTATTAATTTTGTTAAATATTATTAAAAGTTCGTTTGATTTAGAGAAGTATTGTCTTAATAATTTCAGACATGATTTGCTGATATTGGTGTTCTTGTGATAAGGTGGGTTGAACCAGACTATGTTTCTTTTCCTGCTTTTTTTCTGTTGGTGATATGATCACTAGTAGTTGTTGTATTCGTCATCTTTTAATGTTTTAGTAGGGCGTCTTTCTACTAACAGAGGAGTTTTCAGAATGTCAGAAGCTAATGGAATTCCGTGTTTGCCTGATAATTGATGGGAGGTGATTTTATAAGGTATTATGTATAGGAAGTGTCAGTTTATTTCTTGAAGTGTTCCAATGTCCCATCGTTCAAGTGAAGTGTTACATTTTAAGTAGTAAGTCTACCTGTTTTAAGTTAGCTTTTATTTCAATTGGGAATCCTATTGTTTTCAGTCTGTTGAGTATTAATTTTCTGTTGGTCAATTTCCAGGCTGTTGAACTCTTTTACCATGGTGAAGCAGTCGTCTCTGTAGAGGTCAGTTCGTTTTATTCTAGCTAGTTATGATATTATAAGTACATCTACCAGTTCGCAGATTATGCTCCATCACAGTAATGTCGAAAATACATATGTGTTTTTTCGTTCAAGCTATGTTGTTGTGGAAGTGCAATGATTTGTGCCAGTGTTTCTTGATTGTTATAACATATCACCATTCGTTACTTTTACATATTGTGCTGCTAGTTGGATGGCGTTGTCAAGTATCGTATCTGTTAAGGATTGGTAAAAGTCATTGATGTCAAATTAGATGAAGACGGGGTTGTCTTTGTCTTTAAGATCTGTGAACTAGATGGAGACAGCCTTAGTGGTCGAGTCTTGGGGTTTTCTACAGTTGGAGATAATTTTGTCCAGTACCTTTTACAGACACGCTCTGTTGTTATTGGCGACTGTTTGAGAAGAATTCCGACCGGGTTACAACTCATACAAGAAAAGTATAAGAAATCTTTTTTTCATCCTAATTATTAAGAGGTTATATTCTTCAAAATTGCATTCTGAAAGAAATTCTTGGAAATTCATTAAAGAGTACACATCAATTAGATAGCATATCAAATATTGTATAAAACATTGCAAAAACAGCAAACTAAATCAGCTTTTTAAAAAGTGAATCGAAAACATTTGCCAGTATTTTTCAGACAATCTAATAGATTATTGACTACTCCTAGGAATACTGTTTATCTTTCGTTTACCAGCACAAATGAACCATAATACTTGAATTTGGCCCATCAATGTTAGTTCTAGCCAGTTAATACTTTTGAATTGATATTTTAAAGCCTTGGAAATCACTTTCTAATTCCCTACAGTCATAAAGAAATTAGCGGCATCACCATGTTTGATATCAAACATATACATTTATCTTGTCGAATTTTCAAAATCAAACCCAAATAGCAATCCGTCGAACATATCGATACTTGATTCGGACTAGCTTATATTTTCGTTTTTTGTTCCTTCAACTTTGTTATTGACACGAATATATTTCTTTCCGCCTCAGTTTTTTCAAAAAAATATTTATTCCGTCCCGATAATTCTTTTAGCATTGACAAGTTACAGAGATTCCCCGTTTGGTACAGTGAAGCTATTTTTACTCACCGAAACAGAAACGTGAACTTAAGGAAATCGCTACTTCTCTGCTTATCACATTCATTCAATAAATACTTTCATAGTGTCTTTATTGAAAATAGGTACACAAACAACAAAATAGTTTCTTAGCGAGAATAAATACGGCATCATTTTGACTATGAATTGAGATCTTCTTCGTTTACACATTTAAAATTTGGCCGTTCATAGACAAATCGGTACTTCTTAATTTCATTTTATTACTTTTTATTCGTCACTTTACTCAAACTTAGTATTTTTTATTAATATTAATATCAGGTACTTCAGTAACTTTATTTAAAAACAAAAAATAATTTACTTACTTCTTAAAATCGGTTACTTCTAACTACGCAGCAAATACACCCGTGTTACGTTTTAATTTCCTCCAATAATTTTTTTGTGTCTGTAAATACATTTACTTCTTAACTATCGTAGTAAATAAAATGGTATAACCTTTTAATTCATCCCCTATTGATTTTAACACGTACCGATCTTGTAACTATCATGCTAACATATTTATTATGCACATGCATACGGATTTTGGTAATTAGCGATTTAAATTCAACAAATGGTTTAGCTGTGTGCTTTATCGTATTTATATATTTACTAGCGAGACTCGTGTAAATTACACGAAATGTTCCCAACCTATGCATGTTTGAATAAAATATGATAAGATTTGACTTGTATATTTATTTTACAAAATGAACAATCCATGAAACAATTTATAAAACTTCTTTATATACAATATTTCTAGTGAAGGTATTTCCTCTTCTCTGGCCATGAGTAGAATTATTCTGAGGACACAAAATAACACACGCTATCGTATTAATATGTGTTTTCCCGGTTGTACCCCCCTACCCCCTCCCTTCGATGTAGAAAAAATCTTAGAGATTGGTTAGAATCGAACTATAAACCAGTCGGGCCGACGTCAAAAACCGACGTCAAAATCCTACGTAGCTAACCGCTGCGCCAAAGGGAAATACTTGAAAATATTACGAAAATTAGGTGACTTGAATGCTTTTCCAAATCTAGGTGCGGCACGCATGCGCAGAGCTCTTGATGTAAGCGTGACGCACGAACACACACGCTATCGTATTAATATATAGATTACGAATGCACATGCGAACTTTGTTTATTAGAGATTTAGATTCGACATATGTTTTAGCTGTGTCTACCTCGCAAAATTTCTCAAATAAACCCGTGTAGCGTTTTCATTTGTCCCCTTAGTCAGTACATATATCGATGCCTTAACTATCTATCATATTCACATATTTATTACGGAAGCACATTTACCGGATTTCGGTAATTATCTACTTCTTTACTAATTTCCTAAATAAACCGGTGTAGAGTTTCCATTCGTCCCCTATTAACTTTTAGCCGGTATCGATTTCTTAACTACCGTACTTACATATTTATTACGGACACACATACGGATTTTTGGTAATCGTCGACTTAAATCCAACAAATGTTTAGTCTATGTCTTTCTGTAATTTCTCAAATAAACCGGAATAGCATTTTCATTCTTACCGTATTAAGTTTTCACCCGTATTGATTTCCATGCAATGTTTTCACTTGTTCCCTATTAAGTTTTAGCCCGTAAATATATCAATTTTCTTAATTATCGAACTTATACATTTATTACGAACGCACATTCGGAAATTTATGATTAGCAACTTAAATTTTAAAAATGTTTCGATGTGTGTTTTCTTTTAGTATAATTATACAACAGGATTCACTTATGATGAAGAAATTATTCTAGGTGAAAAGAAAATGGAATATCGCCAGGTAGCAATACTTATTAAGCTAACGGGTAGTGAATAATCTATTTTAAAAAGAGGTGGTTTAAACATTTAAAATACTATTTTCATTGGTATTTTAAAGATTTAAACTAATTCACTTAAAAAAATAATTCGAATTGGTCTCGATTCGTTAAAACGATTTGCCGTTTTACAGCTTTATATGACTTGACCTTATATAAAAAATGTTATTTTTAAGTCGTAGTTTTATTTTTAAACGACAACACGCTAACATTTCTTTTATTACTTGACCTCATATTAAACATGTTATTTTTAACATTTCTTTTCTTTCAAGGCAAAATCGTAAACATGACTATATTTGAAATTGTTTATTCCTAAAAAAAACTTCCAACCAATAAACCGCTAATATATATATATATATATATATATATATATATATATATATATATATATATTAATTGTATATGTACATAAAAATAATCCATGGAAAAACAAAAAATACGGCCTTTGAAATGAGGACGACTAATAATGCAGTTTTTCTGCATCTTAATCACTTAGGAAGTGAAACAATTAAAAATAATAGTAAGTTCAATAACAACGAGCTGAAAACCACCTTTAAAAATAATTACATAGAAATCATTATATATATATATATATATATATATATATATATATATATCAAGGGAGGCGCGAGAGCGCTCTTCTCCCTTAATAGACTTCAAGAATTATCTGTGGGTACGTACGTACGTACGTACGTATGTGCCACCCTGTATCTCATCAACTATTTGATGGATTCAGCTGATTTTTGGCAGAGATATATGTTCTAGGGTCTAGTTGATGGCATTTTAATTTAAATTCACCATATACCTTAGTTTTCCAGAAAATTCCAAAAAACCTCATGAGAAGGCATTGTATTGAGGAATAGCCTTTACAAAAGTAGTGACATTCCATGAAAAATGCCAGTATACTGAAATCATATGCCCTTAATAGGGTTAAGATGAAAATTCATATACGCTAAATGTACAAAAGCGAGGAAATTCCCAAATTTGTACACTTTTATTGTCATTAAGCGTATGACTACATATCAACCAAACCATTTCATTATCACATCACTAAAGTATAAATCTCTATGCATGAGTGGATAAAGTGTGTGAGGTGCGCTGAAGAAAAATTCCTACCAGTAAAATACATAGCCCTGTTGTGCTCGCATGACAATAAAAGTGTAAACATTTGGGAATTTCCTTGCTTTTGTACATTTAGGGTATATGAATTTTCATTTAACCGTATTAAGGGCATATGATTTCAGTATACTGGCATTTTTCATGGAATATATATATATATATATATATATATATATATATATATATATATATATATATATATATATAACTTCATTGTAATATAGCAGGAAAAATCCCAGCAGAGTGCTCGATTAATTGAGAATTAAAGTTAAAAGTTAAAAATTTAAAAATTTAAAATTAATCTCTCTCTCTCTCTCTCTCTCTCTCTCTCTCTCTATATATATATATATATATATATATATATATATATATATAGTGATAAAGAACCTTACTTAACATCTGAAAAGTGTTTATTCTCTTTTATTTTGGAATTAGATTATTTGTAGGGATCATCATCATCATCATCATCATCATCATCATCATCATCATCATCATCACCAGCAACAGCAGTAGCAGCTGCAATTCTCTGTCTTTTTTTCGAACTTTCTCCTCACCTTAGCCGTATTTGTTACAATGACAACAGCAAATCAGAAACTGCCATATGACTACAAAAAAAAAAGACCGAATAAAATGACAAGTTACAAACTGGCTAAAATAAATAAATAAAAAGTAAAAAAATATATATAAGTATAAACCTATCAGTAGGCAATTCTCGAACACATACAGCCACACCTCCCAGCATTAAATATTAAGATGGTATTTTTCCGAAAGCAAAGCTGCAAATGTTTTTTTTTTGTTTTTTTTTGCAAGGATACCTGGCACTTGGACTGGTGTCAAGTTGAAACTTTGCCAGAAATTAAAGCGGCAATTCTAGCTCTGGCGTTTGAGTGACTCAAAGATGAGCGATTAGAAGTTTCTGCGACCAGGCTAAAAGGGCACAGGCATTATTTAAATGTTTCATAGTTGAGTAATCAAAGAGAAGAGATTGCTGGTTGAATCAGGAGTGGAGATGGGTTGAGGTAGAGCGTCGAAAAGAAACAAAATAAATTTGATGACAATAAAAAAGAAAAATGGGTCTCTTTTAAGATCATTCAGGCACGCAATCAGTTATTTTGTATTTTATCTACTCCCTTTCCTCGCTTCGTTGTTGAGATATTTATTACTAGTTTGTTTTGTGTTTTTTTTTTCTTTCTGGGTGTATTTCATCTTTTGGAATACATACATTTACATGAATGCGATCTGATTGGTTGATAGGTAAAGGGGGGTAAGCAGGTTTTGTTGATAGGTAAAGGGAGGTTATCGAGTTTTGTTGCTGTAAGATGTAAATTTGGATTTGGGGATTTGATAGGGGCAAGAGAGTAATTTAATGTTTTTCTCCTGACCAGTAATAAAGTCACATAAAAAAATCACAAACAAATCTTAATTTCGGCTCGGTAAAGAAGTTACAGAAAAAGAAATGTCACAATTAATGTATAGTGGTTGGTAATAAAGTCACAGGAAAACGTTAAAGGAAAAGTCTCAATTTTGGTTAGGAAAAAGCTCACAGTTAATGTATACTGGCCGGTAATAAAGTCACAGAAAATGCCACAATTGTGGCTATCACTCTCTTTACCAACCTTAACTTGAAGACAGCTGGATACATTAAGTCGACCATGTCCAGGTTCGTCATGCTGATGAGAGATGATAGCCAGAAACACTTGTCCATGGATTACTTTTGTGTACGTATAATATAATATATATTATTAAATATAACAAGCATGAATGAAAACTATGGCAATTTCATCGGCCAATTCTCCCCTTCCCCGAAACTAAGATTCTGATGCGGACAATGGAAAGAATCTACGAAAGGATTATCAGACATAAGTTGTCTGTTATATTTACCAATACTTGCCTTCAAGAAAAGAATCTTGCCTAGATATATATATATATATATATATATATATATATATATATATATATATAAAATTAGACTCATTATTTACTATAAGAAATTTAAAACTCAAAATCTTGTAGTAAAAAACATATATATGTATATATATATATATATATATATATATATATATATATAAGTAATGACATGTCTGATTATGGGCTACTTAATTCAATATTCTTTATATTCTTTACCGCTTAGGAAGTACAAACAATTTTGAAAACAACGCTGTTTCTATCGCCAGTAAAAACAATAATAAAACTACGTAACTCAATATTTAGGCGATAAAAAACCGTACATATTTCGGACAAGACGTCATGGCTTGGTAGTAAAACGTAAGACTGCAGACAATAATATCGAGGATTCGATCCTTGTCCAAGTTAGCCATGCTGATGACAGCTGATAGCTAGAAAAATGTGTGCATGTATTATTTTATGTACGTAAAAAATTAATTAATAAATATATATATAAAAAAGAATAATGGCACGTCCGATTATGGTCGACTTGCTGCAATATTCTACATATTCTTCATCGCTTAGGACGTGGAAAAATACTAAAAAACAACGCGGTTTCTATCGTCAATAAAAATTTAACAAATCTACATACATACATATATATATATATATATATATATATATATAGTTTTTTCAATTGTATTTAGTTGCGATGCAAACAGTATTTTTTTTTTAGTATTTTTCCACATGTGTAATGCTGTGAAGTTTAATGCCTTGTAGAATAAATCTTTATATATATATATATATATATATATATATATATATATATATATATATATATATATATATATATATATAAGGATTTATTCAACAAGCAATATTCTGCATATTCTGCATATATAAGGATTTATTCCACAAGGCATTAAACTTTGCAGCAATACACACGGATATTACCAGCAAAGAAATTGATATCATATATAATTGCCAGAAGACTGTATTGATGTATAATGAAGAACAATATATGAAAATGGATTCTACAGACTCTTTCAATGTAGCGATAGGGGTCACTGGACTCTGCAGAAATGTCTGGCCTGGCAGGTTTATTTATTCTATATAAGCTTACAGAAACGTGTGTGATTAGCATTGATGATATAGGGATGTATAGGGACTATGGTATAACTATAGTTAGAAATACTAATGGTTTCAACGCTGAAAAGTTTTTAAAATTATACACGAAGCTATGGGGGATGTAACACTTAAAGTGGAAATCACAGCTGGAATCAAGATCACAATTTTTTAGATGTAATATTTAACCTTAACCAGGGAAATTATAAAACCTTATATGGAAGATAACTGCAACCCAGTATATATTAACCACAAGTCGAATGAGCCACATAACGTAATTAAATATTTACCAATATCAATTAGTCATAGGATTAGTAATAATTCCTATAATGAGGAAATGTTTAATAATAATAGTAATACATATAACAACGCCTTTAGAAATAGTGGTTATATTAACGCAACATTGAATACTAAAATAAAAGGAATAAGACCACTAGAAGGAGAAATAGAAATCTAAAAATCATTTTGTATACGCCCCCATTTAATCTACTAGTTAAATCTAAAATTGGATACTTGTTTCTGAATCTTTTTAATCGACATTTCCCAATAAATAACTCACTTTATAAAATATTTGATAAAAACACGACTAAACTTAGTTATAGTTGTACAAATATCTCGGAAAAATAATTAAGAATCATAATAGGCAGATATTAACAGATCCTAATAGAAGTAACAACTTGCAAAATAATAACAACAATAATGAATTTAGTTGTAGAGATAAGAGTGACTGCGCGTTGCAAGAAAAGTGTTTAACCAAAAATATAGTTTATTTAATAACTGTGTTCCCAGAAAACAATCCGAATTTTACGAAAAAAAATACATAGGAGGTACAAATAATGACTTTAAGGCCAGTTACAATAACCACAAATGTTCATTTAATAACCCAGCGTATAATAAGATATGCACCTCACTATCCAAGTACACATAATATTTCTAAAAGATAAAAATATAATTCCTGTAATAAAAAGGATCATTTAAAAAAAAAGTCTTCGACACCTTCACTGCACAACTCCACTTGTTGTCTTTGTTTCAGTGAAAAGTTGGCCAATGTTATGTTCCCTGATAAAAAGGTGTCTACTTAATCAACGAGATGAGATAGGTTTTAACTGCAGACACTTAAAACGGTTAACTTTGAATAAAGTTGTGAACAATCTAAAGAATTTAACATAAATAACTTCAAAATATAGCATAAGAATTAATGCGTCCCTGGATAAGTATAATTTTGTGTAATGTAGTAAAATTTCGGTAAATTAATATAATTGGGAGGTTTAGTCTTAATTAAATAAAAATTAAACATAAATAATACAACTAGGATTATATGTAAGTCCTCCATTATCTTAATACGGGGTAAATTTTAAGAGAATTAAGTTATAACGTTGCAGCTTTCAATCAATGCCTATTGTTGTTGTTGTTGTTGTTGTTGTTGTTGTTGTAGTTGTAATAGTAATAATAGTAGTAATAATGATAGTGGCAGTAGTGTTAATGATAGCAGTAGTTGTAGTTATAATACTACTACTACTACTAATAATAATAATGAGAATAATAATAGTAGCGATAATAATAGTTTTATAATAATAGTAATACTAATAATATTAGTGATAGTACTAATAATAGTAATAATAATAGTAATTATAGTATAATAATAATAATAATAATAATAATAATAATAATAATAATAATAATAATAATAATAATAATAATAATAATAATAATAATAATAATAGTAATTGTGATAATAATAATTGCGGTAATACTAATAATCGTAATAATAATAGTAATAGAAATAATAGTAATAATGTACCCCAGGGATCTATCCTTGACCCTTTATTGTTCTTTATCTTCATAAACGATCTCCCTGATGACATTGAGTCTGAGATTGGTATATTTGCTGACGACACCACACTTTACTCTTGTCATGTGGGCAAAATGGACGTGATCATATACGAGTCAATGGTGGAATCCTTAGAAAGTGACCTACAGGCTGTAGTGGATTGGGGTCATAAATGGTTGGTAACTTCTAATGCCGCAAAGACAAAGCTAATTTCCTTGAATAACTACACAAAAACCTCTCCAACCACCGATTGTCATGGCAAATAACACCCAACCTGAGAGTTCAACATTCAAACCCATAGGTTTAACCTTCACAGGTAACATGAATTGGAACAATACATTGAAGACATGCCAAGGCTGCAGCAAAGAAAGTGGGCTACATCTACCATGCTAGTAAACTTCTTACACCTAACATTATTCTGTATCTTTACAAAGCCACCATCCACCCATGAATGGAGTATTGTTTCCACATCTGGGTTGGTGCATCATTCACTACTCTCTCCCTCCTAGGCAAGGTCCCCAATAAAGTCACCAACTTAATAGGTCCCTCACTATCCACCAAGCTCCAGCCCCTGTTCCATTGCCGCAATGTTGCCTCCTTGTGCTTGTTTTACAAATACTTCAATGGATTGGCTCCAATGAGCTGGCTACTCTTGTGCCCCCCTCGACATAAATTAACTAGACACACTCGACAATCAGCAAAATCCAATCCATCCATTGTGGAGGTCCCCGGATGCCGAAGAGCCTTCTACTCTACTAACTTTTTTCCTCGTGCTGCTGGCCTCTGGAACTCCCTCTCTGCTCCCTGTTTCCCCGACAGTATCAACATGCAGAGGTTTAAAACTAATGTAAGCTAACATCTTGCTACACTGCTCCTAACTTGGGCTGACACCCAAAACCTACACCCTAATTCTCAGTAACCCCTTACGTCTACAGTGGCGTTGTTTGAGGTGAAATATCTTTAAAAAATAGTAATAGTAGTTGTAGCAATAATAAAAAAACAATAGTAATAATACGGATGATAATAATAATAATAATAATAATAATAATAATAATAGTAATAGTCGTTGTAATAATTATAGTAATAATAGTAATAATAATGGTAATGCTTATAGTAGTAGTAATAATGTTAATAATAATAGTAGTAGTAGTAGTAGTAGTAAGTAAAAATAATAATAATGGTAATAGTAATAGTAATAGTAATAGCAGTAATAGTGAAAATAATAATAATAGTAATAGTGGCAGTAGAAATAGTAGTAGTAATAATAAGTTTGATAATAATAATAATAATAATAATAATAATAATAATAATAATAATAATAATAATAATACTACTACTAATAATAATATACTACATTAAAGCAAAAATAGATAAACTCCTGGAAAACAGTAAATGTAGACTGTGTGGACAAACAGGCGAAACAGTACATCATATAATAAGTGAATGCAGAAAACTAGCCCAAAAAGAATATGAGAACAGACATGACTGTGTGGAGAAAGCAGTACACTGGGAATTGTGCACACAATTGTATTTCGAACATGCAGACAAATGGTACAAACAAAAACCAGAGACAGTACTCGAAAACGAAACCACAAAATCCTCTGGAATATGGATGTACAAAGAGATAATCTCATAAAAGCAATGAGACCGGATGTCATAATAATCGACAAGAATGAAAATTCCTGCCAAATCGTAGACTTTGCTGTTCCAGCAGAACACAAAGTGAAGATCAAGGAGACACAGAAACAAAGTAAATACACGGAACTTGCCAGAGAAGTGAAAGGGGCACGGAGCATGAAGAAAGTCAATATAATACCAGTAATCGTAGAAGTACTAGAGACAGTCTCCAAAAAACTGGAGAAAAGACTGAGAGAAATTTGAATCAAAGGGATCACTGAGACCATACAAAGGACAGCAATGATCAAAACAGATGCAATCTTAAGGAAAATCCTCAAATGCAGTAACTAACTACGAATGGCAACCAGTCACATGGAGAGTACAATAGGAAGAAAACAAAACCAGAGAAAGAACACCACCGCACGAACCAAGGGAAAGAAACTGCAAAAGATATCATGAGCTTCCCCCCACCAAAGAAAATGATGGCACCACACAAAATAGTCGTACTGGGTCAAAGAGGGTGGGAAGATCGAGGGAGGAGAACACTAACCAGACCTCCACCAGAAGAGTGCAGAGAGTGTTAAGACCTTCGGTAGACTTATTGTCACCCAATTCCATGAGGAGACCAATGGTCGTTGCCAGCGAGAAATGAATGGTAGGTGGCTGTTGCGATACTGTATGATCATTTGCGGTGATAAACAAAAAGAGGTGGAGAGTACTGAAAATCTAGGGAGGCACTCACTCCATGGAACGCCATTGTTGTCGGTGAACAATCACTGAAAATGACTTGTGTGATAACTCTTAGTGAGCATAAATAATAATAATAATAATAATAATAATAATAATAATAATAATAATAATAATAATAATAATAATAATAATAATAATAATAATAATAATAATAATTTATACAGTGGTTTATTTTATGGGATCTACAATTTTTAAAATTATACTGCTAACTCATTTTGCTTGTAATAGATTAATTAAAATTCTTATGGTTTCAAGATATTTATTGATATTATTTAATATAGAGTTAAATCTTCTGATAAAAATTATATAAAGATGACCTTAAACATTATAGCTTTTTAGGTTCATTTAAATATTTTATAGTTTTAAATATTAATTAGTTTTTTGTCGTTTTAACTTTTCTTCATATATATTTTTTCTTAACTTTCTCTTTCCTGTTCTGTCTAGCTAAATTTCAAAATGATAGCTATATCAAAAGGGAGGGGGCGTTCGTTAAGATAGAGGAGGGAGTGAGGGACTCATTAATGCAAGTTTGAAGTGTTAACGGACAGTGACTGATATCTGGCTGACACGGACTTCGATCGGATTTAATTTTGTCTCTTGTTTTCTTCTTTTTCTTAACATCCGGGTTTTTGTTCTGGCGACGATTTCAATGTGTGTTTTTTCACTTTTTATCTTTATTCAATCTGTGAAGAGATGTGATAACATTATAACGCTGGTTGATTAGCGTAGACTGTAATAGTGTTTATGTAATTTAATATATATATATATATATATATATATATATATATATATATATGTTTTTGTTTTAATTAATTTTTTATGAATTTATTTTTAATGAATGCATATTCTTAAATGCTCAGGGAGCGAAAAATTAAAAAAACGTAGGGGGATAAACACACTGGTGCCGTATCGTTAGTAAAAACAATAACAAAACAAAAAATCTATGTATATATATATATATATAACAAGTACGGACGTCCAGCAAGACGCTGCCATTATTTTTCATTTTATTTTATTTTATTTTTCTTCCCAACATGTCTACCCTACATGTATCTGTGCTTGCATGATATCTTTTCCCTATATCATCATCCTGATGAAGTCTTATAAATAAAGACGAAACGTTGATGTACACATAAAAAACTTCCAGTTTTTGGTTTTCCTTTTTCATTTTACCATCACGTCGGATTACCTTCATCCTTCTCTTCCCATATATATATATATATATATATATATATATATATATATATATATATATATATATATATATATATATGTACACGTATTGTATTAGTTTCTGTAGATGTAAATCCGTTGAAACTCCAGTGTTTATAAAAATTTACATCACAATTCGCACCTGCCCTAAAAAATTAAAATAACTAGATACAAAAAAATTATTAGAGAAAAGAATTGCTCTACATCAAATTTTGAGTTGTATTAAGTAATACATTTTTAAAAGGATTGGTGTGCGTACGTGACCGTCACTAATATCTATGTGCTTGGTAAAATACTTAACTATTAAGCTTCTCATTATGAATCATGGAATATATATTCTAGGCAACAGTGTGAGTAACGTTGGCATATTGTTTTTAGAACTATACCATTTAGGAGAGTGCTACCGAAACCTTACTTGAAGTAAAGACCGAATACTCTCTCCCACGCCGCAAGTGCATCAAAAGCGCTATAATACTTTTCTCATTATAATCTAACGTAAACCTACGACTCTGATCTTATTCCTTAAACAAACATCTGGCAAAAGCGCATTGAAACAATGCAATATATCACGCCACTGCTTAAATAATTGCGATCCCGTTTTAAGTAACTTTCCTTTTTTTCTATATTTCATCCATATTTCTATTTCTTTTCCTTTTTTCTTTTCCTTTTTCTCCTCCCCCCTCCTATTCTCATTTAAACGTTTCTACCGCACGCGTTTTATTATTATTTCTTTTTGAAATAGTTAAATACGTGCCAATAACATCCCGTTCTGCGTTCTTTTTCCTATGTTTTTACCGTTATCGAATACATTTGAAAACTTCACTTTTTCTGAAGACGTTTGTTGATCCGAACGAAAACGGTAAAACCTCTCGTTTCTTGATGATCTGTTTCTGTATTTAATTTGTCTTTTCCGTTTGTTTTATTTACATAGCACCCCCCCCCCCATATATATATATATATATATATATATATATATATATATATATATATATATATAGATATGAAGCAATCCAACAAAAGATATAAGCGTCAACTAATATCTTATAATTAGTGAGACATCGGGATAAAAACTGAAGCTAAATATACTGGATAGAGCATTAATATTATAATATAGAATGAAGTAATAAAATAAGGTGTCAATCAAATTTTATTA
>OY744515.1:49141147-49156147 GCA_963556195.1 Sepiola atlantica | reverse complement strand
CATTCCAATTTTCATCTTATATGTAAATAACAATTTTTATATTAAAGATGGAAAAAATGTTTTTATATGTAAGATCAAAATTGGAATACTAAATATTCACCAAGTTGTTGAAATAAATAAAAACTAAAAAATGAAAAATTTAATATACATATGAAAATTATGATTTTGGACTGATTTTTACATGGTCATTGGAATTAATCAAATTATATATATATATATAAATATTGCGAGATCCAACACGATTTGTTGTTGTTATCGATCACTCTTCGCCGCTTGCTGTGAATACTCGCTGACTTGGTATTTACAAAGTTAAATTCCTCCTAAATTCTAAGCTAATTTCTGGTGGCCAACTGGTAACTCTCTTGACTGTGAATCAGTGGCGATTTGTGATCGGAGTTCGCGCCCGTTGACCGTCGGGAATTAGCTTCCTGCACTGAAGATTGCGTAAGCATGAAACATCGATGTCTGTAGGTAATAAATAATTAATATTTATTTATAAATATTATATATATATATATAATTTTACTATTTCATGTATATACACATAATATTATAAGATACTATGATATATTGTGTACATATATTTCCAGTATTTACTTAAGAAATGCTCAATATGTGAGTAGAGCTAGAAAGTTGTATAAAAATATATCTATGGCCAGCTTGATGATTTCTTGCAGGAATGAAACATGAACGTTTCTGTGTAGCTTACTTGTCATAAATATATTTTCAGGTAGCCTGATGATTTCTTTCGGGAACGAAACATGAACGTTTCTGTGTAGCGTACTTGTCATAGATTCATTTTCATACTACTATATGTATATGTATAGCGTAATTCAGTTTTGTAGGAGAAATAACCAGAGTACTCAATTACCTGAGCATATATATTTTTTATTTCAATTGACACTATCCATTGATATATTCGATTTTACAGAAACACTGGAAACTCAACCCGCAGGGATAAAGGTACCAAATATAACCGATTTTTCAATCAATATTGTGATAGTGTAACACGCCATCTTGCTATTACTCTATCACAACTATCACTATAATGGCATATACTGTCACAATATCGACTGAAGAATTGTTTATATTTGCTATCTTTTACTCTGCGTGCTGAGTTTCTGTGAAACCGAAGGTATCGATGGAAGCTCAAACTAATGTATAGTATCAATTGAAATAAGTAAATAAATGCATATATATATAGAGAGAGAGAGGATATAGAAGAGCGAAACAATATATTGTTCAACACTGAACATATTTATTTTTATATTTTCTTAATATGTTCAACTAAGAATTACATTTCCCTTAAAACCGGGCTTTTCAAAAAAGAATTCTTTTCTAATCAAAGAGGTAAGCAATACTGTGAATTAATAAAAGGATGCGTTAAATATTTTTTGCAAAATTAAAAAAAGTTTTAAACAGTTTTAAAAAACATTTAAGAAAATTGAAAAAGACCTAGAGTAGGATTTTTTAAGAGTTATTTTTCCATACAACGGAAAAAAAACAACTTTTTTCTTGTTGCAAAAAACTTTTAAATATATATATATTTATTTATTTATTTATAAATAAATATTAAATTAAATTTTACCTACGGACGACGTCATTTTGAGCTTTTAACTCTCATCAGTGTAGGGTAGTGATAATTTCAGACGATCATAAAGCGCGAACTCGGTTCACAGAGCCACGTTTGGATCTGCACGCTTTCACTCTATCCTCGCAAGCATATGAAATTCCCATGTGACATGCTGAATTTAAGTTATATTTATGCCGATTACAGTGAAAAAATAAAGATAGACTAGAGAACTAAAGGAACTTACTCGGAGTCTTGCTTCATAGCTAAGTGAATGTCTATTTTAAATATTTTTTAACAGTGCTCAACTTTAATTTTCTTAAAGGAACATTAATAATAATAATATTTATAAATAAATACAAAATTATATTTTACCTACAGACGACGTTGTTTCAAGCTTTTTACTCTTATCAGGAAAGTGATAATTTCAGACGGTCATAAGGTGCGAACCCGGTTGCATAGAGTCAACTTTAGATCTGCATGCTTTCACTCTATTCTCGCGGCCATATAACATTACCATGTGATATAGAGAATTTAAGTTATATTTATGCCGATTTATGTCTATAAAGATAGACTAGCAAACTTAACGAACCTACTCGGAGTCTTGCTTTGTAGCTAAGTAAATGTCTATTTTAAATATCTGCTAACAGTGCTCAACTTTAATTGTTTCATATATATATATATATATATATATATATATATATATATATATATATATATATATATATATATATATATATATATAATCCAAGCAAGATAAACATACACAGGATAGGAATCCAAAGAATTTCAACCGGACTTATAAAAAGTGCTCAATATCAAATAGAGCTTTTATATATATGATTATTTTTCATTTATACAGACATGTATAAAATCTGTGACACTGGCATGTCGATGTTATCGATCAACAGCTGTTATAAAAAGAGATCTCATCAGGCAGAGTTAGAATCCGATTTTTACCTCTGATCATACTTGGGAAGAATGAAATGGGGAAGAAAAGAAAAGAAAAGAATAGAAATTTAAAATTTGGAAAGTAATGTTCTTTTCAGTTTTTTCTACCCCATTTCATAATAATCATTTATATATATATATATATATATATATATATATAATATCAGTAACATAAAAAATCAATTTCTCAGGATCAGAAAAAAAGATGTATCAAGGCAGTAAATCTCTCATCTCCTCATGTCCGCATAGATGAAAATATAAATTTGACTAATATGAGATTATTCAGCCATCTCTTTCGGTGTTCTACCTTTGTATCATAATTCTAAAAGAATCCGGTCTATAAAAAATATTTCAGATCCAGAAATGTATTACATCTATCTATTCGATCCGATTTAAAATTTTACAGTTTATAGTAATATTTGATTTTCTTATACATATAACTTGTCGTCAATATAACTTCTCTTCAACATCTCTGAGGCTTACTTGTAGCTGATATTCTGTCTTCTAATTCATTTATTTTGTATTTAGGTAATATTAATTATACCTAGACCTCATTAATTTCATATGAAATTTTTACTCCTACACAACTTATAATATACCCACTTTTAATATTAACCAGATATATATGAAAAAAGTTTTCTTATATGTATATTAGATATGCCATACATTCATTTCCATCACAATAAATTCCTTTTAATTATTAACTACTTATCTATGAGTAAGTAAAAATTTAAAACATAATAATCGTTTTAATTTTTTGCATCCAATATTATGACAATTAGTCTTTCACTGTATAATATCCCATTTTTTATGGAAATCGCTCTAGACACGACATGAAGCCACTTGATGTAAGGAGCTAAAAAAATACCACTTCAAGGTCAAAAAATAGCCAACTATAAGTGTTATATGGATAGATTCCGACCCAGAAAACGGCAATTCTTCTACCTTTGCCAGAAACATCGCTCATGGAATGTGAGGACTAAAGGCCAAAATATGGGAAGCTAGAGTTACGAGCCTGTCGAGTGTATATTTATTTATATTAAACATTTTTATTTAGCAATATAATAATATAATAGTTAGTGTAATTAAATAATTTTAATATCTAATTAACTTACACTTGATTGTTTATAGCTTAGCTATCCTAATTTAGAATATATCTTTCTTATTAGGCATTTTTAAGTTACCTCTTTAGTATTGTAATACTTACCTGGCACAGGCTGCTGATAATTGATTTACTCCTCTCCAGGAGTTAGGCACAAGGCCAGTTTTTATCTTACTCGCACAAGTAAGATGTGACCCAAGGTTGGGTTGGGAAAGTAGGGTTTAAAAATTGCCTGGGCAGCCTCATCGGCATTCCCCGGTAGAGGCGCCTCAGGCAGTAAGCAATAAACTTACTCCTCCCCAAAGAGGGGAGGCAAAGCCTGGGAAGGTAGACCTTCCAGAACTGCACAGGACAGACTCATTGACCGGCGTAAATCAAGACCCGAAGGCCAAGACAACACCAGTATAGGGTGCAGTATCCATCGGAACAGATACTACACTTTGATCTTAGCCAAAAGGCCAAGAAAGCTGCTGAGTAGGTGTGTTGTTCTAACCAGTCGGGGATACGTCATCAACATTAGTACGAACGTGATTTTGTTGCTGGTGGGCTGAGGTATGGTTCTGTTCAGTCTTAGAAGATTCACCCTCACAGGCTTTACCTTGTATTTGAGAAGGTGTTAGTTCTTTGTTAATAGCTTGTGGAGCCCCTACCAGGGAATGGCGACGGGGCTGCTCAGTCATTTTATATGGGCTAGAGTGTGCTAATCTTAGTGTGCTGGCTTTCCACACCTGATCTTGTGTCTAGCTTTCTGGAGATGAGGTAAATAAAAATATTTATTTTTAGTTAGATTAGATTAGTTAGACTTCAATAACCAATCTTTCCTTAATTTCCTACTACGAACGGAAACCACACTACATTATCTGATCATCACCCCTTTCCCATGCCCTGGATATCATAAAAATCCTTGACACCTCCGAAGCATGTTTACCAGATCTTATCTTTGCTATATGAATAAAGAAATGCTCTTCTGAGCTGGCCCCTATCTTTTCCAAACTCTATAACAAATGCCATGCAGAACCTTGCTTCCTTGATAGCTGAAAAATTGCCTCTGTATTACCCGTTTTTAAAAACTGGTGAAAGAACTGATCTGCACAAAACTATCGCCCCCATAAATCTCTTCCTGCTCTTTGCTAAAATCTTTGAATGGTTAATCAATCTAGTGATAGTCTACCACCTCGAAAATGCTAAATGTCTTTTTGACCAATAGTATGAATTTAGGCAATATCGTTCTACTGTGGATATCCTAAAGGTCATCTCTGTACACATATACCATAGACTGGACAAGGCAGGCGAAGCTCGTGTGGCAGCGCTTGATATATCCAAAGTCTTTGATAAAATCTGGCATGAAGGTCTTCTCAGTGAAATTAATTTGTATGGCATTACTGGACAAATATTTAATATGATATAATTTTTCTTGGCTAAAGAAAAATACAGGTTGGTCTCGATGGCCATACATCCAAACAACATCACATTATGTCCAAAGGATTGATACTTGGACTTTTATTATTCCTGATCTTCATAAACGATCTCCTTGATGCAATTGTGTCCAAGATGCATATATTTGCTGATGATGCCATGCTCTCTTCTTGACATGCGGGCAAAATCGAACACCCATATATCCAAGACAATGGCTGAATCCTTAGAAAATGACTACCAGTTTGTAGTAGAATGGGGCCAAAAACTGAATAATTACATGTAATACTACCAAGACAAAGCTCCTTTCCTTCAACAATTATAAGAAACATTCCGAACCAGATATTATCATGGCTGATAGCACCCTTTCTGAGAGTCCAAAGTTCAAACTCCATGGCCTAACAATCACAGGCAACATGGATTGGGATAAATAAATAGAAGATACTGCCAAGTCTACTGCAAAGGGGTTCCCTGTACTATGAAACTTCTCACATCTGTCAGTATCATATATCACTACAAAGCCACCATTCGCGGATGCATGGAGTATTGTTGGCACATCTTGACAGGTGCACCAACCACGAGCCTCTCCCTCTCGGACAGGGTGCAAAAAAGAGTCTCTAACCATATAGGCCCCGCACTGTATACCAAGCTCCAACCCCTATCCTATCGTTGTAATTGTTTTACAAATACTTCCATCGAATGTGCTCCAACGAACTTACGATATATATATATATATATATATATATATATATATATATATATATATATATATATATATATAACAAGTTCTTTCCAAATATGATCTCAGGTAAAGATCAGATTTTCCTTCCCCTGATAAGATCTCAGTTTCTAACAGTTGTTGATCGATAACATCGATATGCCAGTATCGTGGATTATGTACATGTCTGTATAAATAAAAGATAATTATATATAAAAGCTCTATTTGATAGTGAGCACCTTTTATAAGATCGGTTGGAATTCTTTGGATTTTTATCCTGTGGATGTTTACTTTACCTGGCTTACTATATATATATATATATATATATATATATATATATATATATATATATATATTGGAAAATGAAAAAGGAAAACCAAAAATGAATGTTTTTATGTGTACCTCAACGTTTCGTCTTTATTTATAAGACTTCATCAGGATGATGATATAGAGAAAAGATGTCATGCAAGTACAGATACATGTAGGGTAGACATATTGGGAGGAAAAATAAAATAAAATGAAAATAATGGCCACTACTCGGTGGACGTCCGTGCTTGTTAGAGAATAAAAATGAATGAAGAAATGAGTGGGGAAAAATGGAAGGATGGGGTGAGCAAGGACTACTGTGGCTGGTGGTGAGAGAAAGAGGTGGGGGATGAGCAGGGGTAAAGTGGATGGCAGAGAGAGAGTATATTATCATCCTGATGAAGTCTTATAAATAAAGACGAAACGTTGATGTACACATAAAAAACATCCATTTTTTGGTTTTCCTTTTTCATTTTCCCATCACGTCGGATTACCTTCATCCTTCTCTTCCCATATATATATATATATATATATATATATATATATATATATATATATATATATATATATATATATATTCTAAGTAAATGCCAAAATTTCAAGGCATATGAATTGTATGTAATTGGTTATGATTACTTTAAAATGTCACTGTTTCTTCAAATTATGCGCACCTTCATTATAATTCTTGCTTACCCACAGGGGCACATGTTTATCTTACTGTTCTAAATTAAAACCTTTTCATCTAATCTGAAGTTAGTCCTCAAGATATTTTCGTTAAACTTACTTGATTAATGTTGATAGCGATTTAAATTTACAGAATCAAATAAAAACAAGAGAAAACATATAAATTATTATGTTGCCCATCGTTGCAATTAAGAAGTTTAAAAATGTCATATTTGATGGGAAAGAATGCACGTTCGCCTCATCCTTTCTTTCTTTTAAGTTTTAGTTTTGTTCGCTTCCAAACAAGCTAAGTCTTAAATTTTAAACATTTTGTAGAATCGAAATTGGAATAAGAATTCTAGACATAAGGTTTGGTATCATTATATGTTGATTTTAATTTTTGTAAGGGGACATAAAATAATGCACACCTTTTCTGTTTGGGGAATTAATAGGATGAGTGATCATGATGATGATGATGATGATGATCATGATCATGATGATCATCATCATCATCATCATCATTTCATGTATAATATTATAAGATGATATAATATATTGTGTATAAGTTTCTGTATTTACTTCAACAGTGCTCAATACATGAGTAGAGCTTAGTAGTAAAGTATGAAAATATATTTATGGCAATTAACCTACACAGATGGCTATCTTTCATTCCCGCAGGGAATCGTCAGGCTAAGTGCTTGTATAGTTTAATTGCCATAAATATATTTTCATACTTTACTGTATATATATATATATATATATATATATATATATATATATATATATATATATATATATATATTACACTAAACAAGTAAACATAATGTATACTATTCAATATTATAATATAGCATATACTGTGTGTGTGTGTGTCAACATGTTAATCATTCATAATCTCCAAAACTACTTGAAAGATTTGTAGAAAATTTAATATAAAACACCCTTGGTATTCTCAGTAACTCATTTGCTGGTCAAAATTAAAATACATCGACTCGTCCTCCTCTTCCTCTTCTTCATACTACTACTACTACTACTACTACTACTACTACTACTACTAATAATAATAATAATAATAATAATAATAATAACACCAATAATAATAACAACAAAGGATTGCAGATCAAGCCAGACACGTCCACAAGAGAGGATGGTTCTCGGAGCTGGAACTAATGGAAATAAAAGGAAAGGTAAATTCTGTAACAGAACACCAGGAAACATCTTTCAGTGGAAACCACAGGTAAAACACTGTTACAACAGGAACATTGAAACTGAGAAATCACAGAACTTAATGAGGAAGAAACAGCAGAAGTTGAACACCTGAAAGAAATTATGAACGAGGACAAAACCAAACTCCCATCCCAAAGAGAGGACGAATGGGAGAAATTAAAATTAAAAACAGAAGAAGTGAACAGACTCCTCCCATATATCTTAACAATCATTTTATGTAAAAATCAAATCACAAATTATGTGACTGAAAATAGAGACAAAACCCTGTCAAAAGAATGGACCAACAAAGCCCGGATGAAGAACCAGACTGGAAATCCAGATCAACCTACTAAAAAAATCAACTACAGCGGTAAATAAAGCAAAAGAGAACAGAAAACGATGGAAGAGGGAAATATGATTGACAAAGAAGAAAGACTAAACAAGAAACGTGAAAAACTATAACAAAGTTACTAGCAATGAAATAGGGGAAATTATTTAAAAATAAAACATAAAACATGAAAAATAAAATATAAAAAATAAAACATAAAAAAATAATTTTGTTTTTAGTTTTAAAAAAAGAAAGAATAATTGATATATATATATATATATATATATATATATATATATATATATATATATATATATATATATACTAGCAGGACTATCAAGTAAGTTAAGAAATTTGAGGACTGCTCGAAGGAATCTACAAAAGATTAAGTCAAACATGTGTATAAGTTGATCTCAATGAAAATTTGTAGACAAAAATTGCCTATCATTTTTAACCAAATATCTCTAGGAGAAGGAATGCTGCATATATATGTAAAACATAAATAAAATTAAAATAATAATAGGTTAATAATTGTAAATAAAAAGGAATTACTAAAACCGGAAGTTGATATAATAAAGTTAAATCCCACAGTAAAACTTGAATAAAAAAAAATAGTGGCGTCAATTAATTTATTTTGAAAGGAAAACTGAGACGATACAGATACAAATTTGAGCAAGTACAAACAAAATAGAGCCTTTGAAAGCGATTAAAGTCAGTTTTACGAAAACTTAAATGGAAAAAGAACAAAATCAGAACAACCAGACTCCACAGAACAAAACACTTCTGGGGCAATATATGGGAAAAGCGACAAGACCACCACAGAAATGCTAAATGACTGAAAAACGTGAAAGAAGAAGAACAGAAGTCGAATTTTTTGAGGAAACAATTAAGACGACCCTAAGAAAAATAACAGACTGGAAATCGAAAGATCACAACAGAATACATGCCTAATGATTTAAAAAAAACAAAACATGAAAGGCTAATGCAAAACCTGAAAAGATGTAAACACAAAACATACTTACCAGAGTGGATTATTAAAAGAAAAACGACAGTAATATAAAAAGATAGTGAGAAGGGGATGACCCTAAGCAACTACAAGCTAATTACCTGTCTAGTTACCATGTGGAAAATCATAACGACATAACTGCGATTCCCTTAATACCTGAGGACTACTGAGGAATAGAAAGGATGACGGAAAGTAATAAGAGGGACACATGACCTGTTATTCATAAATCAAAACATCCTGAAGGAGGTAAAAAACAGAAAAAAATATACCGATGACATGGATCAACTACAAGAAAGCCTATGACAGAATCCTCCAAGCATGAATAATGAAATACCTAAGGTATCTGACAACATTATAAATCTTATAGAGAAAGCAATGGAAACATTGATACTGGAGCTGACAGCTGGTGGTCAACACTTGGCGTAAATAAAGAAACAGAGAGGCATTTTCCAGGGAGACTCTCTACAACCACTTATTTTTATCATAGCCATGATGCCACTCAATAACATACCCAGGAAATGCAATGCTAGATACAAGTTCACAGTCACAGAAGATATAATAAACCACCTCATGTATATGGACGACCTGAAACTATTTAAAAAAAAAGGAACTAAAAAAGCTGATAAACACAATCAGAAACTTCATTTAGAACATTTGAATGGAAATGTGTGCACTACTAGGAATTAGAATAGGAAAACTGGAGATAGAGGAGTGCATGGAAACTACCTAACCACGAAGAGATGAAGGCACTTGGCAAACATGATACCTATAAATATCTGGGAGTTTTGGAAGTAGACGCCATCACATAAACAGAAACGAAAGAGAATATTGGAAAAGAATACATGAGAATAACAAGAAAAATTTTAGAAACCAAATTATATAGTAGAAATCTAATAAAAGGAATAAATACCTGGGCAGTATTCATAGTAAAATATTCTGGACCCTTCATAGACTGAACAAAAGAAGAACTAAGGCATCTGGACCAGAAAACTAGGAAGTTAATGATCATGTACAAAGCACTACACCTGAAGGATGATACTAACTGACACAAAATAAAAGAGTGAAAGGGAATAAGTTTGGTTGTCTGTTTGGTTTTACAGCATATCAACCCTTTTCGGATTATTCAATGCGGAATCAGATCATTTTAGTAAAAGGTTTTATGCTTCAAATACTTTACATCTTCAAATATTTATTCATAGTGTTTGGTTGTGTTGTTTATAGAGGAAAAATGTTGTTTTTATTTTTAGCTTTGCAGTACATGATTAAGTTTTGCAAAGAGAAAAAGAAAAAAACAATAGCATCAATGTCTGGTGTATTTTAAGTCAGGAAGCCGGTATGTTCAGACAGCCAGATCTGTTAACACCAGCGAAGAGGGAATACGACTTTGTGGATGATACAAAAAAGAACTAGAAAAATACACAACCCAGACTACACAACAAGAGGCACTGCCAAAATGAACAGAACACGGAGCAGTCAAACGGAGAAAAAAGATGAGAAAAGAAAAATGAGAAGAAAAGCAGCTGTATGGACAATTACAAGACTGATCAGAGAGGAGATACATGAAAAAAACTGAACATGGCTACGAAAAGGACATGTGAACAGAAAAACGGAATCACTATGTATAACCACATAGAACAATGCGATTAGAATGAATTAAATTATAAATTGAAAAATATAATAGATGAACAGTAAACGTAGATTCCATGGGCAAAGGGATAAAACGATAAATTACATAATAAGTGAATGCAACAAAGTAGCTAAAAAAGAATACAAAAACAGACATGACTGTGTGGGAAAAGCAGTACACTGGGAACTATGTAAACATCTGAACTTCGGAAATGCAGACAAATGTTACAGAAAAAAGCCAGAGGCAATACTTTAAAAACACAGAATCTTCTGGGGCATGGAGGCACAAACAAACAACCTCATCCAAGCAAGTAAACCGGAAATTATAATTGTTAACAAAAAGGTAAAAAAAACTGCCAAATTGCAGATTTTGCTGTCCCAGCAGTTCACAGGGTGAACATCAAGGATGCAGAAAAACGTAACAAATACAGAAAACTTGCCTGGGAACTGAAAGGAATGTGAAACATGAAAGAAAATCACTATAATGCCAATAATCGTAGGAGCACTGGGAACAGTCTCGAAAAACCTGGAAAAAAGACTAGGAGAAATTGGAATCAAAGAAAAGGGCAATGATGAAAACAGCCAAAATCAATGAACGCTAACTAACCACATTTTATGTTGAAATAGAAATAGAAAAAAAAAATAGAAAGAACGTCAAACGAGTCCAGGGGAACTGAAATTGCGTGAAAACCCTATAAACTGGCATCCCCTCTTAATAAATAAATTTTAAAAAAAATAAAAACGCACACACACGTGGTGACACCAGCCTCGTCTGGCACCATGCAAAACGGTTGTGACAGGTCAAGGAGAATGGAAAAACCGGTGAGGAAGAGTTCCAAGCAGACCTACACTGGGAGGGTGCTGAGAATACTTTGGGAAGGCTTATCGTCACTCAACTCCCAGAGATGACCAACATTCATTGATAGAGAGAAATCAATGGTATACGGCTGTTGCTGCTGCAGCACCATCATCATCATCATCATCATCATCATCAGCAGCAGCAGCAGCAGCAGCAGCAGCCGCAACAGCAGCATGTTTTCAATGCTGGCATGTGTTGGACGTCTTTTAGTTGTACCCAACTGAGCAGGAATACTTTCCAACATTACAATTACTGACCATCACTTTGATCTTGGTAACATTCACTCTCAGACCTTTACTTTCCATAGCATTCATCCAAATCTTTAACTTAACATGTAAGCCATCTATTGCTTCAGAGGCGAGCACTAAATCATCGGCATACAGCATCTCTTCCGGAAATCACTTTCAAAATGACATTTAAAATATTTCTTTTTAGTTAGTTTTTAGTTAGTTTCGAATTCTTGACGATGATCAAGACCATTTTTATCTCCAAGAAGCAAAAAAAAACTAATCACCATCTGGCAGCTATTAAATCTAGCTCTAAGTATGCTTTTATGTATATCTTAAATTGCATATTTTTAATATAAATCTATTTTCATTTTAAAAACTACTAGTTTTCATTTAAATTATCTCCCTTAAAAATTAATGAACATAATTTGCTAATTTATCCTTTTTTATTATTAAAACACCTTAATCAATTATTGTTAATATTGACAAAACTATTGCATATATAGAGGAAAATAAGACAAATAATTACAACATTAATTTATTATGAACTGTTTAAAATATAGTTATGCAAATTAGGCATTCAAATAGCCGTGTTTGGACCTTTGCTCTCTACTATATATATATATATATATATATATATATATATATTATTTCAAAAGACTATGTTGTATTATTGATTTAAATAATAGTGAGCCGTTTTGATAGTAATACGTGTGAGATAAATGAAAATAAGCTTTCGCATTCATTTATTAAGATAATTGGAAAAAGATGTCTACAACTAGTGTCTATTTAGGTGCCTTTGACATTTAAAAATGATTTTGAAGCTTTTTAATTAATTAATAGAAATACATTTCTGGTTGGAATTAAAGTCTACAGGTGTCAGTCAAGTAATATGGTTCATTTGTGCTCCTAAACCAAAGAAAATGAATATTAGTGACTAGTCCTGAAAGGAATCGAAAATATTATTAAAATCGGATAACTCTCTGATTTTCTGGTTTTTACAAAGATTTAACATATTGATTTGTTCACAAACTTAAGTACACCACTGCATAGCCCTTAAATTTTGGGAGGATTTTCAAAATGTCTTTTTATAGTTTGTAAGGCTATCTTTTAAATTAAAAGTCTCATAGTCCCATAAGATTTCGGAGGGTGGGGTATGAATCTTTAGCCCCTGCACGACTTGTTAGCCAATTAAAAGATTTACCTTCTGAAGAGCAAATGAAAATTTAAAACGTCGCCTTCACTGTTTCTCGCTACCATGAAATTAGTCCAATTTTGTTGTCAGTTTACAAGATGAAGCTGACTTTGAACTAATTTCAGGCTTGATGAATCTGAATCTTCTTGCCCGTCATACGAAGTTTTCTTTTGTTGTTTTCGTTGTTGCTATTTTTATTATTATTTTTTATTTTTTTTATTTGTGTCGAAATTGGCTCATAAGATCTGTCACTTATTTCACCATTTATCAAATCTAAGTAAATTGAATGAAGTATTTAACAAGAAGCGGACGGACAGTAATTGCAACTTCATTTTGGCAATCCATCAATGGTTCTACTATTCGTCTTTCTAATTGGTTAATTTGGGTCCCAGACCCGCCTTTTTTATTTGTCTTGTTTTTGTTTTTTTTATTTTTATGAGAATGTTAATAAGGGGTTAATTTTACGAGGTCTGTAAATTCAATTTTTATTTTACTTCAAGATACGTCCTTGTATCTTAATGATAGGTTTTATTTGTTGGTTTACCAGTCCGTCAGTCGGTCACGTTTCAATTTGAAATAGCATATTCGTTGGTCTGTCATCCTTCTGTTTGAAATAGTATTTTCGTTAGTCTGTCATCTTTCAATTTGAAATAGCATTTTCGTTTGGCAGTCACCCTTCTGTTTGAAATAGGATTTTCGTTAGATTGTCATCATTCAGTTTCAAATAGCATTTAGGTTGGTCTTTCATCCTTCTGTTTCAAATAGCATTTTCGTTTGGCAGTCATCCTTCTGTTTGAAATAGTATTTTCGTTTGGCAGTCATCCTTCTGTTTGAAATAGTATTTTCGTTGGTCTGTCATGCTTCTTTTTGAAATAGCATTTTCGTTAGATTGTCATCCTTCAGTTTCAAATAGCATTTAGGTTGGTGTTTCATCCTTCTGTTTCAAATAGCATTTTCGTTGATCTGTGATCCTATTTTATGAAATAACATTTTCGTTTATTTCTCATTCTTCTGTTTGAAATAGGATTTTCGTTAGTCTGTCATCCTACTATTTGAAATAGCATTATCTTTGGTCTGCCATTCTTCTGTTTGAAATCGTTGGATGTTATGCTATTGTTTAAAAAAAAAATTTTCATTTGTCTGTCATCCTCCCGTATGAATAGCATTATTGTTGGTTTGTGATGCTTCTGTTTGAAGTAGCATTTTTGTGGGTCTACCATTCTTCTGTTTGACATAGCATTTTTATAGGACTGTCATCCTCCCTTTTGAAGTAATATTTTCGTTGGTCTGTCATGCTTTTGTTTGAAATAGCGTTTTCGTTTGTCTCTCATGCTTTTGTTTGAAATAGCGTTTTCGTTTGTCTCTCATGCTTTTGTTTGAAATATTATTTTCGTTTGTCTCTCATGCTTTTGTTTGAAATAGCGTTTTCGTTTGTCTCTCATGCTTTTGTTTGAAATAGCGTTTTCGTTTGTCTCTCATGCTTTTGTTTGAAATAGCATTTTCGTTTGTCTCTCATGCTTTTGTTTGAAATAGCGTTTTCGTTTGTCTCTCATGCTTTTGTTTGAAATAGCGTTTTCGTTTGTCTCTCATGCTTTTGTTTGAAATAGCGTTTTCGTTTGTCTCTCATGCTTTTGTTTGAAATAGCGTTTTCGTTTGTCTCTCATGCTTTTGTTTGAAATAGCGTTTTCGTTTGTCTCCCATGCTTTTGTTTGAAATAGCATTTTCGTTTGTCTCTCATGCTTTTGTTTGAAATATCATTTTCGTTGGTCTGACATGTATCTATTTGAAACATACTTTTCTTTGGTCTGTTTGAAATAACATTTTCGTTGA
>OY744515.1:49098647-49136147 GCA_963556195.1 Sepiola atlantica | reverse complement strand
ATCTGATCATGTGATATTTTCAATTTTTAATCTGATGTTATCCTTCTTCTTTCTTCAATATGAACAACTTGTAAACAGACATGTTTTGTTAGCGTGATGAGATCGTAGTTTTTATAGCTAACGATCGAAACATATTCATGGATGTGTCGCTTTTGTACATGTTTGTAAAAATAAAAATATTAATTATTAATATGATGATTGCCACTTGTTTACAGAAGAAAGCCATCCTTAGAAAATTGCATTGTCCATTTGTGGTCACACGGATTTTTCAGTAGGCCCGACTTATTTTTACAAGTTTATATCGCCGTGGGTCTTGTAGGAATATATATACATGTAGATGGCCATGCTGTGCGCTTGTATGACATGCAGAGCATGCTCTCCTTCTACAAAGCATGGTTTCAGTGACAAGCCGAAGCAAGATAACTGAGAGACTATGTAGAGTGCAGGTTTTATATCAGAGTTTCCGTCTCCTAGATGGATGATATAACAAAATCTATGGGTCCATCTCGCCGAGTAAGGTAGCATCGCGCATGGGTACTATACCAGGTATTTGTACGTCCCTGCTAATAATATATATATATATATATATATATATATATATATATATATATATATATATATATATATATATATATATATTTGTGTGTGTTTAAGAAATGCCTTCCGATATCGGTTTTAATTTAAAAATTCACGGAAATAATGAACGTCACCGAGCAAAGAAAGAGAGAAAGCTAGACAGACATACAGACAGAGAGAGGGAGAGATAGAGAAACAGAGAGAGGAAGAGTTAACGAGGAGGCGTGGCCTCGGTTGGTTGTATCAGCTGCTGACTTGCTTTCTTCCTCCTTCACTCGCACTCGTCGGGAGTAAGAGTGGGAGAAGGCGAGTGTGTAATGTTATGAGGGGGAAGAGAAGGGAAAGAAAGGAAAAATGAAACTGGATGAAGCAGACAACTTTTGGGACTAGGTGGAGTCTGGAGTTTGGATCGCGAGGATGTGATAAAAGATGTGCGAGGAAAACGATGACTTAATGAGAAAAAGAAAATACGTGATTGAGGACATATTATGACATGAGAAGAGAAATTGTATACAGATAAGTGAACTTTAAAACTGCTGTCAATATGAATCGTTCGATCTCCCCGTGAAGAAACATTTTTGCATTTATAGTATCAAATTTGTTTGTTTATTTTAACTACTTGTGTCTATATGAGATTCTTCATTTTTCAACTAACAATCATTCCATCTCATTAACCCTTATCCTCGAGTGGCCTTTGGCCTTGATAAGTGATCACCCTATAGTACAAAATAAATATCAGTCTTATTGACCATTTGAGGCAACAGATTTCTCGTCATGAAATCTCTAGTATAGCCAGACGGAGACCATCACACTGTAAATTGTGTCAGATTTTGCCAAAGCTTCTTTTCACTAAACACATTACCACAGGACTGGTTATCCTGCAGAATACTTTATGCTCGTCTTCAAATCAACTGGCAATAAATACTTCCTATAAACGTTTTCATATGAATTCATGAATATATTGTCCACTATATTCATCATTTTCAATTCTCTCATAATATTCTTCATCAGTTAACTGACCATTCATCCATCCATCTCATTAACGTTTATCTTCGAGTGGCTTTTGGCCTTGATAAGCGTTGACACCTTATCACATTTCTTTTTTTAAATTAAAGGAGTTTTGTTTAGAATCTCAAAGTATAATTTTAATCTTAGATTGCTAAAGACCTTAACAGATGAACTCTGTACTGACTTTGGAGCTTTTTCTTGCAAAGAGCTACTTGGGTTCATATAGCTAACAGTTGAGGAGAAAAACTATAATTTTTAATGAGTAAACACCTTATTTATTTTATCATCTTTCTTTTTCTCTTTCTTCCCCTTTTCTCTCTCTCTCTTTCTCTCTCATTGTTTCCTTTCTTTCTTTCTTTTGTCTCCTTTCTTTGATCTCAATTTTTCACCTCGCCTCTCCTTTCTTTCTATTCTTTATCTCTTTCTTTGTCAATTTTGTCTCTTTCTTTCTCTCAATTTTTCTCTCTTTGTTTCTTTCTCCTTCTTTTTATCTTTCTTCCTTTTTTTTAAATTCTCCCTCTCTCATTTTCCTTATTATCTGTCTCCCATTCGCTTTTTCCTTTCCTCTTTTTTTACTTTCTCTTACTACTGAACATTCCGGATACCTGTCTTTTATGCAGAGCAATGTAGAATCTGGGGTAAAAACCCATGGAATAAAACTTACCTCCACCCCCACCACTGTAATTATCGCCACCGCCTATACCCGCATTGTCACCCCCCATCTCCCCACATACCACAAACCACAAAAATAACGACACCCATCGTGATAATAAAAGCTGTCTTCTATCAAAGTAAATTAATCTAATTATGCAATAGTGGATTCCCCAAGAAACGTTTTGCTTTTAATCCTCAAACTAACCCCACCCCTCCCAGCCATCCACTCTGTCCTCACCTCTTCAATAATGCTAAAAACAAGTGCCCGCAGCACCCAACACCCATTCGGTTTATCAAGCTACTAGTTTCAAAAGTTTCACACACCAGAGAAAACTTACTAATTACCAGACTATATTTTCTTTAGAGAAATTTCTTTTTCCATCCGGTACCCAGTCCCAACTAAAATCGACCCCCCATCTCCAGAATTCTTCAAGCATTTACCCCCTTTTTTAAATCAGTTATCTCCCACCGATTTCTCCCCACTGCAGGTGTTGCATTGAATGCGTCTGATGACAGGTGAGAAAACACTGCTTCCCACATGAAATGATGCACGACTCTTTTTCTAAATTTCGACCTACCCCCACCTGAAAGTCCTGCGCCAAGCACTTCATCATAAAAGCAATAATAATAATAATAACCCAGTTAGCAGATTAAAAGTGTGTAACAGAGATCAAAGAGACTTCCTTTTTCTTTTTAACTTATATATTCCCTTGTAATGTTTCATATTCTAAGAAAACAACACACAACGAAAGGCTGCCTATGACATTCTTTCTCATCTTCCCACTGTTGCTCTTTGGGACCCCCATCCTTTTGAAAGAAGAACTGAAGGATTTTTTAAAAAGGGAGGTAACTCTGCACTGAATTCGGTCAAAGAACAATACTGATGTAAGCATCTATTCTATCTATATAATAATACGTTATGGCAATTTCATATTTGTACGTACGTTTTCACCCTACCCTTTATTTTTGAAAAGATGAGATCACCTGATCGCCGAAGATGCAATGCAAAGAACATCATTTCTTAAACTTTTTAAATTGAAATATTTTTTAGACTTATTAAATTAAAATATTTTTTAAACTTATTAAATTAAAAAATTTTTTAGACTTATTAAATTAAAATATTTTTTAGACTTATTAAATTAAAATATTTTTTAGACTTATTAAATTAAAATCATTTTTTAAACTTATTAAATTAAAATATTTTTTAAACTTATTAAATTAAAATATTTTTTAAACTTATTAAATTAAAAAATTTTTTAGACTTATTAAATTAAAATATTTTTTAAACTTATTAAATTAAAAAATTTTTTAGACTTATTAAATTAAAATATTTTTTAGACTTATTAAATTAAAATCATTTTTTAAACTTATTAAATTAAAATATTTTTTAGACTTATTAAATTAAAATATTTTTTAGACTTATTAAATTAAAAAATTTTTTAAACTTATTAAATTAAAATATTTTTTAGACTTATTAAATTAAAATATTTTTTAGACTTATTAAATTAAAATCATTTTTTAAACTTATTAAATTAAAATATTTTTTAGACTTATTAAATTAAAATATTTTTTAAACTTATTAAATTAAAAAATTTTAACTTACATATGATGTCGCTATTGTGTCGAACAGGAAATTCGAACTATTATACACTTTCTTGGCCTTTGGGATAGGATCAAAGTGTAGTATCTGTTCTATGTTCGTGCCAGACGGCAATAGAATGGAAATACTTTAAGCATGGCAGCAATATACAACAGATAAAGGACACACATGTGGACTTTCCACGAGTCCCGCTAGTCTATATAATAATACACTAAAGCATTTCATGTTTGTACGTACGTTATCACCTTTCACACACATTTAAAAGAAAGAAGATCGTTCGTCAGCGATTGATGACTAATCTGATGTCGCTAAGGTAAACAATTCGGACTTTACCTATTTCCAAAATCAAATTATGTCGACTAAAACAGTACAAGTTTGAATAAATATATTTCAAAAAGTGACAATCGTTTTATTGATTTGCAGAATATTTAGCTGACAATTATTTATACGGTAAGAAGACAGATAATATTTATTGTTTTAAAAAGAATTAAATTATTACAATTTTAAATAAATTAATAAAGAAGTGATGTATTAGTTTCATCTATTTGAAGAATATTTAGCTGACAATAATAAATATTTTTACAGAGTCATTTTTTTCTTAATAGTATTGACACTGACAGATATTTATTATTTGAAAAGGAATATTGTTATTAACTGTAAATTATAAAGATTGGTGTAGAAAGAACAGTGGAATTTCCACGGGGTCCCACTAGTAACTCAACTTACTAAAATGGTACTTTTACTATTCTTATACCAGAAGATACCAATTCCAGTTAGAGTAAAACTAGAAGACAGCTTTATAATACTGAGACGTGAATAGCCGGCATGGACTGACGATTTCACATAATGTGCTTGTGTCCTTTCAGATCGGCAGAACTTTCTCCAGTGATGTTGGCAACGTTCATGCGATCCCTCCTGGGATTACCTGATTCTAAAAAGCACCCATTCGTTTACTCTTTCATCCATTTAAAAGTACAGGTACAAGAAGGTTGAACAGAAAAATAATACAAAACACACTGCTAGAGTGAAAACTCTGCTGGCTAAGACAAGTTTCAATTATGTAGAATTAAGCCATAATTAACGGAACTTGATCTATACACTATGTGTGGTGTTTCTTATTATGGTGATGCAATTTATTTAATTCCGGTCTCACTGAAGAAGAGGCAAATGGATGCCTGGCTGTGCATACCCCAGCAGCATTTTTACACCGCAAGGGAATAGAATTCGGTTACAAAGGGAAACTCAAGACAACCAGCTCTGTTAAGCAGCTGCCCCCCCCCTCCTCCAAGGTTCAACCCTACTTCACAGAATGGTAGTGTCAGAGCTATGCACCTAACAGGGCTCTGATGAAAATCCAGGAGTCAACATCCGGATCGGTTGTTTTCTGGTCATCATTGCCTTTGCGTGAGGCAAGCAAATACATGTCAGGTTCGATGGAGTTTAAGTGGCAATGTTGGTTCTGCGCCATTTCTTTGTGTGTTTTGGACCAAACTTTCCCTAACTTTGCATGCAGATGCTTAGCCTTGCTGCTCTACATGTCGATCGTAAAACCTGCAATCCTGCTGGTTAACAAATAGCTGCGACCAATAAGGAGGACTTCATGCAGACCAGACAATCCTGAGGCACAATCTTTTTGAGCTCTATGCAACAGCCCAACAACAACAACAGCAACAACGATAACAACAATAACAACATCACCTGCTAAGCATGTCAATATTTTATGTTCTAGGTAGCTGTTGATCCTACAACTGGGTTTATCCAGTCATTGTAAGCTCTTGTTTTATTTCTGCTGGGTGACTAGCAACCTTCTTTACCAATCAAGTCTGGTGAGGGAACCGGTTTAGTCACCAATGACCCAACTGTGCAGCAAGTAGCACTGAATGACATAGTACCAATAACAATCATTGAGTGACCTAACACTATCCTCCACAAATTACTTTAATCTGTTCTAATTCTAATACTGCAAGATCAACGACCGTCTAAAGTCGAATATCTGCAGGACTGTTGTGAGACCCGTTGTTTTGTAGAGTTCTAAGACAACAAGAGAGGCAGAGCAAAGATTATGGAAACCAAAATGATCCGCTTAATGTCTGGAATTACACTGCTCGACTACATCTGCAATGAGTACATCCAAAGGCACTACTGCATCGCACCAATTGAGGGCAAGATGAGAGAATGGCGGCTTAGATGGTTTGGATATAAACTGACAGCCAACAACGATACTGTTACAAAACTTGCTTTTGCATTAAAAGTCACCGGGAGGCGACCGAGAGGGAGGCCGATGATGAGATGGGCCGATGCCCTGCACAAAGATCTCTGTAAAACCGGCCTTAACCCGGACCAAGCCTGTGATCGTGCCAAGTGGACACAAAAATCGATTATTGTGGACCACGCTGTAGCTCGTGATTAACACAAAAGAATATATATATATATATATATATATATATATATATATATATATATATATATATATATAGCTAGTATTGACAGTTAATAAATATAGTTGTATTAGTTGCTATATTTTTAGAGGTGAATTTTTAATAAGGCTGTTTCTTCATACCGGTAAAAGCTCTCCATGAAAACAAATTGAGCACTCTTCGGTGATAATAATGTTTACATAATCATTACAATTTCACTTACTTGCAGCCTTTCGTTTAAAAGTCTAACGGATAAAGGCGACTACTGTCGAAAAAGCAGTCGAGTTAAGAATCTGTCTTGAAACACTTGCTGTCTAGACACACTGAAGAGAAGTGATATAGCTAAACAGTCTGTCTTAGGATGACTATACATATATATATATATATATACATATATATGAGGGAGTTTATAACATGAAATGAAATTTCAGACCAAATGGAATATTTACTTCATGGAATAGTGGATAAGCACAGCAACAGACCAGTAGAAATAAGAACATAAACCGATCATTAAAGCAGAAACAAGATATTTCGATTGATTCAAACGACCGTAATCATTTTTTTTCTAATGAGGATTCTTTGGGGACAAAACTAAAAAAAAAAACGATTATTCATGAATTCATGCTTTTATTTTCCACACATGCTTTTTCCTCCGATTCAGAACCCCTCATCGCCTTCTTCTCTCATTCCATACTTGACCCACTACTTATCCCTTATACATGTGGCCTATACGAACACCTACCGACCGGCCTCCCAAACTTTCTCTGCTTTAAATCTTCTCTCCACATACTTTTATACCCAACGCCTCGTCAAATTTCTGGCGCTTCCGAGACTTGCTCGAATGTTGACGACGTGAAGTCACGTAAACGCGGTGCATTCTCTATAAGAGTACCAAATACTCTAATCATTATGCCAAGAAACGATTCATTGGTTGTTGCATTTCGTCTGTTTTACAGCATATCAAGCTTCATTGTGTACTATTTAATGCTGAAATGCAATACCTATTGTAAACAGGTCATTTATTGCTTTGTGCGATTTGTTTTACGGCAACCCTTTTTGGATTATTTAATGCCGAAACACAATTGGAAACGATTGTAAACAGGTAATTGAGCACAAATTGCTAATTGACCCATAGCTGGAACTTAATCCTGGTACAAGGCCATCGGCCAAGAGAACTTTTTTTAGTGCATGCATTATCCAATAATCCATTAATTACTGTGTACCTCTCTTTTATCTTCTTCATAATCATGGGATCGATTCATGTCATTCCTGTCTGCTTTCTGACATTTTCTATTTTAACTTTATCGAAAAACCAAAAGATAAAATAAAATAAAGGCCACGAAATCCGGCCTAATTTTTTTACATTTAAACTTAACTTGCTGACAAGCAGATGGATTGTTAAAACAAAGATTATCCCCCTCCTCTCTCTCTCTCTCCCTCTCTCTCTCTCTCTCTCCCTCTCTCTCTCTCTCGATTTCTCTATTTCGTTTTCTTTTTGCTATTTTCAATGCTGAAGTCTAATTAAACGGATTATACTTCTCCCTGACCAACTTATACTCTCAGCCAATCAAAAGCGTTTAAGTCTTTAGAGCGGTTTTATTAGATTTAAAGGAAGATAGATAGATAGAAAGACAGAGTGAAGAATTAAGATTGGACAAGGGAGGGTCATGAAAGAGTCAAGCAAGAAAGAAAAAGTACTTGTTACACTGAAGAATAGACAGAGGGAGAACAATACAGACGCTATGAAGAAGTGGGAGGAGATAAAGCTCGGTTTCTTTGGTTTGTCCCAAAACGAACTCTTCAATTTATTTAATTCTGAGGCTCTATACTAAAAAACGTGATTTGTAGGCATTAGCATGTCATGACCTTTTGACCGGCTTCATTCTGTTGTTAACATTATTTTCCTGAATTGATTTCTTTTTAGAATATCACAGGAGAGGCCACATTAAGGTTCCCAACATCTATAGTAAAAGTAATTCTATGGAAGCATTAGGATTTGAACACGTCATACCGAATCACTAGTCAGTGCCTTTACCAACTTCACCAACTCCCAGCACAATACTTATTGAAAACAATCCCTCACATATGATTAATTGAAAACAAGTTGTGTTTTTCACCCATAGCTGGAGTAAGTGCATGCTCATATTTTCTCATCAGTATTAATACATAAATGACTATAATTGGAAAAGAAATTAAATTAGGATTAACTACTTTACTAGAGAGAAAAATGGAAGTTGATTTAATTGAAACTTCTAAAATAATTAATGTAATTTCTAACTGACATTGTTTTATGTCTGATTTCAATCTGAAAATTTATTGTCAAGGCAAATTTCAAACATCTATTAAGCAATTCAGATTTTTGCTTTTGGGAAAAGGTTGCCAGATCAGATTAAGAACAACAATAGCATAGACAAGTTAAAGGTTGAATTGGATGACTTCACGAATAATAGCACAACATAGAATATTTGTGAACTATTGGATGAAATATTTAACAGAAATTGATTTGTAAATTGATATTGTATTTATAGTGTAAATGTTCTGTGTATTTTGTAAAGGGTGGAATTAAAAAAGGAGATGCTCAAAGAACAACTATCTGTACCAACCAGGCGTTACTCGGGATCCAGTACGTTTAAATTTGTTTTGTAAATATTTCTTTATTCTATAACCATGCGTTTTTTTTTGGTTAGGTTCAGTAACTTAGCAAAAGGTGAACAAATAAATGACACCAACTCTTTTACTAAAAGAATAAGAATTATTTATCTTAGCTGATTTTTTTTATTAACCGTTTTCTCAGCGGCAGAATACGCATTAACATCGCTGAATGAGCCAACATGTTCGCTTGGTTTATGTTCATGTTCATCCATTCACAGACGTTGTCTATCCATCTTTTCTTTTTGTCTATCTTTCAACCGTCTTCCCTGTATTCTGCCTTCAATGCATATTTTGCATAGCCCCACATTGGAATGCTTAATGTGGTTAAATAATCTCAAGACTTTACTTGATTTTTCTTTTAAGGTTTTATAAAAGAATCAGAATTTGCACCAATTTTGAAGATCAGTAAAGTGTTGTGTAATTAAACTATGATTCAAATCACATTAACAAAAAAAAATGAGTACGGTGTTCATATCACTCAGGACACCCCTTTATAAGAAACTAGCTGTACGTACCCGATGTTGCCCGGGATGCAGTGAAATCATTTTTGATTTTGATTTTTATTTTTATGCACACTTTTAAACTAAAGGGAGACTACTCCTGTTATATTCTTCAATTTTAAATGAGTTATCTTCTTTGCTGATTTGTTTAATTTTTAGGTGATTATTTAATAATGTTTCATATTAGTAGTTGTTTGGATCGGAAAAAATCATTTTTTTAAATAAATTGTAGCTAAGCATGTTATTGTATTGCTAATAACATGGTACAACAATAACAAATAAAAATTGGCTAGTCAGAAGCAAAGTTTGATTTGTCAGCTTAAATGCTATTTGGGTTGGGCTGACTTTGAAAATCCAACAAGATAACTTTATATGTTAGATAAGATAATGACGACGTTTTTATAACAATCTGCATATGTAGGAGATCATTAGTTCCAAATTTTACATTCCTAGGTCTACAAATAGATAACTATCCAACAAACAGACAGACGAACGTATGTGTTTCATATTTTGTATAGATTAATGATAAGGAATAATGTAGGAGCGATAAGGGTTGAATTAAAGTTAAAGCTTAAACTTTGGTTTAAAAAAGAACTCTTTAGTAATTAGAAGTCAAAAAGATCAATAAAGCTGAAACATCTTTATCCATTTTTATTAAAACGCCTTTCGCTTAACCTGCTTCATACACTTCATATGTCTGCTGTGTATATTATATCTTTTCTATCTTATTCTTACAAGAATGTATACTTACGTTGAACAATGTTCCTGCAACACTGCATGCACTTTCAATTTTGTTCACTGATCTAGCAGAATTTTAAATAAAAGAAAAAAAGAACCTTGGACATTTATGAAGATAAAAAATTCTTCGGGATGTCTTCAAGGGCTAAAACTTCATACGCTTCCAAGAGTCCAGTCCCTAATCATGGAATCAATGCTTGCAGGAACATTCCACAAAAAATCCAACTTGAATATTAAACTCATTTAAAATTTTCATGTTTGCTTCCACCATCCACGTGAAGCCGCTTATTGGTAATTATACTTGGAAAAAAGATGTCTGCCTTAGGCTATTCTAACTTTACACACACACACACATAACATGGACACACACCACGCACATATGAAATTTTGAATCTCATTAGACATTCATGTGCAGAAATGTGCAATATTTTCAAATCACTTTTCCAAGAATAATGTATTTTAGTGAAAAAAAAAAACATGGTTAATAATAAGCTCCATTTGATATTCACCAAGCTTGGTTGAGTATGGCAGAAGGCTAAATATGAAACCGATATAATTATTATGTCTATCTTGCTTGTGGGAAAAGTCTGCCTGTTTTATACTTAAGTACCTTAAAACTTTATTTAAAAATTAAATATTGGTATGACACGAGAGAGGGGCATGGGAGGAATGATTACATAACTTTCTTGTGTGGAGTTGTTAGTTCTATGAGAATATTGGATGTTTTAGGTAAAGTTTAGATAGAAGGGATACGTAGGTTGGGGGGCAAGAATAAAGTAAAGACAGTAATGCAACAGGAGATAAAAGAACGGATGACAGAGATGTGTGCGAAAAGAGATAACTAGGGATGAGGGAAGAAAGTTCTTTCCCTCCCATGAAGAGTGTATCCCAATAGAAAAGTAACTATATAATTGTATTTCAATATAATAAAAGTAACGTGGAAGAAATATGCAACTGCAATATAGAAACTAACAAAGGGTAAAACATTTCAGATTTTTGAAGCATAAAACATGATGTTTAATAAAAAATTAATTCAAGCTCCGTGTGCTCTCCATAGAGCTCAATGCACTTTGCTAATCTTTCAAGGACTGAGCGGCATACTTTGGTGTTCATATATTTGTATGTATAAGATTCACTCCTAAACTAATTAACCGATCATTATAAATTTGGGAACACAGTTGCTAGGCGTAAGGATGGGTAATGTAGGCTATAATTGGTTTAATTTAGTTTCATAGAAAGGGAATAAAGAGAAGGTGGCACCCCTTCGTGAAAATTCAGATACCTCTGATTTTTGTAAAATTTTAAAAATAAGTATTAAACATCAATTAATAAATATTTTCCAAATTTCAGTTTCTTTGGAGTATTTTTAAGGTAACTTGGTTGAATCTTTCTTTTCCAAATTCACCTCCTAGTGGTAAACAGTAGCTTTTGTCATTATTACAACAGTAGGACAGTGCAGAGGATCTGTACTTTCAGCAGGATGGGGAACCAGCCCATTATCCTGTTCTTGTGTGGGACTAACTGGACAGCAACTTACTCAGTTAATGGATTGGCAGGCGTGACTGTCTCATTCGCCAGATTTAACTTTTTCCTGTGAGGCGTTATCAAAGACAAAGTAGACTGAGCAACACTTCATAGCATCGTTGGGCTTAAGGAACAAATCAGAGCTGCTATTGCAAGTAAATATTTTGATGTTTGAAGATAATTAAATTAATAGAAGAATTTTATTCATGTTCAGATACAAAGAAACTTTTGCCAGGCAATAAATATACAGGGTGGGCCAAAATAAGGGTCCTATCTTTAAATTTGAATAACTTGAATTTGAATAACTTCCACAAAATAAAAGTTAAACTTACCAAACTTTATGTGTGTGTAGACTGACCCTTCCGAGATTTTTTGAAATAAACAAAACAAATTTTAGCCGAAAAACACTTCTTAAAACTTACAAAAACTAAAGTATTGTTTTTTACACTGTTTTGAGTTTTTTAAGCAAAAATAATGTTTTCTAAATGAAGGTACGTTCCTTAGGGCTAATACGGCTCATGCTTGCTTCGGAAGGGGTCCTTTACTTATTCTAAAAAGAAAAAAAAAAAATCAATAAATAAAAAAGTTATGAATTTTAAAAAATAGGACCCTTATTTTTGCCCACTCTGTATATGATCTTAATTAGACAATGTCTACGCATTTTTTGTTCATGTAGGTGAAGTTACATTCCTTGAACCACAGTTATCTACCTTGGCCGAGTGTCTACTGTTAGGAAACAGTTAAGCATACAAAAAATTGAATAAACCAATAGTGAGCCTTTTATATCCCCCTCTGTTTCTGTCTTTTCATTACACACTGAATAGAATACTTTCTCTATGTAAATACAGGGTCAATCTATATTTTTATTTCAACATAATACATGTAGCATGGAAGAAATATGCAACTGCAATATAGAAACTAAGAAAGGGTGCATTTAAGTTTTTTGCAACATAAAACATGATGTTTATTAAAATGTGTGCTCTCCATAAAGCCTAATGCACTTTCCTAATCTTTCAGATACTGAGTGGTATACTTTTTTGTTGATACTTAAGCATTTCTTCTATTTCATGTTTCATTCATCCGAAAGCGGAAAACATATGTTTTATTTGATAAACATGTTGATATAAATTTTATTTTATTTTCATTTTTATTTCAAATATACATTATGTCCACACGTTACATGTCCATGTTACATTTATGTTGAAATAAATTATATAGTTACTTATGGCGGACCCTGTGTGTGTATATATAATATATATATATGTATATTTAGGCAGCATTTTCTCTTTAGGACAAATATCGTTGAATATGACAGACAACTTATGTCTGGATATCTTTGTGGTGATCCTTTCCAATAGCCGAATCAGGGTCTTTGTTTTGGTGGGAAATTGACCGATGAATCTGCCACAATCGTTTGTGTCCCAAGTACTTCCGAGCCGATCCGGGTCCATCTTCAGGGGAATCAGGTAAATACCATGGAGTTGATATGAATAGGTAGTTTGGGCGGGAATTATATTATTAATACAGAACTTAAGTTGGCGTTATAAACATTTAAGAATGTTATCGCGAGTATTAAAGTTGATTCGTTTAATCGCTGGCCTTTTGGTTTTGCTGCATAAGGCTTCCATTATATAGAGTTTTTGTTTATTAGTAGTATGTTCCAAAGTTGTGGTGTTTTTTACTAAGAGTTTTCGAAATTGGGGACGAGGTGGGGGGCAGGCATGCTGGTAAGTTAGGTGCTGAGCTATGACGCTGGCATAGGATAGATTAAGGTTAACAATGCATCTATTCCATTTGCATAACTAAAAATAATAAGTCTCTTTATTCCTTTATAATGATTATACATAATAACGAAGTAAACAGGCTATTATTTTGCTATCTAATTTACGTACACGTTTACGGTGAGTAAAAACAAACTAAAATAAAGCAGTTGGGAAGCAACACTAAAAAAAAGAGTGACTCTTTCTCTAAATCATCACAGGCATTTAAATAAAATATTAGAGTGATTGAATCAACATAGAGTGAGAGAGGGCGAGAGCAATATATAGATGGCTAAGTGAGAGATGGGTGATTTGTTAATTACAAATTATGGCGGAGCAAAAGAGTTAAAATAGAATTCATTTCAAATATAACTAAATCCCGCAACTAAGAAATATTTTAATGTGTATTTTGTGTCATTAACGTATATAATGAAAAGGCTTTAAGAAAGAAATGCAGAACCGTTTAGGTTTAGTATAATACATATGTATATATATAATCCCGTTCTGAAGAAAGACGCTTGTTTAAAAAAATTTGTGTTATATTGTATAACTGAAAATAAACATCGTCTGGAAACAGCTGTACACGACCTGGATACCATTGTGTATACACTTTATTTGGAATAAGATTTGTAAATAATTTAAATCTTAAATAAAATTAAATAAAGAGCTTACACAAAGGTATTATAGTTGTTTACAGCTGTTTCAAGACATTGTTTATTTTAAATAGTACAATGAACCGTATTTTCTTTTAATCACTAGACTATCTTCGGAACAAAATTTGGTAGGTGCCCTACAAAAAACACAAATCATAAACAGTGTCCAAAACAGTTACAAATTCCACCAGAAAAAAAATCTCAAGAAAATATCTATTGTCAAATACCTCGGTAAAAAACATATATATATATATATATATATATATATATATATATATATATATACATACATTATTTTTAATGTTATAGAAGGAATTTTAGTTCAAATACAGAGAGATAAAGATTCAGATTCTTTTATGTCCCAAACCTTCAGAATATTTTCCTTTCCTTGCTTGTACTCAAAGATAGTGTTTGCAACAAAAAAGAATGATAGTCCCTCGCTGTTTCCAAGTGTTCACATGACAACGCCTCTATTCAGCTCGATCATTTCAACATTGACAGTTTTTCGATCGACAGTTGTTGAATGCCATACTTCCTCAAAGATGGCTTGAATAATCTATAAAGTCTTATCAGGAAGGCGAAGAATTTGGCGTCAGAGACAGAAAATTGTGCATGGAAAAACTAAACAAGTCGAAACATACTTAAGAGCGCAATTTCCCAACACTTCGATGAATGAATACACGTGTAGTTTAACGGTGGGTACGGCTCAAATATAAACGATCAAAGAAACGTGTATATCAAAGTAAATGATAAATGAAATGCACACAGAAAAATGTGAATCGCTAATCAAAGTTTCCAAGAAATGGTCAGCATAAATGAATAAAGCACTATTAAATAGTGAATCGAATCTGGATAAAAAAAGAATCTGTTCCATCTATAATCAATATCCTTTCCGTTGTACGTCTAAGGATGCTGCTGGACGATGAAATTGCTTTCAGAAAATATTCAGGAATTTATTAGTTTTGAAAAGAAAATTATTCTTTTTTATTATTTGTTTTGTTTTATGGCATATCAACCCTTTTTGAATTATTTTCACACAAAGCAACACACATACAAACACATAATTTAACATAAAGCACAGAAGATACCTAGTAGAATAAACATGTGCGAGACTTAGTCACATGTGCACATGCATAAAATGTGATGTAATTACAAACCATTAATCTTTCAAGTGTACCTATCGACCGGGAGACTGACTATAAGTAAATACAACCTACTCCTGTTCTTTTAAACAGTCAAGCTAATTTTATGCGACAAAAACACATAGATACAAAATATTAGAAAAAATCTTTTTCTAGGCATGGTTCTTATAACAAATATCCAGCTGCAATAAGGAAACTCTTTAAAGTACATAATCTTACAAGAACAAGTTGTGTTATGTGTTTCAACACCACAACACTAGGAGTATATGACAATAATATGGGGATATTCTTTGACTTTTTGATAAGTTAAAGAGGTCAGATTTTAAAATATGTCAAAGAAGTCAAAACATACTGCTATCGTAAAAACTGCGTCAAAATACAATTAATACGCCTGAAGATAAGGCACTACAAATGTATCAATTTTTTCGGAGTTAAGCTCCCATTAAAGGGTCTTAAAACAATTGAAAGTTGCTCAAATTTTGACAATTTGTATAATTTTGTTTTATTTACTAATTTGTAAAGTTCCTTTCTCAGGTTTGATGCTTATCGCCGGTTTTATAGTGTTAATCAGAATGGGTGACTCGAACCATGACAGGACGTTAGTCTGTCGCCAGTTATATTTCCCATCAAGGCTCGTGCTATTTTAAACACCTGAATGGAGTGTTTAGTTACAACACCTGGGATTTCCAAATAGTCACCCACCTAAGTACTGACCATACTCAATGTCACTTAACTTTGGTGATCTGATGGGGGACTAGCGTGTTAGCATGATTTAGCTGTGAGCTATTCACCAATGGTTTACATCTAATCAAAATAAGACTATACAAAATTCAATAATGGTGTCATGCTCCTTTGTAAACCGCTTTATAAGAAAAAATATATATACTAGAAGAATACCCGTCCCAGAACGGTTAAAATTAATACCACAAACAGAACAGTTTTGCTCCACTTTTGTGTTTCCTTATAAAGATGAAAATTAAGATATAATGATACTAAACCTTGGGTCTAGAATCCTTATTCTAATTTAGATCAAAGTTCATTACATGATTTTTTTTCTAGAAAATATAAAAAATTTTAGGCTTAAGCTTCAGTTGAAATTCACGGAATCTTGCTTAATTCGTATCTAATGGCTATGGATCAAATTTAATGCAAATCTGAAATATCTGAATTTCAAATTGGTGGTTGTGTCCATATTATGCCGCCCTCCTTAAAAAAAAACGTTTAAAATACTCTAAAGAAACTGAAATTTCTGTTTCTTTACTAATTGATGCTTAATACTTATTGGTAAAATCTCACAAGAATCGGAGGTATCTGAATTTTCATGAAGGGCTTCATCCCTTTTTCATGAAACTAAATTAAACTAAATATAGCCTACATTTGGACACCTCATGCTTCTCAGCTGTATTCCAAACTTCATAATGATCAGTTAAATTATTTAAGACTGAATCTTGTACATACAAATATATAGACATATACATAACCCTAATTTTATATAGATATATAACTTTAAGAGAATCTGTATATATAGGCAATAATTCCGATCAAATTGTGAAAGAGATCAAACCCTAAAGTACTTCAAGACAATCAAAAACATAAAACTATGGTGAAAACTGTGAGAAAATAGTACTTATATGACTGAAGATATGGACATAGAAAAGTTTTAATTATGAATAAACCGAAGCTTAAATTATTGAGAAAAATGAACAACCTTCATATTAAATGGTTTTCATAATTAAAACACTTATAAATAGCAGAAGTAACACTGATTCATAGTCATAAAATTATTACTTATGAAATACTTAAAATGATCACATTTTGTTCAGATTTTGAGAATCTGTATAATTTTGCATCATCGCTCAAATCTCAGTCAAATCCAAGGTAAACCAATTTCAATGGAACTCATTCTTTAGAAGAAATAAGTTCATAAGTATTACACCATTACAACAAAGTGCATGTGTAGGTGATTATTCCTGCCAAATTTCCAGGTCTAGCCTAAAAATAGTGAACATGCAAACGGACAGACAGATAGACGTCTATCATATTAGTATAGATAACAACATGAAAGCCAAATTAATTCAATTTGAATTTAAAAATGGTTCATCATCCTGGAAACGTTTAAAAATATGTACGACTATAAATACAAACAGCGGATTTATTTTGTTATTTATGTCCATTAGTAATGTCTTTGAGGAGTTCTTGATAATAGATGAAGAATCATTGAAACCACTTCACCATTATCGTTTGAAAGAAATTCTTCATTTATGCTATCTTAATAATAATGAAAATATTGTGAGAATACCGAGAATAAAAGAAAAACTGACAAGAAAATTCTAGAAGAAATCTTTGCCAGCTTTATTTTAACAATACAAGTTTTGATAATGGGCTGGCTGGGCAGAGGGCTTCCTAAAGATGTACTTACTTAACTGTATCTATCTCTTACTCTTTCTCTTCCTCTCTCTTTCTCTCTCATTTCTTTTATTTGCTTTGGCTAACATTTCTCTCTTTATTTCCCTTTATATCATTGTCTCTCTTTCATTCTTCTTTGGCCAACATTTCTCTCTCCCTACCCCCCTCTTTCATCTCATTTTCTTTCTTTTGACTACAATCTACGTTTCTCTCTAAACCCCTTTCTCTCTTTTGTTTAAATGTCTCCATATCCTTCTTTATCACCTTCGTTCTCTCTGCCTCTCTTTGTCACTCATTTTTTTTCTCCTTCTCTCTCTCTTTCATTTCCTCTCCTTCATTTTGACTACAGTTTATTTTACTCTCTAAAACCTTTTTTCTCGTTGGCCTAAATATCTGTCATGTTTTCTCTGTCTCTTTTTCTCCTTATCTTCTCTTTGACTTAAATGTCTCTCTATCCCTCTTTATTCTCTTCTTTCTCTCTGTCTCTCTCTCTCTGTTACTCATTTTATTTTATTTTCCACAATATCCTTCTCCTCCCTCTCTTACTCTTTCATTTCTTTTTATTTACTTCGATTACAATTTATTTCTCTGTAAACTCTAGCAGAGTAGAAAGTGGACTTTTGATTTACTTTCGGCAGCCTCATAACTCTCGCTTCCCTTGCTTTTGTCTTTTAGTCCTCACATTCCATGAGCAATGTTTCTGATAAAGGGGAAATAATTGCTGTTTTATTGGTCGGAATCTATCCATCTAACACTTATCGTTGGCTAGTTTCTGACCTTGAAGTGTATTTTTTAGCTCCTTACATCAAGTGGCTTCATGCTTTGTCTGGAGCGACTTCCATAAAAAATAACAAACAAAACTCTTTTTCTCTTGGCCTAAATATCTATTATCTTCTCTCTCTCTCTCTCTCCCTATCCTTTTCTTCTCTCTGATCAAAATGTCTCCCCATACCTCACTATCCTCCTCTTCCTCTCTGCCTCTTTCTATCTCGCATTTTCTTTTCTTTTTCACAATCACCTCTCTCCCCTCTCCCCCTCTCTCTCTCCTTCTTTCACTTCCTTTATTTTATTTTACTACAATTTATTTCTCCCTGTAAATCTATGTTTTCTTTTGGGCTCAAAACGCTCACCCTCTATTTCTCTCTCGCTCTCTCTCTCTCTCTCTATCTTTTCTCTTTGGCAAACATGACTCTCCCCTCTATCCTCATCTGTCTCTCTATTTCCCTTTATCTTCCATTTTCTTTTCTTTTCCACAATCACCTTCTCCCCTCCTCTTTTTTTCACTATGCCTTTCTCTGTTCCTTTTTCATCTCCTTTTCTTTCCTCTGAGTACATTTCTTTTCTCTCTAAATACTTTTGTTTCTCTTTGACCCAAGCACTCTCTCCTCTCTCTTTTTCTCTCTACCCCCCTCATCCGTCTCTCTGCCTCTCATTTTCTTTCATTTTCTACAATTTTATCACCCCCCTCTCTCTCTTTCATCTCTTTTTCTTCTCTTCCACCAAAATATCTTCCTATCCCTTTCTATCCTCCTGTTCCTATCGGCCTCTCATTTGCTTATCTGTATCTTTTCACAATCTCCTTCTCTCCTCCCCCCTCTCCCTCTTCCCCCTTGCTATTTAATTTTCTTTAATAGTTGTCCTACCCTGATCTTAATCACTATTTCCTGCATTCTAAATCTACCCTTCTCCTCTTTCTCATCGTCATTCTTCATTGCTTCTCCCTTTTCTTTCACTAAATTCTTCAAGTTGCTCACCTCCCGACCCCACTTCCCAGCACCAAGTACCATCTGCCTGATTCAGAAATGGATCACCTTCATCGGTAAGCATAATTCAAATGGTGCATCTCGAGTTGTCTGAGAAGGGCACAATAGTATCAATGGTCTCAGCCTAGCACTGCTTTCTCCAAGACTCCATCAGATCAACAAGATTGGATTTCAATCAAAGGAATTCAGTAGAAACTGCCGCAGAAAATCAGGAATTATTATCATTTTTTACTGGCTCTACTCCACAGCTGTAAATTATCCCCTCCGGCAGCTCCCCCCCTCACCCCCCCCCCCCCCGCATCAAACAAAAAATATAAGATCAAGGAATTTTGACATTTAAACTTAATTTGAATATTTATACTTATAAAGTTATTCCCAGGGTAATTGCTTTTTGTACAGGAAATTAAGCTATATACAATTTCTAAAACTTCTTGTGTCTGAATATATATATATATATATATATATATATATATGATATCAAATTATATTTTTTTAATATTTTATATATGTATATATATATATATATATATATATATATATATGTATATATATATGTGTATAAGGTTATATATATGATATTAAATTATATTTTTAAAATATTTTATATATATATATATATATATATATATATATATATATATGTGTGTGTGTGTGTGTGTGTGTGTGTGTGTGTGTGTGTGTGTGTGTGTGTGTGTAAGGTTAGTGGAAGAGAACCCCAGCAGAGTGCTCAGTTATTAAGAAAATTATAAAATAAGAGCATAATATTTATTTATATATGTATTACAGAAGATCAGAACAACATCGGTACCGTCCGTTTCCAATCCAAACAAAGGGGACATATAATTGGTCACCTTTATCGGACTCTCTTCAGCCTCTGTTTTTCTTGTTGCTTTAGTGAAAAATAAAGGCTGAAGAGAGTCCGATAAAGCTGATTAATTATAGGTCCCCTTTGTTTTGATTTGAAACGGACGGTACCGATGTCGTTCTGATCTTCTGTATATATATATACATATTATACGAGAAGAATACCTGTCCCGGGACGGGTGAAATGAATCCCCTAAACAGAACAGTTTTGAACCACTTTTATGTCCCCTTATAAAATTTAAAATCAGGATATAATAATATTAAAATCTGATCATCTAAACTACCGCCCAATCAGTCTACTCCCGATCTTTGCTAAAATCTTTTAATCATTAATCAATCTAGCGATAGTCAGGCACCTAGTTAATGCTAAACTTCTTTCTGATCATTAATACGGATTCAGACAAGCACGATCTACTGCAGATATCCTAACGGTCATCTCTGAACGCATATATCATACACTGGACAATGATGGGCTTCTCATAAAACTGCACTCATATGGTATTACTGGACAAATATTTAATATAATTAAATCCTTTCTAACAAAAGGAAAGATCCAGGTTGTACTCGATGGTTGTTTTTCTAGGCAACATTGACTAAATGCTGGTGTACCCCAGGGATCTATTCTTGGACCACTATTGTTCCTGATTTTCATAAATGACCTCGCTGATGTCATTGCGACTGAGATAGGAATTTTTGCTGACGACACCAGGCTCTACTCTCGTTATGTGGGCAAAATCGACGCGCACATATCTGAGGCAATGGCTAAATCCTTAGAAAATCTGATAGTCTGTAGTGGAATGGGATCAAAAATCGATGGTAACTTTTAATGCTGCAAAAACAAAGCTATTTTCCTTCAATAACTACAAGAAACCTCTTCAACCACCGATTGTCATGGCAAATAGCACCCTGCCTGAGAGTTCATCATTCAAACTCGTCGGCCTAACTTTCACAGATAACATGAATTGGAACAAATACATTGAAAACATTGCCAGGGCTGCTGCAAAGAAGGTGGGCTCCCTCTACCGTGCCAGTAAACTTCTCACACCTGACATTATCCTATATCTCTACAAAGCCACCATCCGCCCATGCATGGAGTATTGTTGCCACATCTAGACTGGTGCATCATCCGCTAGTCTTTCCCTCTTAGACAAGGTCCAAAAAAGAGTCGGTCCTTCACTATCCACCAAGCTCCAGCCCCTGTCCTATTGCCGCAATGTTGCTTCCTTGTGCCTGTTTTACAAGTACTTCAATGGATTATGCTCTGATGAGCTTGCTGCTCTGGTGCCCCCACAACGTAGATTCACTAGACCAACCCGACAATCTGCCAAATCCCATCCATAGACTGTGGAGGTCCCCAGATGCCGAAGAGCTTTCTGCTCCAAAAGCTTCTCTCCTCATGCTGCTGGACTCTGGAACTCCCTCCCTGCTCCCTGCTTTCCTGACGTTACTGACATACAGAAATTTAAAACTAATGAAACAGATATCTCACTGTGCAGCTTCCAAATAAGGCCCCCCCCCCCCCAAAAAAAAAAACGTTCACCATTTTTTTTTCCTCAGTAGGGGCTACTGAGGAAAAAAATGCCTTGTTTGGGGTGAACTATGTTATGTTTTAAAAATTATGTCTAGGATCCTTATTCTGATTTTGATCAAAGTCCATTACATGATTTTATATTCTAGAAAATGTCTAAAAAGGCTTAGCTTAAAGAGTCTTGAGAGAAATTGAAATTAATTGCTTTCGTCTCACTATGGATCAAATTCAATGCAAATCTGAAATATTTTAATTTTTAAATGGGAGATTTTGCCCATATTATGGTACCTAAAAACTCTTTAAAATACTCCAAAGAAATTGAGATTCATTAATTGATGTCTCATACTTATTGGGAAAATGTCACAAAAATTGGCAGTATCTGAATTTTCACAAAGGGCTTCTATCCCATTTTACCCCTTTTGCATGAAACCTAATATAGCCCACATTTAGACCCCATACGCCTAGCAGCTGTGTTTCAAAATTAATAATGATCGGCTAATTAGTTTAAGAGTGAATCCTGTACATACAAATATATAAACATACAAACATATCTTACTTTATCAAGATAGCGTTATACAGGGCGTTTGCAACAAATTTGACACTTTTTGAAAGGAAAAAAGTCACTTTAAGTAACCCGTCTGAGCCTTCACTACAGCCTCCAGGTGGAACCTGAACCTCAAGCAGGCGTTCTTCACAATGTCCTTTGAGAGACACTTGAAAACTGGTTTGATCCTGGGAATCATCTCGTCCTTCGTGTAACAAACGGTACGGTTGGTGTATTTCTCAATTATTCCCCACAGCTAAGAATTTATGGGGTTGCAATCAGGCGAGTTGGGAGAGGGAGGTCAAATGTTGGAACTGGTGAAGTTGTTGAAGTTCTCAGACAGCCACTTTGGGTTTATCTGAAAGGTGAGAAACGACGTTGAGTCCAGCTTCCACATGTATGGACACTCACAGTTTGAGGAAACCTGATCTTCATGACTTCATGCGAACGGTAGTGTAAACGTAGGACTTTCACATGTTGGCCGGTCATAATTCAGGAAGGGGACATTTTGTATTCAGCACCGTCCTCTTCCGGAAGACATGCGCACGAGGTAACTGTCGTGCCTCTACACCACCTGCTTGCCCAGAGGCGGTCTTTTCGAATCAGTCAACATGGCAGTCGGACGTTTGTTCCGCTTGTGATAGACATTAGCTCTGGGGTAAGTAGCTTGGCAAAAGTAGAGTTTTAAGGTGAAAAGATGTTATAGTTCAGCGTTGGCCACGTGCGCGCAAATAAATACATACAGGGTGTCTCAAAAAAATGTACTCACTCGTAGAATGACGAGAAAACTTTTATTTATGAACATAGAGTGAAATGAAATAGCATCGAATACATGAGACAGATGTAATTGAAGAATCATGTTCGCAAATGTTCAAACTGATGACCATTATTGTTCAAACAAAGCTGATAACGCGCATCAAGGGATTCGCAAACGTCGCAAAACATGTCATTAGGAATATCACGACAGTGTCTTTCAATTTCCAATTTCAATGCATCAATTGTCCTTGGTTTGTTGCCATAAACTTTGTCTTTTAAGTATCCCCACAAAAAAAAGTCCATGGGTGTTAGGTCTGGGGAACGCGCAGGGTATTCATTGGGGCCCCTTCGTCCAATCCATGTGTCAGGAAACACTGCATCGAGGTAAGCTCGTACATCGCGATGGTAATGGGGAGGAGCTCCATCTTGCTGAAAGTAAATATCGCCGTCATCACCAAACCTCTCTGTAATTTGTGGACCAACAAATTCCTGAAGCAAGTTGAGGTAGCTCTCACCATTGACAGTTTCGTTGAAAAAGAAAGGTCCTATGATGCCCAATGCAGATATCCCACACCACACTGTTACTCCTGGTAAGTTTACATGGTGTTCACTTGTTACGTGAGGATTTGCAGGACACCAGTACGTGCAATTATGACGGTTAATGGTACCATTTAATTTGAAAATTGCTTCATCGCTCCACACAATTTTGTGTGCAAACTCGACATCTTCTGCACATTTTGCCAGGTACCATTCACAAAATTCGACTCTCCGGTCAGGATCGTCTTCGTTGAGAGCATGACACAGCCTTGGAATGTAGCATTTCCAATGCAGACGCTTCATTATGCGGTTGACGCTATCTTTTGAGATGTGGGTTTCCCGAGCAGTTTGGCGAAGTGATTTCTGTGGTGATCGAAGGAGTATTTCCTGCACCTGCAGTTCTTTTTCAGGGGACGTAGATGTCCGTGGTCGTCCTGAACGTTGTTTGTTGGTATTCTATACGGTTCCATCTGCTTCAAATTTGTCTCTGATGCGCGCAATGGTCCGGCGCGTGGGTGGCGGTTTTGCGAATTCCCTTGTGAACCGGCGTTGCACTTCAGTGGCGTTTTCGGTCTTCCAATAGCATTTCAGGACAAACTTTCTCTCTTCAAAACTAAGTTGATTTCCTGCCATGGCTTCATTAATTCAGAATATCTGAAACAAAAAAAAAAGAGTGAGTAAATTTATAATGGACATCAATTTGAACATTTGCGAACATGATTTTTCAATTACATTTGTTTCATGTATTTGAAGCTATTTCATTTCTCTCTATGTTCATAAATAAAGGTTTTCTCGTCATTCTAAGAGTGAGTACATTTTTTTGAGACACCCTGTATTTATCAGTATAATTCATGTCCGAGATTTTTGCTCCAGTTTGCTTACTGTTACATGTAGGCTAGCCACTTGTTATTCTGCGGGTCCTGAAAATAATCAAAATATCTTCGGATCGACTGAGTGTTTGACCGTATTGATGAGTTTCTTGACTTTCATAAGGCGGTAACTTAGCTTGTGACTCTTGTATGAGGAGTAGCAAAGATACTCGTTCAGCACTTTTTTTATAGTAGCCACACCGACGCCCATCTCTCTCACCAAGGTCTGCATTGCCTTACCTGGATCTTGCTGCACCTTTTTTGCAGCTTCTTGGGGAATTTCGAAGGGGAAGACCAATGAAAACATGGGAGGAAGTGATAAAGATTGATTGGAAAAAAAAAGGAAATAAATAAAGATCTGAGCAGAGAGAGGTTGGTTTGGAAATCAATTTCTAAAAGGCGTCCAATGCATGCCCGTATGTGAAACGGACGTTAAACCAATGATGATGATGAGGATGATGATGAGGATGATGATCATCATTTTATTTTTTTAGTACAAATGACAACATCATGTTAACAAACAATGTCTTTCCAAGTTTCATAACACTCTGTCTGAAAGTAAAGGTATTATACACATTTAAATGGAAAAACTCATTTTTAGACATTTTTTGGTAATTCCTTACAGGATTGAGGCTCTGAAACTTTTCGACAGGATGTTAAGAGTTGAAATCAATGCAAGTTCAAGATAAAAAAAAGAAAGATTTTTATTAAGGGTATTAAAAAGAAAACTGTATAAAAACTGTTTATCTTAATATATTCTAAATATAAACTTGTTTCATTTCTTAACCTCCCAATCAACTTTATTTTCTTTATAACTTTTGGCAACGAAATGACTGAACCCTTAATTCAAACTGAAAATAGTTCTAATATCCTATTATTATACACACACACACACACGCCTGTAAACATAACATAGGATTATAAGCACTCAGGTGCTATTGATATATACTCAATTTGTCTTAGTTCATAGGAGAGTTACATACCAAAGGCAAATATGAAAATATTTTCTATCACCTCCCCCCTGCCACTCCCCCTCCTTCCCCTCCTCCTCCATTTGCCGTTTTTAGAATAGTTTTTTTCCCCCAGAAACTGAACTGAAGAAAACACTTCAATTTAGAGATTTAAAAAAAGGAGTAAATAAAAAAAATCGGGGGGAAAATTTGTTTGAAGGAGAAATATATCCAAATTTAGTTGTGAAAACATGTTTTTGAGAAAAAAAAATTAAACTTATGTAAAATGTTGGAATAACAAGTCCCATGGAGTGAATCGAGGGGTGGGGGTGAAAGAGAGATAGAGGATGAGAGTTAAAAGAGGAAGGAGACAGAGAGAAAGAGAGGAGAAAGAGAGTGAAAAAGTGGAGAGAGATAAAGAGTTATAGGAAGAGGATAAAAGAAAAAGAGAGAAAAAAGAATGGGGAAAATAGGGAGAGGGGTGGTGGTTTAAAAGGGAAAGAGATGGAGAGAGATGGAGAGATACAGTGTGGTAAAGAAAACAGAGGTAAGAAGACGGTTTAAAAAGGGTGAGAGATAATGTGGATTAATAGAAAATAATATATGTATATATATATATATATATATGCTTTTTTAACAGACACTCTCTCTATCTCTCTCTATCTCTCTCTATATATATATATATATATATACATATATATATATATGTATATATATATGTATATATGTATATATATAGTCTGACGATTCCCCCCGGGGATGAAACACGGGAGCCTCTGTGTAGCTTGATTGCCATATATATTTTCATTGCTTACTATATATATATATATATATATATATATATATATATATATATATATATATATATATGTATATATATATATAGAGAGAGAGAGAGATTGATAGAAAGATAAATATATATATATATATATATATATATATATATATATATAGGGAGAGAGAGAGAGAGAGAGAGAGAGCGAGCGAGATAGGGAGAGAGAGTGTGTGTTAAAAGAAAGAATGATGGTAAAAAGAGAGACAAAAGATTGAAGGTGAAAATTAAAGAAGATGGGGAGGAGAGATGGAGAAAGGAAAGTTAGAGAGAGTGAAAGGGAGAAAGAGGAGTGAGAAACAGGGAGGAATTATTTTAAGGTCTTAGAGAAAATAAATTTATATGAAAGGTGAATAATATTTATTTCAATTCACCTTGAAAAAAGTGTTTCATTTTTTTTAGTCTTTCAAAGATTTGATAATATCAATATTGTTATGAGCTAAAAATAATTTGGATTTTGCGTTGCTTATTTTATTGTTGTTGTTCCTCTTCTAATTCTCGAATCTTTACAATGACCAATATAGAATTAATTTACAATGATCCACCACAATTACAATGCTATTCTTTCAATAACATAACAGAAATCTAAATATACGGAAAAATCTGAACATTTTTTTCTTGTTTCATATTATCAAGCCTTTGGGGCTTATTTAATGCTGAATACACTGAATTTGGTAAACGCATATTCTGAATACAAGGTAATGCCAAAAAATGCCACCCATGGAATCGTTAATAAAATTCACAACCGCTTCTGCAATCCAACCATATTTTGAACTTATAAACTTAAGCCTATGCCATTTTTTTTCAACCAAGTTTCAGTCATGGGTGTTCAAAAGCCATTGTTTTATCACCATTCAATGATATGCTTCTGCATTGCAAATAAACCCGGATGCAACATGAAAAATTGTCAATAACTCTGACACACTCCTCTCTTGATCCACAATATTGAAATCAGTGTTCAACCCTCACAGCCTGCCTAGAACTTTTTATCAACCATTAAGTAGTGCTCAGAATTGATCATGATTGGCTGTTCATCGTCAAACCAGTATGAACCAATTACCCTATGTTTTGATAATGCAACCCATACGATGCACATGGTGGAGTGCAGAATAATTTGCAGACAATCTTCTGGTGGGGTTGAAACTCACCACACTTCAAATGACTTGTTTGAATCGCTGTGGGACACTTTCGTGATCATCTCATCAGTAAGAGGTGTGATTTGTAATGGGCTTCACACTCATCGGACCTTATAACCCTAGATTTTCTTCCTGAACTGAAAAGAGCCACCAAATGAGAAGCATATCATCGAATGTCAATAAAAAAAGAGTTAGTTAGACATTCATGACAAAAACTTGATGAACACGTAAAGTTTATTTGTACCAATTATAGTTTGCAGAACAAATTTTGAATTTTATTAACGATTCCGTGGGTGGCATTTTTTTTTGGGGGGGGGGGGGTACCCTGTATTCTCTATTTACTTTCCTTATCTAATTTACTTACTTGCTTTTTATTTGTCTTACCTAGTTCAATTATCTATTTTTTTATTTGCTTTACCTAGTTAACTTAATTTATTTACCTACTTTGTATTTGCTTTACCTAGTTAACTTAATTTATTTAGCTAGTTTTTATTTGCTTTACCTAGTTAACTTAATTTATTTAGCTACTTTTTATTTGCTTTACCTAGTTAACTTAATTTATTTAGCTACTTTTTATTTGCTTTACCTAGTTAACTTAATTTATTTAGCTACTTTTTATTTGCTTTACCTAGTTAACTTAATTTATTTAGCTACTTTTTATTTGCTTCACCTAGTTAGCTAACTTAGTTAAACTATTTAGTTTTTCATTCGCCTTACATTGTTATCTTACCTAGTTTCTATTTGCCTTACTTAGTTAACTTACCTAGTTTAACTACCTAGTTTTTATTTGCCTTACCTGGTTAAGTTACCTCGGTAATTTACCTAGTTAAGTTACCTAGTTTACCTTCCCAGTTTCTGCTTTATTTGTTTTACCGAGTTACCTAATTTGGTTAATTTACTTAGTTTTTATTCGCTTTTCCTAATTAAATAACCTAGTAAAACTACCTAGCTTTTTATTTGGCTGATCTAGTTTACTTTACCTAGTTTGCCTTACCTAGTTATCTTACTTTATTTTTAGTTGATTTACCTTATTAACTTACATAGTTAAACCATCGAGTTTTTTACTTGCCTTACCTAGTTTACTTCCCTAGTGTTTTATTTGTCTTACCTTGGTAATTTACTTACCTAGTTTTCTATTTACCTTACCTAGTTAAGTTCCCTAGTTTACTGATCTGTTTTTTATTTGTCTTACCTAGTCAACTTACCTAGTTTCTACTTAGCCTTAGGTAATTAACTTACCTAATTGATTACGTAAATTTAAATGTATATCTTTTTATAGTGAAGTCGTTCCAGACAAGGCATGAAGCCACATAATGAAAAGAGCTAATCTTAATAATAAAAAGGGGGGCGACGTAAGAATCATTTCAAGAAAAACCAAGCTTTAAAGAAACCCCACAACCAGCGTTCAATCTCCTAAACTCCAAACGGGCTAGCTAAAACGTAAGCCCTTTAAGAGCTCAATATGGAGGGAAGGGGTTAAACTTTTATACCATACCTTTTTCGGGTTATTTAATTTTGAATCAAGACATTTCTGTAAAAGTTTTAGGTTTAAAGTTTTTAATTGCTTCAAATATTTGTTCACGGTGTTTGTTTTAATTTGTTATTCATGATTTATGTTTATAATACCGGATGGATATTTCATATACTAAGAACAGATTTTATTTAACCCATAGATAGAACCCTGATGGATAGCACCATGCATAATCAGAGTGGACTAGGAATTAATAGAAACTAAGTATGATTAGAAACTCCTTAAATTTCCAAAATGAGGCCTCAGCACCGTATGCAGTTTCATTCTATACACGAAACAGATTATATTTATTCCATAGATAGGTACAATAACCCTGATCAGAATTGACTTGGAAATAATTGATACATCAGTGTGACTTCACTCTTTCTAAAACTTCCAAAGTAGAGCATCACTACCCGATGCAGGTCGTGCATGCACAGAACAGAAAACTTCAAACAGGTATTACGAATCTGGGTCAGATTGAATCTCCGGGTAATTCTAACAGGAAGGTGACTCCACACTCTCCAAAGTTCTCAAATCGGGGCCTCACCATTGCCTGTAGTTATATGTTATGCCCATGACCGATTTTATTTAATCCATCAATGACATCTAGACAGGTACTACCACTCTATGTTAAAGTGGACCTGGGAGTAATTGCCACAAGGGGATAACTCTACACTTTCCAATTCTCCCAAGGTTGGGGCCTTAAAACTAATTATGGTATCATCTCATAATCAGACATTTTTGGGTGAAGGAAAACCAAACAAATGCCCCAAAATAATGTTCATTAAAATTCAATGAACAATAATTTTTTGAACATCTCTTCCCTTTTATTCTTGTTGAATGTTCTTTGCATTAAACAATTTAATTCGCTTCCGTTTCCTTCGAAAAATACTTATTTCAGCTAGGAAGAAATCTACAATGGGAGCATTTTTGGCTGATTATTACAAAGTTGCTGATTACATGATTATTAAAACACTATGTTTACATGTATTTATCTTTGTCGATAAAATAAGCATTTACATTTGTTTATGTGAAATATTAACGTATTAATTCATTACAATTCATTGCTTATCATAATATTAGGTACAATTTGTTTCCATTAAAAATTTTTTTACTGTTTTACCTAAGTTATATAAACGACTTGTCACTAGTCTTTTCTTCATGGTAAGCTTATTTTTACTACTTACTTAATTTATTCCAAACATAATTTGGAATGATTACTCTTTCATATCACAAACATACGAACGAGATTTTATGTAAAAATTATCATTCCTTTATTAATTTCTTAAACTTTTCCATATTTAAAGAGTTGTATTCAGCATTAGTTTAAAGTAAATTATTTTTGCTCAAAATCATAATATCTAATGTTTTTTGCCAATAACAACAATACATTTTTAAGTAAGGCAATGGATTCCCGTGGACAATTCTAGTATAAATTTTGAAGCCTAAGATTGTCTAGATGGTTAGTAAAACTATTTATTACTATAGAACTATTTTTAATTAACATTTCTATCTGGCAATAGCTGACAGAATGAGAACAATCTACCCCAGTGAATTAAATAAAGATTCCCAAATTAAACTAGAAGGTTCCCAAGTTCGCAAAGATGCAATTGATAAGGCCGGAGTTTACATCGGTCGAAACGTTGTGAATGTAACAACCAAGATAAGAATAGTAATCTGAATAATCCAAATAATACTAATAAACCAATTTTTAGAAAGATCAGAAAACTAACTGAATAACGGAATAACGGAATAACACAGGTAATGACTAAAACGTTAGTCTTTTCCTATTGATATCAAGAACCAATAAAAATACAAATCTGTCGCCATTTCAAATCATACCTTCATCTTAACTTATTCGTGTCTCTGATATATCAAATAAAATACATGGAGTTATGCACAGTAGAAAAAAAACGATCTCATTGTGAAATAATTGTAATTATATAGACTTATGTAATTTGCTTATAGTTCTGTTTAAAAAGAAATAAAAACTATGTGGTGAAACTTTTGTGCATATCGTAATTAAATTATTTCTATAAACATTACATTAAAGAACCCTTACTGTTTGAATACAGAAGATACCCACTTAAACTAAAAACAGTAGAAAACAAAAAAAATACAAGATAACGGTTGAAATAATATAATATAATATAATATAATATAATATAAAATAAAATAATATAAAATAATATAGAATGAACAGATATATCTGACACTGAAGCAAATCAAAGCTGGTAGTGATCTCGATCAGACGAAAAAGAAAAAAATGTTTAAGAAAAATAAAAGCAACTTTATATTTAACCATTTTTTTGTTATTCGTTTTTTGTTTCATGAGGATTTTTTTTTCTTTTATTTTGGAATTATTTGCTTCGTTATTGTGTTTTAGAGATTTTTATTTTTTGGAAATTTGTTTTCTTTTGCTTTTTGTTTTAAAGAAAAATCCTTGACAACTGTTTGCTTAAAACTCCTTTTGATTGTAAGCAAGGAGATAAAGATCTTTGATAGAATCTGACTTCTTCAAAGATGTCTGCTAAAATTCTTCCTCGCTTTTATTACGATTATTATTTTATTTTATTTTATTTTATTATATTTTATTTTATTTATACGACTTTCTTCGATTCTTTTTCTTTTTTTCCCCTTTTACTTTTACTTCAAATATCTGCCCAAATACCTTGCTGTCTTTGATTGTTATCTCAACTGAACAACGCTTTCATTTGCTTCTCCAACAGAGAATAATAAAATAAAGGAAACTAAAAAAGCAAAAATCAACAGAAAAAGTTTTTTCTCCGATTCTGTCTTATATATATATATATATATATATATATATATATATATATATATATATATGTGTGTGTGTGTGTGTGTTTTGTTTTTTGCATTTACCAAAACTTTTCAGATACTTAATTCTTTTATATATTTTTTAAATTTCACCATTTTTTTTTAGATATATGCTAGTCTAAAATATCAAATCTCTACAAACACTGAAGCTATCTTTACATACATTTGGTGACCATATTTATCAACCGAGAACACGTTTTTATTTTCTAAACTTAATTGTTTAGAAAATAAAAACGTGTTCTCGGTTGATAAATATGGTCACCAAATAAAAAAAATCCTCTTTACTGTTTTAGGGAGCAAGAAGCGAATGTTTTTAGATTTTTAATCTTCCCATTTTTGTTTTTGCAGATTAGACCAGAGGGCACTGGTCAAAATCCTAGTGAGCCAATGCTTCCAGGTGCTTAGTCAGTCGCCCCATTACCTTGATAAACCTCTCCCTTGTAGTTCAAATAGTATTACATGCACTTCTAAATAAGCCACTATGTTGCATTACCCGTTCTTTCAGTGTACCCGGTAAGATCCAACAAGAATGACAAAGAACAGAACGTATATGGAAATCTTTGGTTTTCTTTATTTCCCATCACGCGATGGTTTACGCCGGCTACGCACATGCATATAAAAAAAATCTTTTGACATACTTTTGTCTCATGAAAGTCTTTTACTTGCTGAGGTCACAGACTTGGTTTCCGCTAGAAACTCGTTCATATATACATCCGATTGGAAAGCAATTTGCTCTGCATTGTCTATTGGAGCATGAACTGATGCAATTGTTCCACAAGCATTTCCAATTGTCTGTTTTACAAGCACTTTGATGGAATACAAGTTAGGGGATTCCTTCACAGTACCAACTTGTTTATCTGTCACATTTTTATTCATCGGACATAAAAGCCTAACAGCAAGACGGGCTTTGGTACCATAGCCAATAAAGCTTTATCGGTGCCATGAACATCGGTAAACTCCGGTACTTCGTTACTCCGATCACCAAGCGCTCCGGCTCTTCGCGTTTCTGAAACCGCCACCTTTCAAGTCTCGCTTGCACTGCGGAACCTTCTCCTTTTTAACAGTTATCAAGTCGCTTTCTTTTTTTCTCGACGTCCCACCCACAATGGACTCGTCCACGATTCATTTTTGCCACTCTTCATTATCTTACAACTACACTCAACATTATCTGTAAGTTTCTCTATATACAATTGTTAAGCAGTTCTTTTTAAAGTATATTTATTTTAGTTATCAAACCAGAAACCAAGAAAATTAAGTTTTTAATATTAACTTTAAAACTTGTTTCAATAACATTTTCTAATTGTTGGATATTCTGTTTGTTCTGCATCTTAGTGGCTTTATCTGTTATCCATGTGTGGACTGTCCATGATATTGTTGTGTTATTCTTAATAGGTATTGGAAGTTGCATGAATTGATACCTGCGAATGACATAAGCTATTCAAAATATAAATATTAATTTTGGATTCCTATCATGAGTTCAATCTCTGGTTTTCGTTTATTAGGATTTAATTAAATACAGTATATCTTATTTTACTCTATTTTCAATAATAGTTTACCACTTATCAAGGTCAAAAGCCATTCAAGGATAAGGGTTTATAAGATAAAACGATTGTCAGTCGAAGGATGAAGAATATTATGGGAGTATTAAAAATGATGAATGGAATGAACTGAGTTTGATTAGTTATGGAGACAGTTTATGACAAGTAATCATTGAGTATGTTGTAGTCTGCAGGGAGGCAGTCCAGCGGCAACTTGTTCCACAGATGGGAAGCCCTTGTAAAGAAGCTCTGTCCATAGAAATTTCGCCTGACACAAAGCACATAGAGGAAGTAAGAATAGTTTTTTTTTCGTTGTGATAGAGAGGTGAGTTTTTGCTGTGAATGTTTTACGTGGTTAAACCAGATGTTGGAGCTCACATGGAAATAATGATAAAGCAGAGAGAGACTAGCAATGTCTCTTCTGTGAAAGACGGGCTGTAAGGAGCAGAAGAGATCTAAATTTCGAATTGATAAAATAATGTGTGTTGCCTTAAATGTTAAGGTAGGTTATTTAGCACAAGAGACATCAGAAGAATGTCGTCAAATACAAAAAGCAAAGTATGATTACAATTTCAAAGATGGCGTGGATACCATTGACACTTCAAAGGTCAAAAAGTAATTTGATTAAGTATAGTTTGTATACATTTGGCTCAACGCTTTACTTCAGGTTCACCTTGGAAATTTAATATTAAAATCATTTTCATGGCGGCAACGATGAGAATCAGCATTACCAATTCGTCAGGACTTTATATGACGTACATCGAGACTAAAAATCTGGCAGCACTTAAATTTAATTTCAAACTTTTGCTACTGTTCTAATTGTTGGATATTCGTATCTGTTCTTCATCTCAGTGGCTTTATCTGGACTCCACACGTGGATTAGGAAATTGTTCATCATGTTGCTATATTCTTTTTCATTGGGATAAATTGATTACTATAAGCACCATAAGATATTAAAATATTAATGTATTATTTCAGTTTCTCAACTATTTGCAGTCAGTTAGTTGCATCATATATTCCTCGGACTCGCTTATCGAGATCGCCATGTTAATAAATAAGTCCAACACTGTTTATAAAGAAATACAGATATCACGAGGAGAGTTAATATTAACAAATCCAGTAACAACGTTATTCGTAAAAAAGAGATTAACATTGTTCGGATATGCTTCCCAGCTACCAGATGCCAGTTATGTAAAGAAATCATATCAAGAAGATTTCATTCAAGAAAAATCAAGAGGACAACCACCAAAGAGATGAGCTGACCAAATAAGGGTTGAGACTGGCATGCCGCTCCTAATAACTGAAAGACTAGCCCAAAACCGTGATTTTATTTATCTTTAAAATTTTACAAAAACGTTCACAGTATAGTAAATTTTCTTCATAAAATAAGATGTGGCACAGGGCTGAAATTGGGTGAGGTGGGATGGGAGTCGGCTGTCGTCTTCTTGGTCTATATTCTCTAAGCTAGTTTCAGTCACCAAACAAATCCACATTCATTTTATGAGTAAAACCTACTTAACATTATTCCCAATGGTTTGACGTTTTATATTTACAAAGAATATATGTAAAAATTCATCGGTTTGGGGTGGTCGTGCTAAAAAAACAACAGAGATTGCTGAAAAATAAAATGCTAATTATGGTGGTTAGTAGGATCCTCCCACATCTATCTAGGTATGAGCTGCTCACTGTTTTCCGTCCCTAGACTGTGATAAGTGCTAGAAATTTTGTTTTCACGCATGCGGTATAGCTCTCTAGTCAAGTAAGATAAGTTTATAAACCTTTGGGTAAAATCTCTCTTTATTGGTGCCATTAATTCACGCATTGCCAATATTTTACCTAGGTATTTATCTAGAATAATAGCCGAGTGGTTAGAGCGGGAAAGTTCTGATCACTGGTTCATCCAATTCAACGCTAACCCAGCATTTAATTTTTTAATGATCGATGAATGAGTAGCAGTTTACTTACTCAGGTGAAAAGGTGTTTATACATAGGAAAGGACTGCCTACAGACGGAAGACTTTGAAAAGTGAGTCTTTCGGTCATTTTTAGACTGTGGTCAATCACTTGGAATGTTTTTTACTTATCTAGTCATATAATGATAAAATCTCACGACAATACAAATAACAGCCAGGTCGGTTCATCTTTCATAAGAAACGTGCAGGAATCCTGCTCATTGGTTGAGAATTCTCGAGTTCACACCTACATTTTAGCTAATGTTTTTTCTACTTTCACGACGCCATGCTGCGATTGTTCGGACGTCGTACAGAGCAACCGATTTCAGTGCATCCCATTTCTACTTGATATAGAAAAAGGAAGAAGTAAAAAGTAAAAATGGGGGTCAGTAAGCCTAACGAATGGAGAAAGAATAAGAGCAGCTTATTCAAGCTAGTATCCTTTTCATGTTTGCTTATATCACATACGTATTTACTGATGCACCACAAGGCTTTGTCCGTCTGTCGGTCTATTGGTCGCTTTGTTGTTCTTCAATTTAAAATAGTATTTTCATCATTAAATGTGAAGATGGAATGGTTGGAAAAAGATTTATATCGTAGATACTGTAGTGCATCTAAAATAAAAAGCCCTGTTTATCGATCAATCTGTGAGGTTTACGTTTGAAATATAATCTTCGTCAGTCTGTCACGATTAATTTTAAAATTCCATGTTCGTTAGTCTGCTATGCTTAAGTTTAAAATAACATTTCCGTTTTTCTATGCTTAATTTGAAAGTATCATTTTTGTTTGTTTGCTACGCTTATGCTTGAAACACCATTTTCATTCGTTTGTAATGGTTTTATTTGAAGTACAATTTTCGTCAGTATGTCATGATTAATTTTAAAATACCTTTTTTGATGGTCAGTCATGCTTTATTTTAAGATACTTTTTTTGTTGGTCAGTCATGCTTTATTTTAAGATACCTTTTTTGTTGGTCAGTCATGCTTTATTTTAAGATACCTTTTTTGTTGGTCAGTCATGCTTTATTTTAAGATACCTTTTTTGTTGGTCAGTCATGCTTTATTTTAAAATACCTTTTTTGTTGGTCAGTCATGCTTAATTTTAAAATATCTTTTTTGTTGGTCATTCATGCTTAATTTTAAAATACAATTTTTGTTGGTTAGTCATGCTTTAATTTAAGATACCATTTTCGTCTGTCTGTCATGCTTAATTTTAAAATACAACTTTCGTTGGTCTGTCATGTTTAATTTTTAAAACAATTTTAGTTGGTCTGTCATGCTTCATTTTAAAATATAATTTCTGTTGGCTTGTCATGCTTAAGTTTAAAATAGCATTTTCTGCCAGTCTGTCATGCTCATGTTTTAAATAGCATCTTACGAAGGACCTTCCTGTTCAATAATTTACCTAAATGTAAACTTCCTTTCTCCAAAAATGCCTACTATTTATAAACCATCTTAAGATTGTAATTTCGTCAAGGCAATGAATCCTTTAACACTGACTTTGAACTGAACCCCGGATTCCCATATGAATATAAACACCAACTGACATTTTCTCTTTCTCAGTCAGGAAATACTTTCAATTATAATTGAATCTGACTTAAAAGAATTCTGATGATTGGCATGATATACAAATTATAATTTGATTCGTGTATAACGTGGAAGAACTGCTGTTCGGTTTGGATTAAAAGGTTGTATCTGTTCTATCAGAATTCTTATCTTTGCCCCATGCAGATTGCTCTTTTTTGGAGAGCTGAATTTTCCCCACATCAAAAATCTAATTTGTGTCTGGCTTTTCCTAAGTGAGTAGGCAACTAAATAGGGACTTGTATGTAACTATTAAATTATTAAAAATCATTTTAAATGAATATATATATATATATATATATATATATATATATATATAGAGAGAGAGAGAGAGAGAGAGAGAGAGCATGCTTTTAAGGATTGCGATATTGGGGTGAAGATTCGGTTTCGTACATCACTCAAACTTTTTATCCTTAGACGTCTCAATGCAAAGTCGAAAACCGTTCAGAACCTTGTTCTTGAACTTCTATATGCAGATGATGCAGACCTTGTTTCACATACAGAGGAGGACATGCAACTGATTATGGATAAGTTATCCAGTGCATGTAAAGCTTTTGGACTTACCATCAGTTTCAATAAAACATATGTTATGTATTCCCCTCTTATTTGAATGTTATATGTTGAACCAAACATCTTGGTTGATGGGAAGAGATTAAAGGTTACGGGAA
>OY744515.1:49023647-49093647 GCA_963556195.1 Sepiola atlantica | reverse complement strand
CGGAAGGGTCAGTCTACACACACATAAAGTTTGGTGAGTTTAACTTTTATTTTGTGGGAGTTATTCAAATTCAAGTTATTCAAATTTAAAGATAGGACCCTTATTTTGGCCCACCCTGTATATATATATATATGTATATATATATATATATATATATGTATATATATATATATATGTATATATATATTTATTTATATATATATATATATATATATATATATATATATATATATATATATATATATATAAATGAAAGAAGAGAAATAAAAGGTGTGAAAATACAAGATTTATTACGTCTGTAGTTTTTCAAAACAAGGTATATTCAATTAAGGAATGTTTATTTTTCCTTACTTAGGCCACGGATTTTAAAGAATTACATTCTTAAAAGCAGAGGAATACAAATAGATAAGTTGGCAAAAGAAATACCAAAAGTCATTCCATTCTTTGAAAAGTCATGGATATAGGAAGAAAAATAAATATTCTTTAATTCAATATACCTTGTTTAGAACAACTGAAGACGTAATAGATCTTGTATTCTCACATCTTTTATTTCTCTTCTTTAATTAGTCTATATAATTGCTCTATCTCATATACCGAGCATAAATTCTTTCCTGATAGGTTCAAATTTAAAAGTATGCATTCTACTTTTAGCTTCATATCTTTTATTTTATATATACATAAATATATAAATCTTTCGGTTACCAGTAAGGTAAACAAATATAAAAATATTATACTTTTCCTTATTATTTATTATAATAAGATAGTTTTTATTCCAGAAACCTTATGTCCAGACCGATGAAATCCCGGTACACTAAACAGACACTTTAATGTATAGTTTTTAAATGAAATAACTTATATTAGCTCTTGTTTGTAGTACCTACTACCGAGCACTTTATTTTGTTTTTCAACTAATTTATGATATATCTCTCCCTCTCTCTCTCTTTATATATATATATATATATATATATATATATATATATATATATATATATATAGTAAGCTATGAAAATATATTTATGGCAATTAAGCTACAACTAGGCTCCTGCGTTTCACCCCCTGGGGGAATTTTCAGACTAAAATGCATTTTAGCCGGGATGAAATGCAGGAGCCTCTGTGTAGCTTAATTGCCATAAATATATTTTCATAGCTTACTACCGAGCTCTACTTACGTATCGAGCACTATTGAAGTAAATAATGAAAATTGATACATAAAAAATTATATCTCCTTATAAAATTTTAGGTGGATACATGAAATAGTAATATATATATATATATATATATATATATATATATATATATATATATATATATATATATATATATATATATATATATATATTGTGACACCTACAAAATATGTTCACTTGTAAAAACATAAATAAACTTTAATTCATTCCTTTCCCCATAGCTGTTGGATTGGCCAGAGAGGTTCAGACTTGAAAGTTAAAAGGTAACTTGGGTCTGGGGTTCGAATCGTGCGACCGGCAGCACAATCCTCCACGCTGATGAAAAAAGGATGAAACACATGTATATGTTCATAAGAATTTAAATTATTCATCATAATATATATATATATATAGAGAGAGAGAGAGAAGAAAAATATGTCTAAAAGAAGAAAAATGATAAAACAAGAAAAGAAATGAATACTGAAACAAAAAGCTTTTTATACATGCAAGACAAAAAAGAAAAACAAGAAAAACAATGTCACAAAAGAAAAGAAAAAATCATGTCATTTACAAAACAAAAATCAAAAATCGACAAGAAATAAAAGTTTCTAAATTTCAAATAATTTTTCTTTTTTATGACTCGACCAGAAAAAAAGCGGATAAACAGAATGCAAAAATATGTGTAAATTAAGGAAACGAAAAAAGAATCGGTGTGTTCTCAAAGGCAGAAACAAGAAAAAAAGAATCGGTGTGTTCTCAAAGGCAGAAACAACAAAAAAAGAAGAACATGAGAAATGGAATACCAAAGAAGGTTTTTGAGTTGTTATGCAATCGGAATTATGGGACTTGACTAAAATCAAGAATTTATTGAATATTTCCGCCTGACAACTAATAACAATAGTATATTCAAAGAGAAAAGAATCGTTTGGAAGTGGCAAGTGAATTCTGAATAATGATGTAAAACTTTAGCCTTTGTATGCTGCTTATGACAATCATTCTGTTAAGTTCTGCTTTGTCGGATAGCTGTCGCTCTCAAAGACATATTAGCCGATAATGGTAAAGAAAACACAAGAATAAAGATTTTTCAAGAAATTATGCTAAACAGAAAATTCATTCTTCTCTAATTTTGTTTTACCCACAATTCTTATTTATCCTGCCTCTCCCATACCGACTTCTCTTCCTTATTTTTAATAAACTGCTCCAAAATTGATAGACGTTTAATATTTGGCATTTGATGATAAAAATCAAGAAACAAATGATCTATATAATAATATGTTAAGACATTTCATGTTCATACGTACATTATCACCTTTCACACACATTTAAAAAAATGAAATCATCCGATCAGCAAAGAGTGGTGATTTATTTTTAATCTGATGTCAGTAAGGTAAAAGAAATTCTAACTTAACCCATTTTAAAATGAATTGTTCCAAAATAAAATTATGGCATCCAATTGATAAAAGTAAAATGTTAAAATGTTAAATAAATGCACTTCAAAAAGTGACATCCGTTTTAGTGATTTGAAGAATATTTAGTCGACCATTATGTTTAAGATAGAGAATATCTATTGTTTGAAAAAAAAAAATTAAATTGCTACAATTTGAAATAAATAAATTAATAAGAGACATATTTGTTTTATTTATTTAAAAAATATTTAGTTGACGATGAAAATTATTTTTACAGGAGAAGAAAGAGTCATTGCTTTCTTAATAGTATTGACCGTTGCAGACACTTATTATTTCAAAAGTTATATTAATATTAACAGTAAATTATACAGATTGATGTAGAAAGCACCGTGGAATTACCGTTGGGGTCCACTTGTAATGAATAAATACCAATTAAACATTAAAAAATAAATAATGAAATAAAATCAAATATGTTGTGGCTTCTTTCTGATTATTTACCGCCCTCCCACTGCGGGAAGATGTGACACAAGTTCGGAAAGTGGAATTTGTTGAGCCAGTGCACAAGACTGCACTCTTGCCCCGTAAAAAATGTCTGGCCAGCCCTGTTGGCATCACCCGATCGGAACGTCTCAGGCAGTTAGCAATAAAGTAACTCCTTCCCAAAGAGGGAAGGCAAGGCCTGGGAGGATGGACCCCCTAGGACTACCCAGAACTATACCTCAGCCCAACAGAAGAAAGGCCACATCAGTCATAATGGCCCACCTCGGTCAGACTGATTGTAGAGAATGAATCTTCGATATGGTAAGAATGGCGTCTCTGACTTTCACAGTTAGATTGTGAAAGAAAGAAGGCTTCTTTCTGTCTTAAGAGACAATAAATGTCCTATGAAAGGGAGCTTGTAGTATGAGGAGTTTATAGTGAAGCAATGGTTGTGTAATCCCAACCACACTTCTCCTAACCCAGTGCTACTTAATTTCAGATTCAAGTGTAATTTGGCCTCCTGTTTTGAAGGACAATGGAAATATTCTGAAAGGGTGCCTTCATGACGAAATATAAAACTTGCATAATCACTAACCTCATTTATCCTATCTGGTAGTGGTTGTGGTGGTGGTGTTCTTGGTGGAGGCAGGGCGGCATGCCAACCATCGTTGGGTCATTTTATGCTGAAATCCTACATGTTGTTGTACATTATATATTTGTGAATTAATTTGAATTTTTGAAGAGAATTCTTTGTTAAATCTTTTTAAATGGTCACCCACTTAGTACTGCCCAGGCTCCACGTAGTTTAACTTCGGTGATATAAGCTTAAATCCAGTGGCACGGGGAGATCCAAGATGACTGGAAGCAATGCTGGGTTAAGCAGAAATAGACTAGGATTATTTCAGAGTTCAAACTTGCTCTACCTAGGCTTGATAGTATTTTCTAACTTACTAATTAGAGATGGATGCATACCTTCTCTCATGATAAAATAACAACTTCAATTGAGCGTATACAATGAATTGTTTTCAACAATAAATAATCCAGCAAGTGTTGATTTGTCATTAGACAAACAAACTAAACAAGTCAAAATTGAACCAAATAAAGCTTTATCATCCACTCCCCCATAACGTCTTTCTTTATTGCTCTCCCCCTATCTATTCTCTAGTTAAACCATTTCTTTCCCCCTCTCACTTGACTCTTTTATTCCTCCCCCTTATTAAATCTTACCTCCCTCTCCTTTTATTTCTCTCTATCTATATTTATCTATCTTCCTTTAAATCTCATAAAACCTACCTAATGTCTTAGACCTTTCTGATTGACTCAGAGGCTAAGTTGATCAGAGAGAAATCTAATCCTTTTAATTATGTATCAAATAGCAGAAGTGAAGTGAAATTACAAGTAGGTTGAGAGATGATAACCAGTTACGTGTGCAAAAAATATAAGACAATGGGGGCGGATGGGAACTCATATGTGGAGAAAGTATATTGGATGACGAAGCTATTGAGGTTATTCAGAACTTTTGTTACCTTGGTGATACCATTGGAGCACAGGTAGAAGCAGGTGATAGTTTGCTAGAAAGAGTTAGCAGTGGATGGAGTAAGTTCAGGAAACTTCTGCCATTACTAACCAGCAGAGCGTTACCACTCTCGACCTAGGGAAGAGTGTATCGGGCATGTGTACACAGTATGATGATGTATGGAAGTAAAACCTGGCCACTGAGAGTTGAGAATATTTGTTGCATGGAAAGAAATGATATGAGAATGATGGGATGGATACGTAATGTGCGTTGTAAAGACAGGCTTAGATCTAATGATCTCAGAAGAAGGTTAAACCTGGACAGTATAGGGAGATGTGTGCAGAAAAGGAAGCTTCAATGGTATGGCCACGTTAAAAGAATGAATGAGTTTTCTTGGGTTAGTAGATGTAGAACAGTTTAGGTAGCAGGATCAGGTCACAGGAGAAGAAAAAGCATGGGCGAAAGTGATGAGAGTGGATTTGAGAGAAAGAGCGATAAATAAACACTTGCCCAGATTGTTGCATAGCCCCTTGCTAGGGCCGTGGCATTTCTCGCTTTGTATACTAATTCCGGAACGGGTGGGTGTCTTCTTTCTTCTCTTCTGTACTACCGTGAACATCGCCGCTACAACAAAAACTTCATGACCGACTCAATTGACAAACAATCCTTTAAACTTTCAATTCTTTTTATTACAGGCGTTAGTTATCTATCGGCTTGGAGATATTCACCAATGTCGAGAGAGAGAGAGAGCAAATTACTGCTTTTGTAATTACTTATCAATTAAGTCTTAACCATTCGTGGAGGGGGAAAAGAGATCTTTCGCCTGTATTTTCATAAGGAAATAATTCCCCTATCTATGTTGCAGACTACATCATAAAAATTACGTCTCATAGGTTCGCCTCCAAAACCTTGAGTGCTAAAACTCTGCTTCCCACGCAAAGGCCCGTGACGTCACAGAGCCTCTATCACAGGTGCACATTGACCCTTGATCTGAGGTCTCGTCACGCGGTGACCCTGTCACGTCTGTGAGCTCCGACTGTGAGAAAAGCCCTTATTCTGCACTCGACTGCACGGGTCCACCCGTACTAATTCGTGCTAGTCAAATTAACGATTTCCAACAGATACGTCCATTCCCATAGGGCCATTATCCAACAAGATAGGTTAATTAGGAAGTCTATTTCTGAAAGACGTCCAACGCATGCCAGCATGTAAAATGGACGTTAAACAGATGATGATGATGATAGTGATGATGATGATGATGATGATGTGTCACCATAGACAGTATCTCAATGCAAAAGATTATAATAGCATCATTATCGACATGAGAAAGAGATTTCAATCAGTTCCTCCATTCCAGCTAAAATGTCGGAAGTGATTTGATACTAATAATTATCTGTGAAAGATTTTGACATTATTAATACTGACAGAATACTTTCTTAAAGATGAAACATTTTGTGAGTGGATATCTCCTGTCAGTCGCGGTGATGGTGAAAGTGTTACTCTACACCATCACCAGTTAGAGATACTGCAAGAGCCACTCTATTTTACAAGACTCATTCTTTAACCAACCCACACCCTCACCAATCATCTGAACAATTGAACAATGGGCAATAACTTCAGAAGTCTCCGCTGCAACTGGAGTAAAAAGAAATCGTTCTACCAGGGAATAAGATCTTTTTTTATTCTTTATCTTTGCAGCATGAGTGACAGATCCTTATTCATTTACGAACCTGACCAAATTGCACTTCCCCTAAGTTTTCAAACCATGCAATAGAACGAGGGCTAACAACTCCAGAAGTCTCCACTGCCACTGGATTAAAAAGAAATCGTTCTGCAAGGGAATAAGATCTTTTTTTTTTAATCTATACAGCTTGAGTGACAGATCCTTGTTAATTTACGAACCTGACCAAATTGCAATCCCTGCATTTTCCAAACATGTAATAGAACGAAGGCTAACAACCATAGAAGTCACCACTGCCACTGGAATAAAAATAGATTTAGCTGCAAGAGAGGAATATTTATTCATCTTTATCTCGAGCAATAGAACCTGGTTCAAATACAAACCTGACAAAATTGTTAATCGAAAATGCGACATCCTCATCTAAAATCAATTACATTCCACTCATCCGATTTCTTTTCTTCAGCACGATCAATGCCTATAGGTTCGATTTGGGAAAGGAACGCAGCTGTATCCAGACCTCTTACAGTGATAGCGCCTATTGCTGCATTTTAATTGGACTTTACCGTTGACAATTGCTGACCAAAAGAAAACGAATAAATATTGTGCGTCTACAATTAATAAAGGGTTGTATTATGTGGATTAGTTCTCATCTTGAATATTATTCTCACAACGTTTCGGCCGATGTAATCTCCGACTTTCTTCAGGTGCGTCTTGCCGAACTCGGGAATCATTATTTTGAACTCAGGAACGTGTATAGAATTTCGAATTGAACTTTTTATTTAATCCATGGGAGTAAATGTTTTTCGTTCTGTCAACTATGACCGGGTAGAAGTTTTAAGCAATTCTTAATTATATTTTTAGTATCGCCTGTGCTGAGGATTGAACCTTCAACCTCCAGAAGAGTGTCATTTGGAACTGATTATCACATATCACTTCATCCGTTGCGCGATGGATCCATTTAGACAATATTAGCATGAATTTTAGAAGCCTTGTGAGAATAACATCCAAGATGAGAATATTAGTCCAAATGATCCGAATAATATAAATTATCAATCCCCATCTAAAAAATTCCGAAACGATTCCAATTGATAGATTGAACAACCCAAAGAAAACCGATCTCCATTCCAACCAATGAATTTCGATGTCTTACTTAAATGATTCTTAGAAAGAAAAGGAAAGAAATCAGAATAATAAACTTTTGAAGAAAGAAATTTAAACTAATTTACTCGTGTTAATTTTCCGATCGTGCCAATGTAAGCGTATCTCTTTGTAAGGAAACGTGTGATTTAAAAGATCTATGAAATCAGTAATCAAATTAAAAATAATTGCTGAGAAGTGCCTTGCTTAAAGCTAATTTGTAGGGTTGTAATTTTATTGTTTTTTGATTTAAAAATAAATCTTTCCCTGCAAAGTTAAAAATAATTAAATCACATTTGCCTCAAATCAGGTATATTAAGTGAAAATGACAAATTCGTAGTTTAAATAATTCGACATGATCAAATAAATAAAACAACCAAAGGGTATGTTTGTGAGATAAAAATTAAACTGATAATTATTGTTTCTTTTATGTATTGAATCATTAATTTCTGTTTAAAAGAGAAACTTTATCTAGTTTTATCTATTTTTTTTCTAGGTTTATCTGACACAAAGTTATCAAGGCTAAAAGCTACTCGAAGATACAAGTTGATGAGATGGATGAATTGTCAGTTGAATGATGAAGAATATTATGAGAGGATTGAAAATAATGAATGATATGAACAAAATTTGATTGCTTATAAGGACGATTTATCACAAGTATTTGTTGACATTAAATTTGAAGACGACCATATTCTAGCCCGCATGGAAGCAGTCTCTTGTTAATGTGTTTCACATATGGGAAGTTTCTGGAAAGAAACTCTATTTGCGGAAATTCTGTTTGTTGTTAAGCACATGGGGGGAAGAAAGGTAAATTCTTTACAGTTGTGGTAGAAGACGAGTTCTTGCTGTGAATGTCTTACAAAAGATTGGAGCTCAGTTGAGCATCTTAATTCATTTGGTGCCAATGTTGACAAAATTTGATATGCATGCAGTGATGGATGTGTAACGGTAGTTTTAAAGTCAAGCTTAGATCTGATGACCTCAGAGGAAGATTAAATTTGGACAGTATGGGGAGATGTGTGCAGAACAGGAAACTTCGTTGGTATAGTCACATTGAAAGAATCGATGAAAGTTCTTGGGTTAGTAGATGATGTGGAACATTTGAGGTAGTAGGATTAGTTGGCAAGAGAAGGCCAAGGAAAACATGTGAGGAAGTGGTTAGGATGGATTTGAGAGAAAGAAGGATAAATAAAGACCTGAGATAGGGTAGTTTTGAAGTCAATTTCTAAAAGCCGTCCAACACATGGCAGCATGTAAAACAGGCGTTAAACCGAATATGATGATGACAATGTTGACAAAAGTTCACAAAAGACTGCTGGTTACGTTGACCTAGGACTGTTCAAGCTACTAGGATGTATAGCAATTTTAATTTGTGTTTCAACGGACTTATGTTCATTTTATGCATTCTTGTGTAAAATGTGTCAAAAAAGCACTTTTGTCACCAATATATGGCGCCGCATGCCAGAATTAACAAAAGTCGGCAAAATATTGCTGATTAAATGGTTAGTTTAGTGTGTCTATTTTGCGGCATAGTAACCTTTTTAGGATGATTTAAAGCCAACACCCGGCACTACTTGTAAATGTATCATTGTATTCGATTTATTTAACGTAAGTAGCTATTTTGCTCATCAATCATTTTAAGAATTTTTCAGCCATCTTTGTCAGACATCGGTGTCGGCAGGTTCTCCGGGTGGCATTCAGAGTTTTCTAGAGGTTGGTTTATGTAAGTGTAATGACGTCTTTCAACTGATCTTTTGCTGCGTAATTCATTACATAAGAGGATGTCACTCATGATATCAATCGAAAATAAAGTAAAAAAAAAGGATGATGAAATAAAATCAAATGTGTTGTGGTCTCCTTGTATTTAAAAACAATAGACATCCTTTGAAATAGTACCTGCATGAAGATTCAAATTTTACCCATAGTTGAGAGAAAATGATGGGTGCATAGCTTTCCCGAAAGTATCAGTGCATAATTGTCATACAAACCCTCTTAAGGTTATCTAATACCAAAATAGAATACAACTTCTAAATGTTTCATTGTGTACAGTTAATTGAACACAAGTTGATACTTTTTATGGTTCAGAAATGACAAAATAAATTTAATCTATACTAACATGAGAAACATGTGTCTGTCTGTGTGTCCAAACGATCAGCCTCATAATTATTGTTTTTTGGGTTGTTATATTGTAACATATTTTTCAAAAATATCACATTTTTATTATTTGGATTATTATTCTAATGTTGGATGTTATTCTCACAAGGTTTCGGCCGATGTAACCTCCGACATTCTTCAGGTGCTTCTCCTCAAGCTCAGGAATCTTTATGCCAAACTTGGGAACATTTTATTCAATGCATGGAAGTATATTGTTCTCGCTCCATCAGCCAAGGCTAGGTAGACGTCTTAAATAATGTTTATTTTATTCTTAGTATCGCCTGACACATGAACATATGGTGCACTGGATAAAGGTGTTTAGTAATAAATGGTTCTAAGTGACAGTCTTATGGAGGTTGAAGGTTCAATCCTTATTACAGGCGATTGGAGTGGATTAAAACAATTTTTTAATCTTTCTCAACGATATTAGTGTGTAAATCTCCACAATCGATTTGAGTGAGATTTGAATCCTGCCTAGCTGATTCCATCGTCTGTGCTGATATCTATTTGACCAAACACGCACCCTTCTAAATGGTCATCATAGGGTAAAATTAAAAGTGATTCTGGAATAAACAGATTATCCGTTGTTTATATCCCATTTTAATGTTAAAAATGCTCAATAAATGTCAAATGGTATTTTCAGGAAAATATTATTTGTCTCCAAATTGGTAGGATAAAAAAGCAAAATGGCGGACTATTAAATAACAGCAAATTGCTTTTAAAAAAAATATCAGAATTATTTTTTTTTTTTACTTTTTCCAATGTTAAACTCTAATCAATCTTTCCTTATTCGTTCTCATTTTTATTTTATTGTATCTATTTATTTTTGGGGGGTTATTTACTTCAAGGACTTGACATTCATAAAAGGTCACAATTGCTATTATACTCGGGGCAGGAGGAAAATTATTATTATTTTTTTGTGTGTGTTTCATAGATTGATAAGCAAGTAAACGTATCTGTCAATATCTCCGTATAATACTGAATGTATGACACAATGTTATTTTGGAAAAAGGGAATGCCCAAAATACTCATGCCATTAAGGTATAATTGCAATTTGCAGACATCAGGGAATACCATCATTTTTCTTGGAAGTGGTGTCAAGCAACATTAGAAATATCAAAAATTTTCCAGATTTTTTTATTTGCTTACATAATAACAGGTGGATAAATATATTTTACGAATCTTCTCTATAAAATTTATCTGATCTAATATTGTGTATGCAAATATAAAGAAGCATGATTTTTTAAACTAAAAAATAAAAATTGATTTATTAATGAATAATTCATTCAAAATAGTTAATTAAATGAAAAATGTGATGAATAAATTCAAGTTAAAAAATCCTATTAAAAAAAATTGTTTGGTAAAAAAAACCCAGCATGCATCTCTGGCCCTTATCTTCTTATCTCTACTCATAAAGTTAGGTATGTATATATATTTATTTATTTATATGTATAGGGTTCACTCCTAAACTAATCAACCCATCATTATGAATTTCGGAACAAAGCTGCTAGGCGTAATGGTGGATAATGTGGGCTATATTTAGTTCAATTTAGTTTGATGCAAAGGAAGTAAAAAGGGGGTGGAAGCCCTTCAGGAAAATTCAGATACATCCAATTGTTGTGCAATTTTAACAATAGGTATTAGACATCAATTAATAAATATTCCTCAAATTTCAGTTTCTTTGAAGTATTGTAAAGGGTTTTAGGGAGCATAATATGAGTACAACCTCCTATTTGAAAATTCAAATATTTCAGATTTGCATTAAATTTGATCCATAGTAATTAGACACCAATTAAGCAAGATTTCATGAATTTCAATTTCTTCTTAATACCTCTTTAGCTTAAGTCTTATATTTCAGAAATTTTAGAGAATTAAAATCATGTGATGGATTTTGATAAAAATTGGAATAAGGATTCTAGACATAGGGTTTAGTAGCATTATATGTTAATTTTAATCTTCATAAAGAAATATAAAATGTAGAAAGTGGACCTGGGTTTTACTTTCGGCAACCCTGTAACTCTCGTTTCCCTTATTTTGTCTTGTAGTCCTCACATTCCATGAGCAAGGTTTCTGACAAAGGGGGAATAATTGCTGTTTTCTGGGTCGGAATTTGTCCACCTGCAGTTATCGTTTGCTAGTTTTTGACCTTGAAGTAGTATTCTTTTTTAGCGCCTTACATAAAGTGACTTCATGCCTTATCTGGACTGATTTCCATAAAAATAAAATGTTGATACATTTTTACATTAGGACCCGCACTAACTTTGACTATGACCCTAACCCTAAACCCTAACGGTAACCCTAACTCTAACTCTAAATCTTACGACGGGATCAAAGTTAGCATGGGTCCTAATGTAAAAAAGCACCAACATTTTATTAAGTGGTGCAAAACTCTTCGGTTTATGGAATTTATTTTACCCGTCCTGAGACGGGTATTCTTCTCGTTATTTATACATTTAAGAGTTAAAAAAAAACCCGAAAGTATTTATGCGATTTAAATTTCAACATTCTGTACGAGATTTTATTGTAAAACCGATTTTTGTATAAAATATATACAACCTTTCATTAAATTATATTTTTCTAAAAGTGTAAATATTTTCTGACAGGAAATTTAATCAAAACAAAAAACACAAAACGTGGGCAGTGTTATATTTAAATGTCAAGAAAATCAGTTTTTCCTTAAATTTATATTAATACACAATATAATTTTTTTAGATTTAAATAATCGATTCAGTTACCATGTATTTTACTACTTCGAAAATGAAACATTAACTGAATTATGTATGTTGTACCCATGATGTCAAATATGATGACATATTGAAATGTAGGAAAATGAAGTTTCACATGATTGATGGCAGATTTCTCTTTTAAGAGTTTCGATATGTCTCGAGTGATAGGGTCATCTGACGAAGTCATTCATGCAAGACGTTGAGCATAGAGTGTTGCATTTCACAGGTGATACCAGAAGGATCATCTGGATTTTTACAAATCCTTTGCTCAAAATTATGCGTAGTTATTGCGTTTCAGTTTCCATAGTTGAAACAGAATTTCGTGTTGATTGAATGCAATGGCGAAAGAATCATTTTGATTATCATAAATCATTTTTAAGAAAAGTGATCTAATGTTTTTATTGATTTTGTTTTTTTTCTTTTTTTCTTCGTTTTATTAGTATGGCAAGATACACTTTTTCTTAGAATAAGAGACATTTTGATACAAAATAATTTTTAAAATTAAATAATCGATTCAGTAACTTTGTATTGAAATTGCATTTGTTTATTATTTACTTAGTATTTATTTAGTAACTTGTAAGAAAAACAAAACTTTTGTAACTGGAATCTATTGGCTAATGCATGCACTGCAAGCAAGAGCTCTCTCTCTCTATCTCTCTTTCCCTCTCTCGGTCTCTGCATATTTCTTCGAACCACAGGTTTAGTCTCCACCAGTCCCAGAGACAAAAACTGCTGCTCAACCAAAAGACACCTTCTTCTATCTCTCCTCGATCTCGGCTGGAAAAACGTGAATTTCGCACTTGTTTGGACCAATGACGCAGGCGTTGTGTCATTTTATCGTAGGTTGTTTTATTTGTTCCTATCATCCATCTTATCGTCTTATTTCCCTTGGTCAGAAGTCTAACAATTTCTGCCAGCCTGCAATCCCAGTCTCTACGCTTAACACTCTAAAGGATGAATTATGTTCAAATTACATTGTCTAATATGCTTGTTGATGGTTTGCATTCACGTTTACATGGGTCGTACCACATTCCTCCGGCCTTCTACCTCAAGATGTTTATGTAATATTTTTAGATAACATATTAAATAGTTTACTCTCTCGTGAGATCACATTTCGGTAAAATTTTCTGTCTGGTGTCTAATTATACCTATCCTTGATTGGTAAATGTAATATAAGGCTTGTTCTATCATTATTTCTAGTTTCAAATCCTTGATTGGGAATGTTATTTCCTAGGAATTTCAAAACATATAGTATTAGAATGAAGATCCGATGTTTCTCGAGATTGATTGAGGAATAATATGTCCTTTTTCACTATACTCATAACACCATATTACTTTCTTTTTTTACTACCTCCCGGTTCGCAATCTAAAAAGCTGAAATTTGGAAAACTCTTTAGATTAGTGTCATATACATATGGTTTAAATTTAATCAAAATCGGATGTACGTATTTGGAGTTTTAAGGGGGTTCTGTTCCCATAGCTCTCTCACGTAGAGATTCAGCAGATAAAGATTCGGGACCACTTACATTGTTTTAACCTGATAATTTTGTATATATTTTTTACATTTAATCAAAATAGGATATATTTTGGAATTTTAAGAGAGGTTCGGCCCCCATGGTTGTCTTAGGGGGCATGTACAGATTCGAGACCAATTTCATTGTCTAACCTGGTGAATTTTATATATATGATTTAACTTTTATTAAAATAGAATATATTTGAAGTTTTAATGGGGTCTGCCAAGATAGCATCATTAGGGGTACACCTTGAGATGCGGAACCACTTACATTGCCTATCCCGGAAAAGTTTACATATGAATACACATTTACTTTTTATGTAGATTCTCTAACTTTTTTTTCTATAGACAAAAAACACACACAGACACTGACATTTATATATATATACATATATATATATATATATATATATATACATATATATATATATATATATATATATATATATATATTGTTTATCTAGATCTGTATGGCTAGGTTTCTTTCTTCTTATCTACTTACCTATCTGGTACCTAAGGTACTTAAGCTTTTTTTTTAAAAATGCAACTTTTATTCCTATATAATTCTATTGCTAGCAACCATATCACAGAATGGTTCTTGAGTATAGTGTTTAGATAGTACTATTATTATTATTATTATTATTATTATTATTATTATTATTATTATTTGATATGCAAATTACCATATCACACTGTAGTCTTAAGGGTAATGTATTATTATTATTGTTCTTTATTTATTTATGTATATATAAGTGAAATTGAAGCTGAATTATTTTTAAATTTGAATATTGGGAAAGTGGTCATTTGATCAGTACCACTGGAAGGCCATGAATTTTAAAACTGTCCTGTTTTTAAATCTCCGAAACAGTTACATGGTAAACAGCTGATGATTCCCGTTTAATATTGCACGCTCAAGTCAAGGTCTTCTGTTTTTGTTTCACTGTTAGATATTTTAATCCCCTTTTTTATTTGTGAATTTTCCAGCGGTAAGTCAGCTTACGAAAGTGCTAAGTCTGCGATATTTTGAATTTAGTTAGTTTCTCTAGGAATTTAAACTTCATTTTCTTTCTTTGTTTTAACTGACTCAAAGCTTCTTTAGACTCTCTCTCTCTCTTTATATATGTATATATATATGTATATATATATATATATATATATATATATATATATATATATATATAAAATAAAATGTATTAACACGAAATTACATAATTATCAATGCAATACTTTATTTCAACCTTGCGATATTTGGATTGTCGAGTGTGAATTTCCCCTTTTTTCAGTTTCAAAAATGTAATCATCTGAATTGGATGCTTGACAATACCACAAGGTTAAAATAAATTATTGCATCGATGATTATGTAATTTCGTGTTACTACATTTTATTTTATTCTTGCTCTGTTTATTACATTGCGCTCTCATACCCGGATTTTATGTACGTATAAAATAAATAAAAATATATATCAACGGAAAAAATACGTCCTATGAAGTTACGAACGCTACAATCACCAATAAAAATAATTACATAAAAATACATTAAATATTTAGATGATAAAAATCGTATAAAATAAATAAAAATATATATTAACGGAAAAAATACGCCCTATGAAGTTAAGGGCGACTAATAATGCAATTTTCTGCATCTTAATCACTTAGGAAAGTGAGACAATCGAAATAATAGTAAGCAAAATAACAACGAACGCTACAATCACCAATAAAAATAATTACATAAAAATACATTAAATATTTAGGTGATAAAAATCGTACCTATTTCTACGCGGAATGTTTTGGTCCAGTGGTAGAACGCTGGACTACAGACATCAATATCGAAGGTTCGATCTCTGTCTAAGTTAGCCATGCTGATGACGTCTGTGAGCCAGAAACACGTGTCCATGGATTACTTTTATGTACGTATAAAATAAATAAAAATATATATTAACAGAAAAAATACGTCCTATGAAGTTAAAGGCGACTAATAATGCAATTTTCCGCATCTTAATCACTTAGGAAAGTGAGACAATCGAAATAATAGTAAGCAAAATAACAACGAACTTTATATATATATATATATATAGAGAGAGAGAGAGATTATGCATCTCTCATTATTTTTTACTAAGCTCTAAATATTCAGTGATTTCAGTGTTTCTTAAAGATTTGGCTATTTATCGCCATTCATTCCATTTCACCATCCAGTACATTTTTTCGGTAGTTTTTCGATATTTTTAATTGAACCTTCATTATTGCGTAACCATATTAGACAGCAGTATTTTGGTATGCCGAGTATCAGCCGTTTAAAAAACAATATTTTTATTTATTAATAATGGTAAAGGTTATTAGTATTCAAAGAATATGTTTCAATTTGCATGAAAAAGTATTTTCATTCACATAATACCCTTTTTTAAAGATGGTGACAATGAAGATTGGTAAAAAACAGTATGATTATTTTTTTGAAGAGAATTTGTCAAATGGAATATTACTTCAAGCACCTTTTTCCCTCATATTATCAATGCAACCCCGAGCCACCATCACTGCTGATGTAATCATTTAAAGTCCACATCATTTTTTCCTCCTATCTCTTCAAAGGTCATCACCTCTTATTATATTGTTATGACAGACTGAAGAACAATACTTTATCTTTTCGTTCCCTAGCTGCCTCTTGCATATATATATATATATATATATATATATATATATATATATATATATATATATATATATATATATATATATATATAGGCAAACATTATTAAATAACATGGAGTGGTTTTGTTTGATGCGACTTTTTTTATTTTTTCAATTTTCCGAATTGTCCATCTAATGTTTCGGTCAAATTGATGTAAATATGATCCATGGGTTTCTTGTTCGATTCTTTTTTCTTTTTTGCAAGTACTTTCGATTTGAATCGTCAAATCATCTTCAGGCGGTATTAGTTTTAGTGTCTTTACAAATTATGACTTTACTGTTGTGCTCATTTTTGAATTATAACGGCAAGTAGTTTATAACTTGAAAAAGCGTCTGTAAAGTTGAAATGTACATGAGAGCGTGATGGCGTTCTACACATATGAGAGATTTAAAAGTTAAATCTTTAAAATCGAAAGTACTTGCAAAAAAGAAAAAAGAATCGAACAAGAAACCCATGGATCATATTTACATCAATTTGACCGAAACATTAGATGGACAATTCGGAAAATTGAAAAAATAAAAAAAAGTCGCATCAAACAAAACCACTCCGTGTTATTTAATAATGTTTGCCTAAATGAAAATATGCTGCCTAAATACACACACACAATATATATATATATATATATATATATAGGCTAAAGAAGCTTTGAGTAATTTATAAACGAAGAAAAAAAATGCAGTTTAAAATCCTTAGGTATACTAGCTAAGTTTAACATATCGCAGACTTAGAATTTGAATAAGCCACATACCGCTGGAAAGTTCACAAATACAAAAAGGTGTTCAACTATATAACAATGAAACATTAACAAGGGGCTTTAACTTAAATTGTGAAATAGAAAAAGGGGATCATCGGCTGTTTAGCACGTAATTGTTTCAGAGATTTAAAAACAAAACAGTTATTAAATTCATGGTACTGATCAAAATATCACTTCTCCAATAACCAAATGTAGACACAATTCAGTTATTATTTCACTAATATATATATATATATATATATATATATATATATATATATATATATATATATATATATATATATATATATATTTATTTATTTATTTATATATATATACAAAATAATATATATATATAATATAATATATATATCTATATCTATATCTATAAATAAGTTAATAAATAAATAATAATGAGTATAATAATACTATTAAAACGTTAACATTAAGAACTATTCCTTGATATGGTAGTTAACATATGAAATTATATAGGAATAAATATGCATAAACAATATTTCAAAAAGAAGAAAATCTTAAGTACCTTTGGTACCAGGTAGGCAAATATATATATATATATATATATATATATATATATATATATATATATATATATATATATATGTATATTGACTTACCATATATATATATATATATATATATATATATATATATATATATATATATATATATATATATATATATATATATATATATATATATATATATATATATATATATATATATATATATATATAGGGTGTTTCAAAAGTCTTGGGAACATTACAAATGCGTATATCTCATGAACTATTCCAGGTAGAAAAATGAAACTGGTGCCATTTTAAAGCTTGCTTAATCAAGTTTTTGGTCATACAAAAGTGTTTTTCGTGTTACCCTTCCAGGTGCAGTAATGGCGTTCTCTAAACAAGACAAGGTATTTTGCGTCCTCCAATTTGCAAAGACTGAATCGTGGACATGTGTTCAGCGTGCATTTCGCAGGAAATTTTAAAAAGAAGCCCCTGAAAGGAAATCCATTGTCAGATGGCATGCTAAATTTGTGAAAGATGGGTGTTTGTGCCCAAGTAAGCGAACAGGTCGCCCTTCAACTTCAGAAGATGCAGTTGAGCAAGTTCGGACAGCCTTTCAGCGGAGCCCCCGTAAATCAGTGAGAAGAGCCAGCAGGGAACTTCAGCTTGCTCCAGCAACTGTCTGGCGTGTCTTAAGGAAACGACTGCAAATGGTACCTTACAAGCTCAAGTTGGTCCAAAAGTTGAAGGACACTGATAAGCCACTTCGCCGTGACTTTTGCATTGCAATGCAAGAGAAGTTGGAAGATAACAGCTTTGATGACCGGCTTGTTTTTAGCGATGAGGCGACCTTCCATCTGAATGGCAAAGTTAACAAGCATAACACTCGCATATGGGGTACTGAGAATCCTCATGAACTTCTTGAGCACGAGCGAGATTCACCAAAAGTGAACATGTTTTGTGCAATTTCCAAGAAAGGTGTCTATGGACCGTTCTTCTTTGAAGAGGCAACTATCACTGGTGAATCCTATCTCAACATGCTGGAAGACTGGTTAATGGCTCAGTTGGAACAAGCAGAATCTGATGACTTCATTTTTCAACAAGATGGTGCACCACCACACTGGAGTCTTAGAGTAAGGCAGTTTCTTAACACAAGGCTGCCTGGTAGATGGATTGGGAGATCTGGGCGAGGTGATGACGTTCTCATGCCCTGGCCTCCTAGGTCTCCAGATCTTACCCCGTGTGACTTTTTCCTTTGGGGCTTTGTCAAGCAACAAGTCTATGTGCCGCCCCTTCCAAGAGATATTGACGAACTAAAGGCTCGAGTAACGGCAGTTGTGGGAACCATTGACGTCAAGATGCTGGAACGCGTTTGGCAGGAAATGGACTATCGACTAGATGTCTGCCGTGTGACGAATGGTGCTCATATTGAGCAACTTTGAAGATTCCCCATAAAACTTGAAACTTCAACCTTTCCAACGGTACCAATTTCATTTTTCAACTCCTAATAGTTTTTTAGTTATTAAAAATCGTTATGCTCCCAAGACTTTTGAAACACCCTGTATATATATATATATATATATATATATATATATATATATATATATATAGAGAGAGAGAGAGAGAGAGAGAGAGAGGGAGAGAGAGAGAGAGAGAGACTCTGAGGTCCTTGTTTTAAATTTCGCTATGTCCAGCCACACTGATTAGTTGTAAACGACGAAACACGTGTCTGTGAATAATTGAATTAAAAAATATATACATATCGCTCCCCATCTGTGGGCATCACATGAGTGAAGAGAAAACTTTTCCAACTAGCATTAAAGTGAAAATGTGCTTTCATATAAATAATTGAAACTGTTCAAAAAGTATAGCAAACATAATAAACGAATAAATGACATTCATATATATATATATATATATATATATATTAGTGTGTGTGTGTGTGTGTGTGTGTGTGTCGGGTATGTTGAAAAGAAATCAATAATGTGCTCGCTCTAAGAATGCAAGAGCTAGAATATAAATTATTTATTTAAAAACTATACATTACATATTCCAGAGACGTACTATGGTTTCATTGACACCGGTGGACCTTTATTGTTTATAAAAGTTCCTTTTTACCACTTACCAATCATCAGTGACTCATAAAATAAAGACTGTTCGAAAAAATGAAAGCCGATGATTACCGCTGTCATCGTCCAGTGATTTCTCTCAAGTGTCCTTTTTGGGGAAAGTACCGATTGATGAGGCTGTCTATATAGATGTATGGACCTTAATTGTAACTTAATATTATTAAATATAACTTAATTGTTGATTACATAGGTTGTATGTTTATCTGTTTCTATGGCGTATTCGTATATAGGGGTGATGCTATGTAGTGTAATTTATTTATAGAACAGCGAGTGAGTTAAATTCTGGTTTAGTCGACTTTTATTAATTTACACAGTGGGGATTGGATTAATATTATTAAAGTATTTATGTGTTATATTTGTATTTAATTTTTGTTAAGGGGTGCTTGTGTTTGAGTATAAAGGTGTTATTATATTGCAGTTCATTAGTCAAAAAGGGCTTTCTATCTAATGGAGGGGGTTATCCTTATAAGTGAAATATGCTGCCGTAAGGGGTATTAAATCAAGCGGATGGGTCATTATATTATTTCTATAATATATGTGGTTGCACCTGTATCTGGGTCATTGTATTTTAATTAATCCTAATTACGTTTATGTGTCTATCAGAGGGCCTGTGTGCATCTTAGTCATATATATATATTTTATTTTGTTTAAGGGTTATCGATAAATATATTCTAGGTATTTAACTAGTAAGATTTTTAATATATTTAAAAACCTGCAAATATTAGAAAATGATGAGACATGTTATTATTTTATGTTATTTATGATTGGTGGGGATGATGAGGATGTGAATGTAGGTTATATTTTGGTTGGTAGGGAATATGTAGAGGTGATATGTATAATCTATCTAGAAGAAGGGATAGGGGTTGTTATCTTGCATATACAAAATTAATTTTAATAATAAGGGTGCTATAATTTAAATGGAAAGATCCTGGAGCAGATGGATAGGTTTTGTATTTTTCATATGTTGGAGTGTATTTTTAGACTTATAAATGTATAGGGGGTGAGGATGTCTACTGAGTTATGTGTTTTCATTATTAGTCCATTTAACTAGTAGAAATGTTCTTCTGTGGGTGCATAGTTTGAAATCTTCAGTTTTGACGTGCATACAGTTTATGAAAGGGTTATTAATTGCCTGTAGGATCCTGATTTTGTCTGCGGTGCATAGTGGGCAATTCCTGGCGGTAGGCCTATAAAGTTTTTGTTCATCAATAATCCTCCATTTAATGCCATAGGGTGTACTGGACTCTTTCAGCTTCCATATTGTAGTTGCTTGGGAGGTGATGCCACTTTTTCCAGGATATTTGAAAATGTTATTATGGGCGTGGAACCTATTTACAAGTTCCTTGTGTCATTCTGATAAATTTCGTCTTTTAAGGAGTTTACATCAGATATGACTTTGGCTTTGTACACTATGGATTTGATTGTGCAACCTTCTAGAGGCGAACTTCACTTCTGTGTTGTCTGGTAGGTTGGGTGGGTATGTAAGTAATTGTTTCATGAGAGAAATCACCGGACGATAAAAGCAGTGATCATCGGATTCCATTACTTCGAACTGTCTTCATTTCGTGAGTCGCTGAAGATTTGAAATAGATTGTAAGGGCTTTCTCTACACGGTAAATGTCAATGAAACAATGGTACATCTCTGGAATACGTAATGTATCGTTTTTAAAAAAATAATCGTATTCGTATATATATATATATATATATATATATATATATATATATATATATATATATATATATTGATTACAGATTAGAATTATATCATACTGTGATTTAATTTCAGTTTCGGAGCAAGGAATCACTAACACATGTTTCTCGGGGAATTCAAAACATACTTGAAAAGAATCAAGTAGGAACATGAAAATCCGGTCATCAGAGTTTATTGCCAATAGCAAGGCGAAATTTCATACAACAAGTCTTCAAATGTCCAGAAAAAAAATCAAAACGCAATGGTAAATGGAAGTAACAAACGTGAAAACAGGTTTTTAGTCTAAAAAAACTTAGATTGAAATGTTCAGAAAAAAACGTTTGAACATGGAAAGGGCCATCGGATAAACTCGTAAAAGTTAAGGCAAAACTCAGCCAGAATAACTGAGAAAATATTGAGAATAAATTCTTACATTTGGTACCCACGACCGATCTTTTCTTGCATTTAATAGACTTTTCATATAATAAATAAATCTTTTTCGTATAAATTGTCATAGAATGATATCATAATACATCTTGAAATATATATATATATATATATATATATATATATATATATATATATATATTTCCGGTAAGGTTCTATTCATGGAATTAATCCAGTGAATTCTTACTGTTCAATAATAAATAGAACTGTATATTTATTTGGTAAAGATTTTAATTTATACACACATTTTAGCAACCCATTTGCAGACATATTACAATTCTAGCTGGAAATCAGTTGAACCTCTTCAGATCAAGGTTTTAGCATGACGGAGGAAATAAAAATCTTTTCATACTAAGAACTTGGCCTGACTGAGGTTTTGCTTCAATCAGCTCGGTTTAAACAAATATTCATCTGTAATTGATACAGCTACTGTTGACGGATTAAAGATGACAGCAATGTACTCTTAAACGTTTTTGGAGATTTTGTAAGATTCATTGTCCGGATGTCTGCTTATTATCCAGGTATGTTACAGAGCCGGCGGGACAGTTATAAAAGTGTGGGGGGGGCTTCTCCTAAAAAGTGTGGGGGGGGGCGATTAAACACATGCATATCAACTTAATTATTGATGTCCGTAAAGTGGGGGGGGGGTGGCCCAAGTCAAAAAGTGAGGGGGCTGGAGCCCCCCCCCCCCCCCCGGTGGCGCCGTCCATGTGTTAGCCAAACTGAAGTTATCTATTTGTTCATATACTTGGTTTAAAAAAGTGTTACATATGAAAAATATAGCAACCTCAATTTAAAAACCTTGTGCTAGAATAAATATTTTTCACCGGAAACATGTGTAATATGTCTAGGGCAATTCTTTATTTCCGAAAATGGATGTATCTTGATTCAAATAGGCATGATTAAATAACAGCTCTACCTTATGGAACTGATAAATTATTGAGCTTACTTTTAGATGCAAATTTGGAGTAATTTACGTAGGTAACTTTTTCCTTTGTGATTTTGAATTAAGTTGTGCAATTACATATATAATTCATACACCATATATACACCATATATATATATATATATATATATATATATATATATATATATATATATATATATATAGGACCGGCAACACAGTTATAAAAGTGGGGGGGGGGCTCTTCTAAAAAGTGGGGGGCCCGGTTAAACACATGCATATATAACTTCATTATTGATGACCGTAAAGTGGGGGGGCCAAGTCAAAAATTGGGGGGGGGGGGTTGAGCCCCCCTGCCCCCCCCCCGGTGCCGCCGTCCATGATATATATATGATTCTGTATATGTCTATGAGGTAATTATTTAACAGTCTTAATACCTTTTCTTATTCTATATCTTCAAGGATTGTCAACCCTTATCATTTTGTCATGACAGACCTAAGAAAGGTAATTTCTTTTTATTTAATTATTAATGGGGATATTTTTATGAATCATTATGGATCATTTATTCTGTAGAATATATGGAAGCAGTAAGAATGGGTAAAGAAAGGAAAGCACTATGGGTGTACTCTCAATGCGTCAGAAGCACTTCAAGAGGGAAGATTCATCTATGTAATAATGCTCTTGCTCCTATGTTAGTACAACGACTACCTGTTTAGAATCATGGACTCGACCATATGTAGCAATGTTTAGATGCGGGTGTAAAAATAGGAGTAGAAGGGTACATTTTCAAGTAAGATTAAAATTAAGCAGAGTGAAATTTTCCAATTAAAAATCGAGTGAGAGCTACGTTTCCCGACAGTTACATCAGAAGGAAGCCATGCAAATCTGATGTGGAGAATGGGCATGAAATGTCTTTCTCTTTTTTGACTAAATCGGCAGAGAGAGAGAGAGAGAGAGAGAGAGGGGGGGGAGGGAAGGAGAGAGAGCGAGCGCAGTTGGATTTTGGATAGCTTTTTCATCTCCGTCATGAGGGAGGAGACGAGGGTATTTTATGAGTATGCATGTATACTATAAAGAAAAACACCGAAGAGATTTAAAAAGAAGAAGAAGAAAAAGTAGAAGAAGAAGAAGAAAAAGAAGAAGAAGAAGAAGAAGAAAAAGAAAAAGAAAAAGAAGAAGAAGTAGAAGAAGAAGAAGAAGAAGAAGAAGAAGAAGAAGAAGAAGAAGAAGAAGAAGAAGAAGAAGAAGAAGTAGAAGAAGAAAAAGAAGAAGAAGACAACGTTTCCAACTACATCGAGAGAAAAATGGAAACTTCAGCTACCACAGCATCACTGCGACTACTTTTGGAAATACGAACAGCGGTTTCGTCAATGAAATGTGGTGATTGAAGACTATGTTACACAGATGCAAAGAGTGTAGTAATTTATGTCCGATGTTTATAATGTTTTCCATTTATGTTTTCACTTTTATGTTTTCCATTTATGTTTTCCATTTATGTCTACGCTTGAAAAGAACTTTTAATTCATGTCGGGTGTCGCAAACTTTTTCTTTACTAATTTTTGTTTTCAAACCTAATAATTCATGAAGCTAATATTTTTTTATGTTTCTAAAATGCCATTTTTAATGGTTACATTACAACATAAAATACACTAAATATATCTTGGAGAAATGAAGAGAAAAATGTCTCATCTCTCGTCTGCAAAATATAGCTACATCAAGCAAAGGTGTTAATAAGTTATCAATGAACAAAAAAACCAACTCATATGTAAATAGTAATAATAATAAGTTGATATGTGACAGTAGTATATTTGGTTGAAGACACTTTTTGATCGAAACTCATACAAAGGTAGATAAAATGACAATATTGAAGAATTCAGTAATTATCAATTAAATATTTACCAACATATAGTATTGAATGAAGGTGCTATGGTGTCATATTTTATTTCCATTTATATTCTAAGGTATCATTTTCTTCTCAAAACTGGGAGAGTATTTTTCGCCTTTCTCTCAAAATAAGTAATAATAATGTGCGATTTTCACGGGACTTCACCTATTAATAACTATTTCTGTGACCTTTAGGTCAGGCCTTTTTAAAATTAAGTTTAAATATTATATTCAACTATAAATGTGTTTATATTTTTTCACTTTGAAAGATATGGTAATTATGCGTCTTCCGGGCATAACTATTAACTCTTTCAGTGCTGAATATTTCAGAATCATGTTGTATGGTTAGCTTAATTGATAGCATCGCAGACTATGGAATTGGCAAGACCACATTCAAATCTTATAGAATCTATTATGTACAAGTAACTCTTGAAATCCTGTTTAATATTTTCTAAGTCCAGAGACTCAATCCTGTAAGGAATTACCAGAAAATAGGTAATAACATTTTTTTTCTTATTTTTTTTCATTAAATTATTTTTTATATACTAATGAATCACCACTTATCAATGTGAGACAGGAAGTTGCCAGCCGAGTAGAGATCACAAAGACTATCACTGATGAATGCCATCTCCTTCATGGGCGTGAACCAAAGGTCCAACAACTGAAGTCAAAGAAAAGCTTCCTCAGCCATGTCGAACACCTAACTACATCTTAGGAAGAGACCAGATGACCGCTATGTACCAGACGGCCAAAGAATGCCCCCATCCTACTGACTTGGGATCCTCCCTTTCTGAGGTCCTCCCTCTCGGTTCAGATGCACCCTGGCTCCAGTGGAAAATACTCAACTGCCTCTGAATGGAAATGGGGCGATCAAAAGTCGCTATGACCAGATGGGGCTACAAAACTGATTCAACCATTTGCAAATGTGGAGAGGACAACCATACGATGCAACAATGTCTTGTCTGCCCCCTACTGCCCAACCGGTACAGCTTAAAAGATCTTGCAGAGTACAACATTAATGCAAAGGAATGCATAAAAAAGTGTGAAACTGTCGTATGACCACATGCTTCAAAGACACGCAAAGAAGAACAAGAACTTATCAAGAACCAGAGGCAACTCGAAGATGAGGGTTAATGAGATTATCAATTGGACGATGAACAACACCATTGAGAAGTTTGGAAAAGATGGGTGGAATGGGCAGAATTTGGTTATTTAAGAGTAAGGCTCACCAAGTATTTGTTAACATTAGACTTGAAAGCAGCCATGTTGTAGTCAGCTGGGAAGCAGCTCCGTTAGATTACGTTCCAAAGATTGGAAGTTTTAGGAACGAACTTTGGTCATGGAAGTCTCGTTTGGTTTTAGGTACACAGAGAGAGAAAGGAACTTTCTTTGCAGTGGTTGTAGCCTGGCAAGTTCTTGCTGTGAATGTTTTACAGGGAGAACTAGAGATTAGAGCTAAGTCGAGCATCTACCGTGAAAATAACGATAGAGTAGAGAAAGACTAGCAACGTCTCTTTTGTGAGAAAGGAGCTGTACGGAAGAGAAGAGATCATCACCCACTAGATTGCGAAGTGGAATTTATGCTCTGTCAAAATAAGAAAGAGTGCTCTGAGCGGCACATCAACAGATAATTATTTTAACTTTTGGAAAGATTGTTATGAAACTTGAAAGTGTGACTGGAAAGACACTGTTCTTTAATATGATCTTATTTGCGGTAAAAATAATATTGTCTTCAAACGAATTAGTTATCATCAAAAGCAAGTATTTTGGAAAAATCTTTTTTCAAAATAACGCATGTGGGAAATTGTCATTTAGCTGTTATGAAAACAATGGGACACTGAAATAGCTATCATTATCATTATCCGGATGGGAGTCTCAGGAGGACTGGTATGAGTTATGCCCCTTCAATTTGGAACCTTTTGAACGAATTTAAAAATCGATTTAAACAAAGAGTTATCATTTTATGCATTATCGGATGGATTCGGAATGCAAACATCACTTCCGGTCAATGCGGTGTTGGACATTATAGAAGGTTAAGAGCTAAGAATTAATACCATTGAGAATAAGTATGAACCGTCAATTTACACCCAGCTATGGGTAAAATAGTAATTTGTATTCAACTTATTCTATACAATTGATTGTTGACAATAGGTACTGAACTTAGGTATTAAATGACCAAAACGCGGGTTGATATACTGTAAAATGGACAAACAAAACCATTATGTTGGATTAAGTTGCATATATTTTTGACACTTTTTATAGAAGTTGAAATTTGCCCGATCAAAGTTAACATTCGTTAGTCTAAAAACCTAAAAGTAGTTAGTAGAGACAAACAAACACGCGTCTCTCATATTAGTTTTTGAAAGTTTTTTTAAAACCCTTTTGGTACAGAATTTGTTACTGTATATTGTTGGCATAATCTCTTTTTGTAATATATTGAATGTCTTTAGAAGCATTCAAGGACCATCAAGGATAAGAGAAGGATATATGGTCATGGGAGGTTAGAGATAACAAAAGTGCAAGATCAGACAGGGGGTTAATGAGAATATACGTCTGCATATAAATGAGTAAATGACGAATGTGGGAAAGTGCACTACCTATTTGATATTACGTTGGGAGATTCTTTTCTAACAAGCGTTCACTCATTACCTTGTTTGATACTTAGTCCATAGAATCTTTTAAATAAAAAAACACTAACTACTCTGTTTGTTATTACATCAAGAACATCCTTTACTGCCACTCCTCCAAAAATCATGACCGGAGAAAAATATTTTTATTTCAGGACTTGTCCAACAACGACTTAAATAACTGTATATCTAAATATAATATATATATATATATATATATATATATATATATATATATATATATATATATATATATATTAATCTCCTTTCTCTTAAAAAATACTATTCATCGATTTAAAAAATATAAAACACATATTTATTAACAACGAATTCCCTAATTATATCGTTGATGAACAAATAAAATTAATGATTCGAAACTTAAAAACACACCAGTACAAATAATAATAATATTCAACATCACAACTCAAACAATATTAACATATACTATTGTAATCAAATGCAACCAAAATTTAGATTAGAAGAAAAAGCCATTAAAAATATTATACACAGATATATATCCCCAATTGAAAATAACAATGAAATTAGACTCATTATATACTCATGGACGGCGGCACCGGGGGCAGGGGGGGGGGGCTCAAGCCCCCCACTTTTTCACTTGGCCCCCCCACTTTACGGTCATCAATAATGAAGTTATATATGCATGTGTTTAACCGGACCCCCCACTTTTTAGGAGAGCTCCCCCACTGCCGGTCCTGATACTATAAGAAATTTAAAGCACAAAATCTTGTAGTAAAAAGCAATTCCTCCCTAACTCAAAAACCACTAGAAAGAACCAATGTTATTTATAAATTTAAATGCCCTTTGGAAGAATGTAACTCCTATAATAATAATAAAGCTAATAGCTACATTGGTTTTACAAGCACTACACTATGCCGCCGCCTCATCATGCATCTTGCATCTTGTAAACTCTAGCTCAATTTACCAACATCTACAAAAACATAACTGCTCTTCCTCTTATTTAAGAGAAATTCTAGTTAATAACTCTAAAATTATACATTCCGAAAGCAATTAAAAAAAATTAAAAATACTGGAAGCTATCTACATAAAAACACTACAACCTAAATTTAATAATATATCGTATGACACCAGTGGTAACATTTTAAAATGATTAATGTAATGCGATTTTGTTCCATGATGCCATCCAGCGTTGCCGAATTTAAATCGTCAACGACTTCCTGGAACAATGCGACAACATTATTATTATAATAATAATAATAATCACTAAGAGTTCTCACACAGATCATCATCAGTGATTACTCACTGATAATAACCAGTGGTGTTCCCTGGAGTCTGGGTAACGACAAGTCTCCCCAGATTTCCTGTACTCTCCACCTCTTTCGATAACCATTGCAAATGACTTTGCGTTATCGCCACAGTCATTTACCATTGATTTCTCGCTGACAACGACCATTGGTCTTCTCTGGGATTTGGGTAGCAATAAGCCTCCCTAAGGCTCCAGTACTCACAATTATTTTGTGTAGTATCAGCCGAGGCTGAGACTTTTTCTGGTGGTGGTGGGGGGCACAGTTTATAACCTTTCTAGCAGTTTCAGTTCTCTTGGTTTCATGTGATGTTCTTTCCATGTTTTTTGTTTTACTTCAGTTGCAATTCCGTGTGGCTTGTTAGTGTTTGTAATTTATGTGTGTTGGTTTCCACATTCGAGGATTTTCCTTAAGATTCCATTGCTGTCCGTTGTATAGTCTCAGTCTTTCCTTTGATTATAATTTTTCCTTGTCTTTTTTCAGGTTTTTCGGGACTGTTCTTAGTGCTCTTTCTATTATTGGTATTATATTGACTTTCTTTATGTTACATATTCCTTTTAGTTTTCTGGCAAGCTTTGTGTTTTTCCGTCACTTTGACCTTCATCCTGTGGTCTGCTAGGACAAAAAATCTATAATTAGGCAGTTTCTTTCCTTCTTGTAAACTATTATGACGTCTAGTCTCCTTGCTTGTATGAGTTTATCTGTTTTTACCTCCATGTCCCAGAGGATTTTGTGGTTCCCATTTTCCAGTACTGTCTCTGGTTTGTGTCTGTACCATGTTTAAAATGCAGTCGTTTGCATAGTTCCTAGTGTACTGCTTTCCCCATGCAGTCGTGTTTGTTCTTGTATTATTATTATTATTATTATTATTATTATTATTTCTATTATTATTATATTACATAATAGCTATATCTTATATGTTTTGTTTGCTCCAATAAATTATATACTCATTATTATTTTTGACTCCTTCTTTCCTGGCCTTCGAGTTAGGATCAAAGTGTAGTATCTGTACTGTCCTCTGTCAGAGAAGGAGAAATTCTTCTCGACAGGGACAATTTTTACTTTTGGCAGCCGGATATCCCCTACATAAAAAAAATCGACCTTGTGTCTAACTTTTCTCTTGAGGGGGCAAGTAAATAGGGACTAGTAATGGTGACTGAAGACCCAAATATCCCCTACAGTAGAAAGCACAGATTTTCAGCTTATTCCTAAATAAACCAACATATTTTTACACCTGCTATGCTTGTTTAAAAATAACCAATAAAGCATTTTAAAAAGGAGGAGTAAAAAATCAGTAAAAACACGAAACTGTTGTTTGGTAATCTTCAGTAGGAGTGCAGAGAGGGTAGAAACTCTATGACACTTTAGATTTATCAAACAGAATAATACGAAATTAGATGACCACCGGACACAACAGATATACACAGGATTAATATTCCAGACACTGTGTCTCCAGGTGTTTGAGAAGAACACCTTTTGCCAATGCTTGTCATAGAAGGCTCTAGAATTTTTATGAGAAGATCAAAAGTTTCTATTTGGTCTGAGTCACCAGTGGCTCAAAGTGAAGTTCACTCTAAGTGACCAGTGGCTCTTCATTCTGACTGACAGTCATCTTGATCTGTTCAGACAGATTGGGATGGATCTTAGCAAAACTCACAGACATAAAGGTAGGGAGGAAAGAGAGAAAGGTGGCACTGGCAGTTTGGTAAGTGTTTTGAGACAGATATCGAGAGAGAGAGAGAGAGAGAGAGAGAGAAAGAGAAGAAGAAGAAGAAGAAGAAGAAGAAGAAGAAGGTTGAAAGGGGGGAAGTAAAAGAGAAGGAGGAGAACTAGCCGAAGAGGGAGAGGGTCAGAATGTGGGTGTGGGTTGGACGGGTGTCAAAGAAAAATAGAAACGAAAAGAAGAAGTAAAGTTGTGTAAGCTAATGAAATCTATTTTGGTTGTTCCTGGAACAAATTTGTATTTTGACCACAAAATTCATCCAATCAAAAACAAGATAAAGACTTGCCTTACCTTTAAGCTTCTTGCCTTATATTCTGAACTAGATCAAATGTGAAATATTATACAATATAAATATGTATAAGATCATATATTAATATATAGTTTGTGTATTTCGGCAGTATTCGTCCTCCAAACATATTCTGTTAAATATGATCAACATCCGATGTCTATTAGATCTGTTGATCATTTTGTTTTTTTACAAAATTCCAACAAGCCTTTGCAAGTGAGAGTATAAATTAAATAATTCCATAATCCATGTTGAGGTGTTCATTATTTCTCCAGCTTTAAACTAAGTTTTGTAATTCCCTCGAGAAAATAAATAAAAGATTATTGATAGCTTTAGAAGTAAAGAATTTCTCAGATAACATTGTTGATGGTAATCCAAGATGATCTATGAGACGATTGCAAAAGAACACTGTGTGAGAAAGAAATAATCTGAAATGTTGTCCACAACGACAAACTCATTTTAAATCAAAAGATTTACATGAGAATCGATTAATCATAGCCAATAGGCTCACAGAATGCAGAAATTAATGGAGAAAAATGGTCATGATCACATGACCCCTAAAATTTGACCACCTAGCTCCCTACATCTCAATTTTTTGGACTACTATGTATGAAGCATAGTTGAGAAAAAGGTTAATGAGTACTCTCAAAACACCAAATAATCCGTAAATGTCTCGATAGTTAGAGTAATGTCTAATATGAACAAGTGCCATCTGATCCTTGTAGGTGTTTCATACATGAAACTCGTTATCGAAGCTGAAGGAGACTTCAATGAATAAAATTACAACGTCAGTCTTGTTTAAGTGGACTAGCCATTCAACATTGTGAAAATTAAAGTCACCACAGACATTAAATGCTAGCAAATGGGTAAGCAGACCAGATCTTGTCAATTTTGTCAGAGATTTGCTCAGTGACAGTAACCCCATCAGTGAGGGGACGATAAAGAGCAAAGATAAAAGTGGTGCTGTGCGCAAGTGCAAGACGGAAACACATATGGGGCAAATTAGGGTCTTCATAGGAAGTGTCTCTACTATATCAAAACCCGTCCCTGATGTAGGCACATGTACCATGTCCATTGCGGTGTCAGGGTCGGGTTTTAAGGTTATGTTTGAATAACCAGAGATCATGAAGTCATTTATAGAAACTGACAGATCAATGCCTGTTTTGCACAGAAATAAGAGGTCGGGTTTGGTCTCTTGTAGATGGATTTCAACCTCTGGAAGGTTGAAAAAGGAGACCTGATAGTAGGGGTTCTATATTAGATGTTGGGGTTCTTGGTTTATGCTTATACTTTGATTTGTGACATGTAATGTTGGGATTAGAGGATTTGTGGAAGGAGTTGGCAGAGTAGCACAGAGAAGAATACGTAGAAAATGGGTAAGAAAGATTATCTTTGTAAACCATTGAAGAAAGAAAAGTCGTAGCAGTTATCACTAATATGGCATTGAGAGGCCCCACCAGAAACTACTGCATGGCCCAGATTCCATTAACCAAATAGCAATACAGCAGCTCTGATATTTTTCACCAGCTGATAAGACAGCCTCCTTGGGAGTTACTCTAAGGTGTGCATCCATGGCCTGTTAGGTGGATAACGTTACCTCAAGCACTCTTAATAGTTACATGGCAACAAAAATTCGAAAAAGAGAATGACGCAAGTCATCTCCAGTCACTGCTCATACTAAACTGCCACCCCAGGGAACATAGTTTTCTATTCCCTTTGTCAGAAACATCGCTCATAGAACTTGAGGACTGAATGACAAATAAGAGGGAAGCAAGAGTTACATGGCTGCTGAAAGTGCATCTACAATACCTTTTCTACTCTCCATTTATGTGTCAGTTTTAACATCTGGATAGGTGATTCACACATTACCAAATATGTAATTATACATGATTTGTTGTTGTTGTTGGTCACTCTTCACCGCTTGCTGTGAATACTCGCCGACTTGATATTTATAAAGTTAAATTCCTCCTAAATTCTAAGCTGATTTCTGGTGACCGACTGGTAACTCTCCTGACTTCGAATCTGTGGCGATTTGTAGTCGGAGTTTGCGTCCTTCGACCGTCGGGAATTAGCTTCCTGCGCTGAAGATTGCATCAGCATGAAACATCGATGTCTGTAAGTAATAAATAATTAATATATATATATATATATATATATATATATATATATATATATATATATATACGAAAAAAGGAACACCGAAAAATTTTTTTATATATTCATCGACATTTCGTCTTTATTTAATGACTTTCTCAAGATAATTCTTTGAAGACGAATGATCAATGAACATATAAACAATTTTTGGTTTTACTTTTTTTTTCATTAGTTGGATTATTAATTCCATAATTATCATCATATAGAAAGAATCATCAGGTTGATGGCACTTAGCCTGATGATTCCCTGTAGGTTGTAACATGGACACCTCTGTGTAGCTTTACTGCCATAGATATATTTTCATACAACTACTACTACTACTACTACTACTACTACTACTAAGCTCTACTCATGTATTGAGCACTGCTGAAGTAAATACTGAAAGGTGGGCAAAAATAAGGGTCCTATTTTTAAAAATTCATAACTTTTTTATTTATTGATTTTTTTTTTTTTTTTTTTTAGAATAAGTAAAGGACCCCTTCCGAAGCAAGCATGAGCCGTATTAGCCCTAAGGAACGTACCCTCATTTAGAAAACATTATTTTTGCTTAAAAAACTCAAAACAGTGTAAAAAACAATACTTTAGTTTTTGTAAGTTTTAAGAAGTGTTTTTCGGCTAAAATTTGTTTTGTTTATTTCAAAAAATCTCAGAAGGGTCAGTCTACACACACATAAAGTTTGGTGAGTTTAACTTTTATTTTGTGGAAGTTATTCAAATTCAAGTTATTCAAATTTAAAGATAGGACCCTTATTTTGGCCCACCCTGTATAACATATCACCTTATATTATATAAATACACGAAATAATGATTAGATATCTGTGTGTGTGTATGTGTGTGAATATTGGCTTGAGTATTGCTCAGTGTATACGAAATATATTACTGTTATGATTTCCTAATTTTTATACTCTTTTTATACGAAGAAACTACACGTGTGACGTTGCCATAACCCATGGTTGTGATATTCGAGTGTTAGAGAAAAAACATTTAATTCCTTTTTTTTGAAAACAAACTCTTTGAAAATGGCACTTGGAATATTTAATAATATTACGAAAAGGAAATAAGAAAAGTTACTGACACCTCCACTTTCTCCACACTTTCAAATACGAAAAAAAGAAGATTCCTTTGTTTCACGCCTGATTCTCATAATGTCGTACGCAGAATAAAACCAGAATCCGATAATCTTTAGATTTGATAAGAATGATATAAAATTAAAAACCTTTTCGAAATGTTTCGTGACAAGGCTGTCGACAAGGTGAAGGGGTTCGGAGAGGAAATTGTTTCCGAACACAACTCTGACTTGAAACAAGTCTTAAAACAGAATCGTTTAAAACAAATTTATTCGTTAAAAAAGAAAAGAAATTTATTCAAATCAAAATTTGAAGTTGACAGTTGTCACGATCGAATTTGTTAATTGCTTCTGCATGTTTACACTTTTCTCTTCATCATTAAAATAATTATTATGATCACAGGATGAATCTGACCGTAAATGAGGTGCTTCCTTGTAAGACTCTTGGAAATAAATGTTCATAGTTCCAGTATAAACATGCGCAATGATGCATGTTTAATGGGGTGCATACGTACATGCGGCAGGCCTGCAATGGGAAAATATTTAGCTAAAAGAAAAGATCACACAAGAAATGGTCTGACATCTTTAAACTAATAGTAATGTCTTCTTCAATACAAGGTTCCCTGCTGTGATTAGGAACCACTTAAGACTTTGGAAAAATAATGTACATACCAGATGATGGGCCCCAGTCAGTCAGTTTTTATGTCCATAGATAAACAGCGAATGTTCTCACGGTGTGTTACAAGTGATATCTATATATATTCTAGTAGAACGAGCAGGGACGGGTCAGTTGGGTTTCTGTGGGTTTCAGAGATAGATGGGCCTGTGGGCCTTATGCTGACGTTTGTGTTCGGTTGGGACATATGTTTGTCTATTTTTGCAAGTCCGTCGTTCAGTGGAGGAGCTAGGTGTCATTGTAACTCCAAAATAAATTATATTGCGATTTTGTTTGAAGAGAAAAATCCTTTTGTGACAGCTGTGGCCAAGACCATATGATTGACTTTATGGCCTGTGTCGAAATCAAGCACCGAATTCGGACAAAGACAATAAACGGATATTATCATTGTTATTTTATTTATTTACTTATTATATACTACCGTACACACTCTGTCAAAAATGACACACCAAATTATGCTTCGCCGGTGTTCGTACTCAACATTTATCAAGATATATTACTAAACTATTCATATAAATACATAGAATTACATCAGCAACTTAATTTTTCATATATAGATGATTATTAGCATTTTTGATGACCTAAAGGAAACAAAATCGCCCACCGTTGACTTTTAATTATTGAGTGGAGGATTTTTTCCCGGATTTATTGAAGGCCGCAGAGTAAATCTGAGGTGGTTGTCTGACTTGCCATTTCCTATCTCGCTTTCCCTCACCATTTGAAATGGTTTCGTCTGGGATCTAGAAAAAGGTACAGGATTTACTTGATTGCTTTTTCATGATGAGATATAAGTACACACACACATATGTATATATATTTTTTAATTTATTTTATATGTACATAAATTACATAAAAATACATAAATATATATATATATATATATATATATATATATATATATATATATATATATATATATATATATGTCCGGGATTCACTTCCAAATTACTTAACCGATCATTATGAATTTTGGAACATAGCTGCTAGGTGCAAGAGGGTGTAATGTGGGCTATATTTAGTTTAATTCAGTTTTATACAAAGGGGGTGGAAACCCTTCATGGAAATTCAGATACTTCCGATTTTTGTGAAAGTTTAACAATAGGGAATAGGTATTACTTCACTGAAGATATGACCGAAAAGGTTGATATGCAGTAAAACAAAACAACCCCTCCAACACCCCGGCAGAAACAAGATAGAAATTTCGAAATATCATATGGATACACAAATAATTAGAATTAAAGTTTGAGGTTACACTTAATATATTTTAAATAAAAAAATTAAAATATAAAAAGGCAGGAGTCAGAAAAAGAATAAGAAATAGAAGTACACAAGAAAGCATACACATCCTGTTGAGATACTAACAGGTGTAGTGGGAAGAGACAGACATACATGGAAATAATATGGCAGAGAATAAGAAATATAATCCGTTGTTATCCGTTTCGTATAGGCTTGATATATATCAAAGAAAACAATTTGGAGACATTTAATTTAAAATTCAATCTGACATTCTTATACTGAGGTAAAAATATAAATCTAGCTCAACCGACAGGCACACTACCAGTCCATTCCAAGAGAGAACAAACGATCGCAGAGGGGGGCATGGCAGGCCATCGTTCACAACTGCACTTGATATGCTTTATTTAGAATGATGATAGCTCTTAATATGCTATGTTAATAATATAAGAATGATAATATCACTTAATATGCTATATTGAGAATGATAAGAGAACTTAATATGCTATATTGAGAATGATAATAGAACTGTATATGCTGTTGAGAATGATAATAGCACAATATGATATATTAAGAATAATAATAGCACTGAATATGCTACATTGAGAATAATAATAGCACTTAATATGCTATATTGAGAATAATAATAGAACTTAATATGCTATGTTGAGAATGATAAGAGAACTTAATATGCTATATTGAGAATGATAATAGAACTGTATATGCTGTTGAGAATGATAATAGCACAATATGATATATTAAGAATAATAATAGCACTGAATATGCTATATTGAGGATGATAATAGCACTTAATATGCTATATTGAGGATGATAATAGCACTTAATATGCTATATTAAGGATGATAATAGCACTTAATATTCTATATTGAGGATGATAATAGCACTTAATATGCTATATTGATAATGATAATAGCACTTAATATTCTATGTTAAGAATGATAATAACACTTAATATGCTATATTGAGTATTATAATAGCACTCGATATGTTCTTTTGTAGGATAATAATAGCACTTTAACTAACGATGATGAACATTTTTTATGTGTATTTTAGTTTCTAAATATCCAAATCAATGAGTCAAATTTGCTATACTTATGATAGCCATTTTGGATATGGTTACTCAATTTACTTTCTTTTTATTTAGATGTTTTATAAGTCTGCCATAATTGTAGTACTGTGATTGTCCAATTCTTTGTCACAAGCAGAGTATCTGGATGGCGACTGATCATGTAAACAGCTAAATTCTTGTTGACACATCCTAGGTAGATAACTCAGTTGTGACGTCTCTATCTAGTAGTGGCAGCAGTGATGACCATGGCAGTGTGTAAATTTGATCTGTCTCTCTATTTCTCTCTGTTGCAACGATCGTCATAATAGTTGTTATGGGCTACACAATTTTGGATTTTCATATATTTATTTAAAAAAATTTTTTTTTTCTTTAAGTTACTTTTAGGTCACAGTAACAGTACATCTTCCTCTCAACTTACCTAGGGAAGGGTAAAAAAACGTATCTTAAAACAAGTCCGTTTCGTGTTTCAGACACAAACAAAGATAAAAATCAGACTAGGTTATTTTGCCATGTTGACGTCATTTCCTGACACGTTTGCTTAATTTTTCAGCTTTAACATCTAATGGGGATTTCTTCTTTACTTAATCTACCTGCATGTGGAAAATATTGCTTCTATATCATTTTGATACAGACACGTCCAAATGTTGCTGCATAATGAATTATTACATTTTAATAGTTTTAGTCAAATTTCTTGCTAAAGATGTACAAGAACATACACCATATTAAATATGAATCAATAGCTAGATACTCATAGTATGTTGTGACGTAATTATTCGCTTACTTATAAACACTAAATTTGAATTGCAATCGTCGAAATGGGGAGCGTGTATGAGATTACCATTTAGTGAAGGTGAAAGTTCAAATTACGGCCATCTTCTTCCTCAAAGAATATCCCAGAAGAGGATCAAGAATATTTTCACACTTGAAAATGAGATGATGTTAAGAGCGTATACAACATATTATATATTTGCTATTCTATAAACCATAAACAGTTGAATGAAAAGCCCATGTTTTTATGGTATATATAATAATATGCTTAGCCTATTTTATGTTCGTACATACGTTATCACCCACCACCACTTATATAAAAGTTAGGATCGCCCGGTTGCCAAAGATGCAATGCAAAAAAAAGTATTTCAAAAAATTTCATCTGACGCTGCTGTTGTGTTAAATGTGAAACTCAAACTAAAATACTCGTTTTTGGCCTCCGGTCTAGGATCAAAGTGTAGTATCTGTTCTGTCCAATGATGGTATAATAATATCGTGGGGTCAGCCTTCGTGCCAGACGTCCATAGAATGGAAAGTTGTCACAAACTCCTAAAAGAGTTTTAGAGATAACTCCCATAACCAGATACATTCTGAAAATATATTAACCAGAGAATTTAACTAAATATGTTTCAGTTTGAACAAAGGTGGTACAGTAATATTGTGGGAGCTTCGTTCGTGCCAGACACCCATGAAATGGAAATATATTTAAGCACAGCAACGATATACAATCGATGAAAGATACAACTGTGTAATGTCCATGGGTCCCACTAGTAATCTAATTATCTACTAATTTAATAACCATTATATGTCTGTTAAAATATTATGTTTTTCATAGATAAATTGTTTTTGTTAGATAGTCTATCAGGCATGTGTGCATAGTATGGTGATATATGGAAGTGAAACTTGACCAGTAGGGTTGAGGACATACGTTGCATGGAGAAAAATGATAATATAATAATAGAATGATATCATGGATGTGTAATGTGAGTTTTAAAGACAGGCTTAGATCTGATGACCTCAGAGAAAGATTAAATCTGGACAGTATAGGGAGACTTCCTTGATACGGTCATGTTGAAAGAATGGATGAAAGTGCTTGGGTTAGTAGATGTAGTTGAGGTCAGTTGGCAGGGCAAAGCTAAGGAAAACATGGGAGGAAGTGATAAGGGTGGATTTGAGAGAAAGCGAGATAAATAAAGACCTGTCCAAAAATAAGTTAATTTAAATTAAATTTCTAAAAGCTGTCCAACACATGTCAGCATGTAAAACAAACGTTGTACCGATGATGATGATGATTATGATGATAATGATGATTAAAAATATTCCATTATGATGTATGAAATAGAAAGAGAAGAAGAGAAATGCTGCATGTCACACGTTTGTGAGAAAAAGAAAAGTTTTCCTTTTTTTTTAGTTTTTCTTGTTTTTTATTTCTCCATTTTTTGGGAGGTGGAGTGATCACCTCAAAGATTTGTGTGTTTAAAAAGTAAAATAAGCAGGCTAATGAAAACCTAATTCGCTATGTATGTTTCTTCATTTATAGATTTGATTGAATTTAAATTACATTGGGGTTTGTTTCTCAGTAGGATTATTATAAAAGATATTGATAGCGTAAAAAATAATTAGAAGATATGGGATTATCCACAATTAAAAAAACTAATAATGAGTATCAATAAATAAAGCTGTTCACACGTCGATTATGTAGTAAGTGCTTCTGTGTTAATGGTAACTCAGTCGATTATTTAAATTTTTTAATTATTATTTATTTCAATGTTTTTTATACTAATGAGTCATCAAGACCCAAAAGCCACCCGAGGAGAGGTTTTAAATGCCTAGCAGATCATCCACCATATTAAATATAATTAATCAAGCTGGTGAAGGTATGAACCCCTTCTCTCTGCCAATTTATGTGTTAAATAGTTCAGCTACCGTTCTTCTAACAATTCCTTCACAAAAGTAAAACATTTATTCAGAAAAATAATTTCCAGCATTTAATAATCGTAAAGGTTAAATATGTCATTAACGAAAATAACTTAACCCTTTTTATAAATTATTATCATAGAAATAAAACTTTAATCATTTAAAACCAAGCTGAACCATCTACAGGAACCTTTTGAAAAAGTATGTCGTTGGTCTTGGAGATGCTTAAACAAACAGAAACAAATGGACACATTTGTTCTCTCTCTCTCTCTTTCTTTCTTTCTCTCTCTCCCTCTCTCTCTCTCTCTCTCTCTCTCTCTCTATCTATCTATCTATCTATCTATTTGAGTTGCAAAATACTCGGAATCCGAGGTTTCGAATCGCATGACCGGTAGTGAATAGTTATATCTCTATGCTGATGAGTCCCGATCATAAAAGACGAAACGTATACGTACATAGATAATAAACAAAACAAATATTTATTATTTGTAGCTCCTAGAAAACCCGTCTAGAAGGGCACTGTAAGTGTAGTATTAACACAGCATGACGTCGCTAGCTATATATGCATCGTTCCTTTCATTAAGTAGAACGCTCTTATGACGTCAAGCCACCAAATAAAGTATTAAAAGTATCACTGTTTATTCGCTGTTCAGCATGGCTGAGTGGTTTGGGGCGTCGGGATTAGAGTTGCAAAATACTCGGAATCCAGTAGCGAATAGTCATATCTCTATGCTGATGAGTCCCGATTATAAAGGACGAAACGTATACGTACATAGATAATAAACAAAACAAATATTTATTATATATATATAGAGAGAGATACAATATTATGATAAATATGTTTTTATTCTTATCCAGATACACATGTGTTTCATCCTTTTCCGGGAATCAGCAGTGCGGAGGATGATGGTTCTGCCGGTCACACGCATCGAAAAACCAGACCCGAGTCGACTTTTGTCTGAACGCCTAGGAGCATGCGACCAACACAACAACAACGGTGAAAGGAAGAGGATTAAGGTCTATTTATGTCTATGCAAGCATACATATCTAGAAGTCTTCTATACACAGTGTTAAATTACATGTTAGGCCGGAACTTAGCATATATATATATATATATATATATATATATATATATATATATATATATATATAATACAATTTAAAAAATAAATAATAATAAATAAAAATAAATAAATAAGGGAATAATAATAATAATAATAATAATAATAATAATAATAATAATAATAATAATAATAATAATAATAATAATAATAATAATAATAATAATAATTAATGAATAAATAAGGGAAAAATATATATTCTCATGATGGTTAGGTTAGGTCATTCCAATTACCAAGACATTCATGCATACGTTGATAACTATATGAAGATTTTGAAACACGTTTCCTCTAATTATCTGCCAGTCTGGTGTACACTTGCCCAAACCAAAGCCATCGGCCAAAGGCTATGCAATGTCCACTGCAACATCCAATGTAATATGCAGCATTTTCTCCCTATCTTCTTTTGTTTTTTTTATGCCTTAATTTTATTTTATTTACTTTTTTTTTTCACTTCAAGCAAAAATATTGAAAATATCATGTTGGTAAAAAAAAACATGCCCATTCAGATCTAACTATATTTTCCATCTAATTATGTTGTGTGATTTCCACTTTTGATTTTTTTTCTTCTCTTAAATTGTTTTTTTTTTGTGCTCATTATGAGCTCTGGTCAGAATGAAGGGTTGACAAAAATCAAAGCCCATACCTCGTCCACACCTCGTACCTTCTGGAAAAAAAGCAAAAGATGATGACCGCTTAATTTTTAACCAATCTTTGACCTCAAGATTAAAAATGTTAGGATAAAAATTCTGGAAATGGCTTTTTTGTATACACGAAGAACTTTTTAAAATTAAATAATTCTATATTCAAAATCTAGTATTTGTTCTGTTCTCAGTGAGAGGAGAAATTCTCCTAGACTGAGGCAATTTTTGTCCCTTTTTGGGAAGCTGTAATTTCCTCAGATTTAAAATCGACTTTGGTCTCATGGGGAGGCAAATAAATAGAAACAAACGATTCTTTATGTTTAGTTTTTAATTTTGGACCACATGTAAATGAGGCACTGCACTTACGAGGGGAGATAAAAAGAATAAGCAATTACTTCCTGTTGTGGCCTTAAAGGTCCCAAAAAGAAATAAGATAACAAGGATGTAGAGTTAACAGGAGTATGTATTTACATAAAGTACAGAAGTAATGTGTTACCAGAGATTGCTTCTGGATTGAATATAGCCGGTCCGTCTGTTACGACCATTATCGACCATTATCACTATTCATAGTGTCGGGAAGAGTCGATATAATGATGTAATAGGGTTGATAACCATGGATATTGGATTAGTTTGTCTGTTGAATGGCATATCAACCCGTTTATGTTATTTAAGGCCAAAAGACAATAATCATTCTAAACGAATCATTATATACGATTAATTTAACACAAGTTGCTATATTACTAATAAATTGGTGGAATTTAGAGGTTTATAACTTTCCTAGAAGTATCTCTGAATAACTTAATATCATAGATCGATATGAACTACAATAGAAAGTACTTAATCAAGGCCGGAGTGGACAATGACTGAGATGCATTTTTAAATAGACTAGTAGTAGTAGTAGTAGTAGTAGTAGTAGTAGTAGTAGTAGTACTTTTATTTCGATTTGTGGTGATCAAAATGCGGAGAAGAAGGAGTTCAGAAATTTACTAATTAGTGTTAGTTGGATTATTCAGACTACTGTTCTCATCTTGGATGTTACTTTTATAACATTTCGGCTTATGTTACCTCCGACCTTCTTCAGGTGTGTCTTGTTGAACTCGAGAATCTTTATGACTGACTTTCAAACTGAATCCTTTATTTTATCCATAGGAGTAGATAGTTCCATCAGCCATGACCGGGTAGAAGTCTTAGATAATTTTAAATTATATTCTTAGCAACGCCTGTACTGAAGATTAAAGTCCATTCCAATGATGGTACTACTACTACTACTACTACTACTACTACTACTACTACTAATACTACTACTACTAATAATAATAATAATAATAATATCCCCCCTCCCAAATAAAAACAAAAATATACACACAAACTGTGATGGCACCAAGAAGGGAAAGCACTAATCAGACCTCCACTGGAAACGTGCGAGAAAGTAATGGGACCTTGAGGAGGCTTATTGCCACCCAAATCGCAGAGAAAACGAATGGTCATTGCCAGTTAGAAATCAATGGTAGATGACTGTTGTGATAACGCAAAATCATTTGCTATGGTTATCAAAAGAGATTGATAGTGCTGGAAATCTGGGGAGGCTTATTGTCACTCAGACTCCATGGAACACCACCGGTTATTGTCAGTGAGCAATCATTAATGCTGACCTGTGTGGGAACTCCTAGTAAATGAATAAATAAATAAATAAATAAATAATAATAATAATAATAATAATAATAATAATAATAATAATAATAATAGATTAAGAAACACCCCTTAGTGAAAATCCACACATAGAAAACCGGCAAAACATTAACACTGAAAATGTGGAGACCGATAACTATGAAACAGCAGAACTAACTGAGGATGAAGCAGCTGAAGTAAAAAACATTATACGACTGATGAAGGAAGAAAAACGCAAACAGAGAATGTGAACAAACTCCTCCAATATATCTCAACAAGACACTATCACAGACTTAAGCAATTTAATTTAGACAAAGGCCAAATCAGTAAGTATGAAATTTAAAGTGGAAACAAAACCCCATAAGAAGATGAACCGATAAAACCTGGAAGGGAAATCAGACGTGAAACCCAGATAAACAAACTTAAAAAAGAAGCCAAAGCGGTAAATAGGATGAAACAGAAACAGATGGAAAAATTGAAATATGACTCAAAAGGAAAGACTAAATACAAAACATGAAGAACTTAAGCAAAAGATAGCAGAAAAAGAAGGAAGACTGAGACGATACAGATACAAATCGGAACAGTACAAACAAAACAGGACCTTTGAAAACAATGAAAGCCAATTTTTATCAAAACGTAAATGGAGGAAAAAAAAAACCAGAAAAACCGGACCCAACAGAAACAAAACTCTACTGGAGCAAGATATGGGAAAAGCGACAAGACCACAACAGAAATGCCGAATGGCTGAAAAACGTGAAAGAATAATTTCAACAAATTAAAGAGGGACAAAAAACGCAATCAATGAGGAAACGCTCAAGACAACCCTAAGAAAAATGGCAAACTGGAAAGCATCAGGTCACGATGCGATACACGCGTACTGGTTCAAAAAATCCATGACACTGCATGAAAGGCTAATTCAAAACCTGATAAGATGTATCCACGACACAGATGTATCAGAATAGATGACCAAAGGGAGAACAACATTGATACAAAATACACTAAAAAGGAAACGACCCCAGCAACTACAGACCAATAACCTGTTTACCAACAATGTGGAAAATCCTAACAGCACGACTCAGAGAACAAATTTATCACGCCCTTAATAATCGTGGATTAATTTTCGAGGAACAGAAAAGATGACGAAAAGGAAAAGGGGGATGCATAACTTGCTATACATAGATCAAAAGATCCTGAAGGAGGTAAAAAGCAGATAAAAGAACATAGCCATGGCATGGATCGACTACAAGAAAGCTTACGACAGGATCCCTCAACCATAGATAATCGAGTGCTTGAGGATGTACAAAATACCAGATAAAATAATAAATTTGATTTAAAAAGCAATGGAAACATGGAGACTGGCACTGACAGCTGGAGGACAATACCTAACTTAGATAAGCATACAGAGAGGCTTCTTCCAAGGAGATTCTCTATCGCTACTGTTCATCATAGCCATGATGCCTCTTACCAACATACTAAGGAAATGTCAGGTTGGATAAACGTTTACTAATACAGAATAAAAAATAAACCACTTCATGAAACTATTTGCAAGAAATAAAACAGAACTAGAAATGCTGATAAACACAACCAGAATCTTCAGCCAGGATATCTAAATAGAATTCTGAATGGAAAAGTGTGCACGGCTAGAGAGGAGAAGGGGAAAACTGGAGGCATCGGAGGGTATGGAATTATCCAACCAAGGAGAGATGAGGACACTAGACGAACATGATACCTATAAATATTTGGGAGTTCTAGAAGCAGACGCCATCAAAGCAACAGAAATGAAAAGGAAGATTGGAAAAGAATACCTGAAAAGAATAAGAAAACTCCAAGAAACTAAATTATATAGGAGGACCTAATAAAAGGTATAAATACCTGGGCAATATCCCTAGTAAGATATTCTGGACCGTTCATACGCTGGACCAAAGAAGAACTTAGGAATCTTGACCAGGAGACTAGAAAACTAATGACCATGCACAATGCACTACAGATGTTTCTATTATTATTATTATTATTATTATTATTATTATTATTATTCATAGTAGTCTCAACTTTTGGATGTTTTTAGTTGGGGTTTTGTTTTTTTGTTTTTTTTAACATCAAGTCAATTCCCTTGACCTTAGATATTCAAGCTGTACCTTAACACTTTCGCCGTTCAGAATTGGAAAATAAATTGTCTCGTCAATCTGTCTAAGCCATTTATGGTGGCTTTTCGTTATGGTTCCAAGCGCTCCAATTACAACGGGAATCACCTTTACTTCTTTAAATTTCCATAGTCTAACTAATTCCCATTTTAAATCTTGATATTTATTTTTTCGTGTTCCTTCTCCTGCACTCTATTATTATTATTATTATTATTATTATTATTATTATTATTATTATTATTATTATTATTATTATTATTATTATTATTATTTACTGACTAGAAGTTCTAACACTGTCCATCACCAGCGATCGTTCATTGACAATAAGTTGTGGTATTCCCTAGAGTTCGAATGACAAGAAGCCTCCCCAGATTTCCAGTACTCTCCACCTCTATCGATAACTATTGCAAGTGATTATCATTATCGCAACAGCCGTTTACCATTGATTTCTTGCTGGCAATGGCCATTGGTATTCTCTGATATTTGGGTGGCAAAAAGCCTTCCCAACGTCCCAGTGTTCTCCGCACTCTTCCAGTGGAAGTCTGGTTAGTGCTCACCCTCTTCGATCCTTCCATCCTCCCTGACCATTCATGACTATTCGGTGTAGCGCCAGCTGGTGCGACACCATTTTTATTCGGGGGTGGGGGGTGGGGGGCAGCCAACTCAGAATCTTTGCGGTTTCAGTTCTCTTGGTCTTGTGTGGTCGTGTTCTTCCTGGTTTGTTTTTGTTTTATTTCTATTGCAACTTCTAAGTGACTGGTAAGTGTTCACAGTTTATGTTAGTTGGTTTCCGCATTTAAGGATTTTCTTTAAGATTTCTGCTGTTTTCATTTTTGCCGTTCGTTGGATCGTCTCAGCCTTCCTTTTGATTCCAACTTCTCCCATTCTTTGTTTGAGGTTTTTCGAGATTTTTTCTAGTGCTCCTACGATTATTGGTGTTAAATTTCTTTATGTTTCATACACCTGACAATTCTCTGGCCAGTTCTGTGTATTTGCATCGCTTTTCTCTCTCCTTGATATTTACTCTGTGGACAGCAAAATCTACGATTTGGCAGGATTTTTCCTTCTTGTTAACTATTATGTTATGACATCCGGTCTCCTTGCTTGGATGAGTTTATCTGTTTGTATCTCCATGTTCCAGAGAATTTTGTGATTTTTGTTTTCCAGTACTGCCACCGGTTTGCGTTTGAACCATTTATCTGGGTGTTCGAAATGAAGTTATTTGCATAGTTCCCAGTGTACTTCCATCCCCACCTGGTCGTGTCTGTTCTTGTATTATTTTTGGACAAGTTTGCTGCATTCATTTATTATATGTTTTATCGTTTCGTCGCTTTGTCCACAGCGTCTACATTTTCTGTTTTCTTAGATTTTCTCGATCTTAGCGTTGATATAGTTAGTTCTAATTGCGTTGTTTTGTGCGGCTGTTAGTAGTTATTTAGTTTCTCTGTTTAGGTGTTCTTTTCATAACCATGCCCAAGTGTTTTTGTCAGTTTCTTCTCTTGTCATTCTTATGAATCGTCCGTGTAGCTGTTTCTCTTCCCACTTTTCTTTTCTCGTCTTATCTTTTGCCTCTCTGTTCTCTGTATTGTTCATTTTTACGGTGTCTCTTGCTGTGATGATTAGCATTTCTGTGTTCTGTGTTATGTATCTTTCTAATTCTTTATTTTTTGTATCATCACAATGCGAGAGATTTATTTTTTCAAATAAATGAAAACATTTATTTAAATCCAAATATTTCGGCTTAACAAGCCTTTTTCAATGGTATATAGACAATTTTTTCTGTTTTTTCTTTTTTTCTTCATTGTCGAAATCTAACAACGTCGCCACTATAGATACCCCACTTCTGCAGATGTTATTTGAGACTGTCTTTTAAATGCCCGGAGATTTGTAGTGAAAACGCTAACTCGTGTGCATAGGTATTGAATGCAATATAACTACATAGAAAGCATTGGTTAATGAAAATATGAAAAACCAGTTGGAAACCAGATCACGGTGCGAGAGATTTATTCATTCTTTTTTCGAATAAATGAAACCAATTATTTGAATTCAAATATTTCGGCTAAACAAGCCCTTTTCAATGATATACAGACAATTTTTTCCTCATAATAATAGTAATTTTTAACATCATTATTATATACTCTCACCTGATATCGGTATTCATGCTAGTATGTATATATAATTCAGCAAGATCCACTTCGAAAAATAATGTATTCGAATCATAATGATCCCATTGTTAATGAAGATCAAAATTATAATTAAAAACAAACAAACAAAAAATTCAAGGCGACAATTGTGAGGATCATTGCAATTCATAATTTTAATTATAATTATGAATAATTAATTACACAGAAAAAATGTCCTTAAATTAATTAGTGCAAATTAACACTTGCATAATTTTATCAATTTTTTGCCTTTTCTCTCTACAATCCTAAATCTTAGCTAACCTGAAATTATGAAGAGAATTGAAATAACACGCACAAAAAAAAAAAATTTCTTGCAAAGTTGTGTACAGATTTTATTGAAAACACTAAAATGAATGTAAATAAGTTGAATAATTAAGCACATAGTTTCTGATATTGCTAAGTTATTTTTTTCCTTTATTTTATGGGTAAGAAAAGATGAATATTTCCGGGGAAAATTAGCTTCTGATAATCATGAAAGAAATACGTGTTAAACAATGCAATTATAAATAATAAAATGATATTAACAATTTTCTAGAAGTATAAGGTGTGATCAAAAAATTATGAGATATTTTTTTAAGGTTGAAAAATCATGATTAAATATATATATATATATATATATATATATATATATATGCATTAATGCAAGTCTTGTTCAAGACAACATGTCTTTTGATGATCTTTTTTTAAATTTTTTTCTTGTTGACATACACGTTTTCGTACATTTGGGTCAAGCTGATGAAGAAAAGAATCTAATGTTATGTATTTTCCCACCAAGCGCTTTCGATCGTTGCTGATCATATTCAAAGTAGAAATAGTTATATTATAATGGTTGCTATAAAATGTAGTTTTTTTTCCCCCTAGGATAGTCATTAAAAATACTTATATCGATTTGCCCCATATTATCTCATACATATGTATGGAAGGTATACCCATCTGAACGTGTTTCTCTTCCTCTCTCTGTCTGTGTCTTCGCTCTCTTGCTTTTCTATCTATCTACATCCTCTCGCTTCTCTCTCTCCCTCTCTCTCTCTCTCTCTATATATATATATATATATATATAGTGCAAATATATGTTTTAATTTTTGAATGATTAGAAATACAAATAGATAAAAGGATATGGTGCATATATGTTACCACATGGATATAACAAAACCATAGTTCCATGTGAATATATATATATATATAGGCATATTTCAACAACGTTCGTAGAATCTCTAGTCAGTCTTTTTTTATATGCCGCCCTTCGCATGAATAGAACTTACATTCTCTTCTTGAATGTGGTAATGTCCCATGGCCTAATGGTTAGAGCGCTTGATTACAGAGTCTAGGTTGACTTTATGGCAGGGGTTCGAACCGTGCGACCGTCTGAGATTATCACCCCTGCACTGATGAGAGCGAAAGGTTGAAACTCTAGTGTATGTAGGTAAAAATAATTAAAAATTAATATATATATATATATATATTTATATATATATATATATCATTCTCCAGCTACGGTTTTGATAAAATTACTGCCTGTGGTGATATTATTCCACTGCTTTTATTATTTCCTTTCTTTATTAAATTCGACTGCTAATAAACAGAGAGGGGGTGAAGAGAGAGTGTTAAATACTGTATAAAATAAAAGGGTTGGGTCAAACAACATGCAGGTAGAGAGAGAGAGAGAGAGAGAGAGAGAGAGAGTGATCGAGAGTGATAGGCAGAACCTTAGTAAAAGATGGGTCATTTGATGAATTAATTGTACATTATGAAGGATTATAACAATTAAAATGGAATATTCTAGTGTGTATTTTCTGTATATACGAAAAAAGCCCTGAAGAAACAAACGTTGATTCACTCAGCTTTATTGTAATAATAGATGCCCGTAGCAATCCTCATTAAAGTGGGCCAGTGTTTAAGAGAGATGGATAAAACTTATAGGTTATTTGGAACATTTGTAAGCATCAAACTTAGACTTTTGAAATGAATAAATGCAAAAGATATTTTCATTGATCACACCTATATTACCATCAAAACTGATCACTGTTATTTAAATCAATAATAAAACATAGTCCTTTGAAATACTGTATATATAGTAGAGAGCAAAGACCCAAACACAGTTAGTTGAATGCCTAATTTGCATAACTATTTTTTAAACAGTTTATAATAAATCAATATTTGGTGTTATTCATTTGCAATGATATTGTTCTACTTCTCTATATACATGCAATAGTTTTATCGCTATTAACCGTAATACATGGATTTAATAAGAAAGGATTAATTGCCGAAACTTTCTTAAAATAATTAATTTTCGAGGGAAAACTTTTAGCTTTTAAAATTACAATAGATTTATCTAAAACAATATGTAATGTAAGTTATACATTTAAGAAGAATACTTATTAGATTAATAGAGGGCATGTAGTTTTTTGCTTGTCTGCAATAAATGCTTATTGAGAATATTATTAGACCGGGTAAATATTCAAGAGAGATGGAGACAAATTATAGATTATTTTGGGCATCCGTAATTATGAAAGTCTGAATTTGATAAATAAATGCTTCATTTGTTTCGTGAAATAAGGTTGGGTGTGCCACTTTGTGTGACTCAATGACCACATATGTGGACATTAAGGCCAATAATGGCCCTGGCATTAGAACATTGTGACTCTATCAATCATTATTGACACAAGAATACAGACTGGATGTATTTTTTTAAATTGCGGATGGCAGTAGTAATGAAATTTGAGCTCAACCAAAAAGACTTGGAGTCGACGAGCAGGTATGGGTGAAAGTAGGGGAGATTTTATTTTTTTTTTTTTTAGTTTATTGTTTTTGAATTTTTTTTTTTTACCACTTTGTGTGTTGACCCCCTTTTCCACAACTACGATTTGATGCTATCCAGGATCCATAGAATGATGAATGGATTCTAAATAGTGGAAGAATGAATATGGTTTATCTGCGGATGATTACACGAGAGTGAAGAGATGATGGGCGGAGGTTTCTGCAAAGGATCGGTGGATAAACGCAGGGCTGTTGGTACGCGTTTAAGTTGATGAGCATATAACGGCAGGGGGTTTTGGAATAAAAGTAAAAAGAAGTAAAAACATGATGAGCAAGTGGGTATAGGGAAATATGCAAATTGATATGGAGACGGAAACATACAAAAAAAACATGCACAAAGAAATACACATACGTGTGTACTTTTACATGAGTGGCTCAATATTTTTTTGTGGATTTTGATCTAAAATGATCTCTGTATAATGTTTGATTTACATGATTGATAGTACCTGGAATACCCGTCCCAGGACGGGTCCATAAAACTGGGAAACCCTTGGACCCCTTTAATAAATGCAAGAGTATAGATATCCAAATACGTTACTTGTAATGAATGAATATCCATAGGATTTCAGTACTTATAGAGTTAATCCCGAGTATTGACCGAGAATCTCGAGTCAGTTTCGTGTCTTGACGTAAAAGTTTCAACGAACAGAGAAAAATAAGCTGATTTTTCTTTCTTGTTCGCCTAAAAAGGTCAATGTTGTTTTTTTTGTTTTTTAAAATTAATGTTAGGGTCAGTTAACACTCCTCGCCTCTGTGTTAAGAATGGGTTTAATAATTTTCTTTAATTCAGTGAGTTAATCAACTATATTTTATTACATATTAATTTGAGAAAGTTTTTTTCAACTTTTTTAGGGGGGGAAGGGTAAAACAATTATTTAACCGTAACCCTAACGTAACCCTAACTCTAACCTATTTTTTGTTTTGAATTTCTATGCTTTAGTTTCGTCTGTATTTTTACATTTTTTTTTTCGCTGCTTTAAAATTTTGTAACATCTGTCTAACTCGTGCAAAGATGTAACTGCGTCATTGTATTCGTATCATCTGTCTTCAGACTCGGAACTTTCCGTCATGACTAGGGACTGACTCAGTAAGTACTGAAATCCTCTGGGTTCTCATTAATTACACGTACACCGAATACTTCAAAACAAAGAGGGTTTTGAAACCAGTAAACATTCTGTGTAATTTAATCTCACTAAAATAGGTGGTACAATATTTTTCAGGGGGAAGAGCTTCCTTTTTCCCTTCTTTTTTTTGAGTATTTTATTCACCCCTCCCCATACCAAAAAAAATTTTTAACTTTTTTTTTCATCATCCTTTGGATTCTTTTATATCGATCACTATACTTTTGGTCGAGATCAAAGTGTAGTATCTGTTCCAATGGATACTACACCCCATGGACTGGTATTGTCTTGGCCTTCGGGGCTTGATTTACGCCGGTCTATGGGTCTGTCCTGTGCAGTTCTAGGAGGTCCACCCTCCCAGGCTTCGCCTCCCCTCTTTGGGGAGGAGTAAGATTACTTACTGCCTGAGACGCCCCTACCGGGGAATGCCGACGGGGCTGCCCAGGCAATTTTTGATGGTCAGAGTGCTCACCTCTCGGGCGCTGGCTTTTCAACCCCCACTTTCCGACCCGACCTTGGGTCACATCTTACTTGTGGGAGTAGGATAAAACTGGCCTTGTGCCTAACTCCTGGAGAGGAGTAAATAATACTATACTAAATGTGAGTTGATAAATGTTTTTCCCTAATGCTTTTTTCTTATATATTTTAATAACAGAAAATGCATGCTGAAATATTTAGTTCTGGAATTGAGTTATATTTGAACAGAATTCCATTTTAATTCTTCTAATTAGCCGTCATTTATAATTAACTGAACAAGTCACCTATCTATCTCTTATGTATCCATGTATCTTCCCCACCCTCTCTCACTCTTTATTGATTCAACCACTCTGTAATATTTCTTAAGGTCCCTGTGAACATTTAGAGAAAGTGTGATTTTTTTCTTTCCAGCTAATTTACATAGTCTGTTCGTACATACCGTTAACACCTATGTAAATTAGATAGCAAAATAATAGGTCGCTCATCATAAATAAGGGAGATTATAATGCTTACATAATCTTGTTTACGAATATGCTACAGGTTACCTAGAAAACTCTATTCTATATGTAAGAGTAATACTTTATGCTAAATGAAAACCATTATTGCACCTACCAGAGAACTCAAACTATAAGTGTGAAGCATATCATTATCATCATATTCGGTTTAACGTTCGTTTTACAATCTTCATTGAATAATTCTAAAACTTGGTTCTCAGTAATCTGATATTGGTGGGGATAGGACATTATCAAAACAATGTGAAATAAAATGTTAGTAAGTAATGAGAGTTCAAAGAGTCCAAGGAACGTTTTAGGTGAACAAAGAGTTGTTTTGTCCACCACCACCACCACCACCACCACCAGGATCATCATCATCATCATCATCATCATCATCATCATCATCATCATCATCATCATCATGATAATAATAATGAAAAATGAAAACAATGGAAGCCAGTTTTACAAAAACGTAAACGGAGAAAAAACAACAACAGAACAACCGGACCCAACACAAACAAAACATTTCTGGAGCAAGATATGGGAAAAGGCTGAAGATCACAACAGAAATGTGAGATGTATTTTTTACGGTCCGTTTCATTTGCCGTGAGCCAAAGAACATTTTTATGTCAATATCGTCTCTGCAACACTACAAAATCATCTGAAAAATTCACAAAGGTTTTTTTTCAACACATTTTAATCCAAGAACGTTTTACTCTTTGTGAATTTTTCAGATGATTTTGTAGTGTTGCAGAGACGATATTAACATAAAAATGTTTGGCTAACGGCAAATGAAACGGACCGTAAATAATACATCTCACAGAAAGGTTATGTTTTTTGGAAATGTGAAAAAATAAAAATAAAAAATAAAAACATGGTTATTTGAATATAAAATGAACATTGTTATTTGAATATAAAATGTTGTTACTGATTGACAATCATCGATCTGAATCTTTTAAAAAGACTGCAAAATAAAAAAGGCACTGATAGTATACTTATATATATATATATATATATATATATATATATATATATATATATATGTATGTATGTATGGAAAATGAAAACGGAAAGCCAAAAACTATATAATTTATGTATTTATTTTGGCTCTCCTTTTTTATTTTCCATTACGTCGGATAATTTTATCCCTATCTTTATATATATATATATATATATATATATATATATATATATATATATATATTAGAGTATATATATATGTATATATATATATGTATACATTTATTTATGTATATATATATACATATATATATATGTATATATATATATATATATATATATATATATATGTATATATATATATATATATATATATATATATATGTATATATATATATATATATATATATATATATATATATATATATATATATATATATATATATATATACTCTAATTGTTTAGACCCGATATTGCCTGAGTGTATTCATACTTTCATTTTTGTTTTTTGCATATTTTTTAAAAGTCTGGCTTTTATATTATTTTTCTTACTAAAGAAGCCGGAGTGAAACTGACTTTGTTTTAAGAAAAAACACGCACAAAAATATTTTACCTACTCGGATTTTATTTAATTTCGTAAATATATATTTTTAAAAATTATTTATTGACTGATGATTCGTTTTTGTTTGTTTTAGAAACGGAAAAATTAGCTATGACCTGTTTTTAAATAAAAATTAAGTCACTTGGGAGCAATGAAACCCTGTCGAAACCCTGTTGAAACCCTGCCGAAACCCTGTTGAAACCCATTTCATTGTAAATAATAAGCGACCGTACATTAGGACATCACTCAGCTTCATGCGACCCAAACCACTTTCGAAATGCGAATGGCGACCTCTGCCAGTAAAAAACAAAAATAAATAAATGGTAAAATTTGGACTTATATCTCTTCGATTCATTATATGGAGGTATACCTGGAAATTATGAATCGAATTTGTAGCTTTCAAATCGGAGGAAAGAAAGTCATTTCTGGCTAGAATTAAATATATAATCGAAGTCAAACATTGTTTTTCTCCATTAGTAAAGAAAAATAGTATTGACTCCGCTTACTACTCCTACTATCACTACTACTGAAGATGGTTGATTCGTCTCTGGCATCGGATAATCCATGCATTTTTCGAACTCCTATCTTGTAAGTTAAGTGAAGGATTTGGGAAAAATCTTAGCCGTACATCCTATGTTAATTTCGCCCTTCCTACAAATTAGATTACACATTTTTAGGCGATTACATGTAAACAGTCTGAAAAACGTGGCTGGGTAAAAAAAATGTAAGAAAATTATTTCATAATTCAGAATGGGGAAACAGTTTTGCATATAAATTTAACGTAAAATGATCACCTACTTCCGGGCCATCGGGCGGTAATGATCAGCCACATCCGTTTTTAAGGTCATATAACCAAAGAAATTTGTAGGAAGGGTGGAGTGAGGTAATAATTCTTGGGCAATGTTTTATGCTTAAAAAGAAAATTAATAAAATAAATAATTAAAAAAGTAAGTATTTTGATGAAACCGGAACGTTCTGTTTAAACTGAAGTAAACAAAATAAAAATGTTAATGTTAAAAGTAATAAAAGACAGATCGCCTTCCTTGACAATGCTCTTAATCGTACGTTTTAGTGACAATAAGAGAAATAGGTAAAAAGTAAATAAAAAAGAAGACGAAAGTCAGTGATCATTGTACATTAAATGCAAAACTGATCCCCCATTCTAAAGTCTGAAATAAATAATAATAAATAAATAATCTCAGTATTCTTTTTGTGAGAATAAGACTAAGGAGTATGGCTACAAAAATCCCGGCATTTGTTTTAAATCTTGTTCTTTGATACAACAGGGGCGCCGTAAAAAAGGTTAATGTTTTCCTTTAATATCAAAGGCGAATAAAAAATATTGAATTGAATTGTAAAAGTAATTACTTGTTACAATTTAATTCAATATGTTATATTAAGAGAATTCTGAGATGTTTCTAACATTTGATGTCTTAAATTTAAGGCTGAAGCTTAAGGAGTCTGAAGAAGAAATTGAGGGAATCATGCTTAATTAGTGTCTAATGAATATGGACCAAATTTAATGAAAATATTAAATAAATGAATTTTCAAATGGGAAGTTGTGCTATAAAAAAACCTTTAAATACCCAAAAGAAACTGAAATTTGGGGAATATTTATTAATTCATATCAAATACTTATTATCAAAATTTCACACAAATCGAAATTATCTGAATTTTCACGATGGGCTTCTACCTCTTTTTTGCCCGCTTTTCATAAAACTTAATTGAAATTAATATAGTTCATATTACCCACCCTTAAGCCTATTAACTTCATAATGATCAGTTCATTAGTTTAGGTGCTGATCCCGTACAAAAAATATTTATATAAACATATACACATACTTAACTTTATATATATGCCACACCTAAATGTTAAAAATTACAAAAAAAATAATGACTCCATGTTACCTACTGTGTTGCCTAGAATATATATTCCAAAAGTCATAATGACCGGTTAATTAGTTTAGGAGATAGGTAAATATATATATATATATATATATATATATACAGTATCTACAATAAGTGAGTACACCCAACGAATTTTTTTACTTTTTACTTCATAGAACTTTAATTTTCCGTAGGATTTAAATGAAACTCGATGTGAACATAGCCATGTAGTCGTTTAATAGCTTTATAAACTATGAAGGAACAAATATCTTTTCAATGCAACAAAATTGAACAAAAACATTTGGAACAAGTAACAAAAAGTGAGTACATATGAGCATTTTAAACAAATAATCTTATTTTTAATACTTTGTATGGCCTCCATTGTTATCAATAACAGCAGACAACCTCCTAGGCATTGATTAGACTAGTTTATGACATTTGTCCGCCGGAATTGCGTTCCATTCACACTTGATGACCTTCTTCAGTTTGTTATTATTGCTCGGATTTTTCCCTTCAATTTTCCGTTTCAGATGCTCCCACAAATGCTCTATTGGGTTCAAATCAGGTGACATACTCGGCCATGGTAAGGTATTCACCCGTTTACTGTCTAAGAAAGCCTTCGTAGCCCGGGACGTGTGCTTAGGGTCGTTATCTTGCTGGAAAACTCCACATCTGCCAACACTTGTTAGACTTGGTAACATTTTTTCCTCCAATATCTGGCAATAGAGTTTGGAATCCATTTTTCCTTCGATGAAAGCAAGTCGTCCAACTCCTTTGGCACTCATACACCCCCAAATCATTAATCTCCCACCTCCATGCTTTACAGTTTGCATGACACACTTATTCTTGTAAGCTTCCCCTTTTCGTCGCCACACACGTTTAACGCCATCTGATCCGAATAGATTTAATTTTGTCTCATCAGACCAAAAGATTTTGTCCCAAAACTGCATGTCTTTGTCTTTATGTTCATTAGCAAATTCATATCGCTTCTTTTTGTGAGAAGTTTTAAGCAGAGTCTTCCTCCGGGGCATGCAGCCTTTAAACCCGTCTTCATGGAGAATGTTGCGCACTGTCTGAGCACTCATAGTTACGTTTAAACTGTGCGAAATTTCTTCTGCGATGCTAGCATCACTCTGACGTCTGTTTCCCTCTATTAGTTGTTTTATGTGTCTCTTAGTTCGATTAGAAAACTTGCTTTCATCGAAGGAAAAACGGATTCCAAACTCTATTGCCAGATATTGGAGGAAAAAATGTTACCAAGTCTAACAAGTGTTGGCAGAAAGTGGACTTTTCCAGCAAGATAACGACCCTAAGCACAAGTCTCGGGCTACAAAGGCTTTCTTAGACAGTAAACGGGTGAATACCTTACCTATGGCCGAGTATGTCACCTGATTTGAACCCAATAGAGCATTTGTGGGAACATCTGAAACGGAAAATTGAAGGGAAAAATCCGAGAAATAATAACAAACTGAAGAAGGTCATCAAGTGTGAATGGAACGCAATTCCGGCGGACAAATGTCATAAACTAGTCTAATCAATGCCTAGGAGGTTGTCTGCTGTTATTGATAACAATGGAGGTCATACAAAGTATTAAAAATAAGATTATTTGTTTAAAATGCTCATATGTACTCACTTTTTGTTACTTGTTCCAAATGTTTTTGTTCAATTTTTTTGCATTGAAAAGATATTTGTTCCTTCATAGTTTATACAGCTATTAAACCACTACATGGCTATGTTCACATCGAGTTTCATTTAAATCCTACGAAAAATTAAAGTTCTATGAAGTAAAAAGTAAAAAATCTATTGGGTGTACTCACTTATTGTAGATACTGTATATATATAAATCTAATATTTTAAAATACACTAGCTACAAAGCCAGTCAAACAAAAAACGGATACATTTTCATTAAAAGAATGCTTGCAGGTAAGTAGGTCTCTTTGAGGTATAATATTTAATTACATAGAGTTTCTTATACGATAAAACACTCTTTATTCCAATGGAAATTTAGTTGAATAAATAATTTAATAGTTAAATGTATAATTTAAACTTTAAATAAATAATTGAACGGTTAAATAAATATATGGATAAATAAATAAGAGAGGTGGGTGCTTAGTAGAGCCTAAAATGGTAAAAAAAATGGCAAATAACTGGGTGAGCAGTAAATACCGATAAAGTCAGGATTCTTAAACCATTTTTTGTAATAATATAGTAATGGGATCATTGTGTACAGTTCTCAGGTGTGCTACAACTTATCAAAAGTGCATGCATAGTACATAGGATAATGTAGAATTGTCAGGGAAATGAGCAGTGTATGAGTAATAATATACATGTGCACAGGTGTATGGAAAGAGGATATCAGGTGTAGCTTTGGCAAATTTTGCGAACCATTAGAATGTTAAAAGGTTCAGTGTTTTGGCAGTCAATAATGGCTGCAGGCAGATTGTTCCATGCTTCAGTAATTCTGAGCATGAAAAAATGTTTGCAAAAATCATGGGAGCTGTGCTGTTTTGTGACTTTGTAGGAATGTCTATGTGTGTTCGACACATGGACATCAAAAAAGTGCTAAGGGTTGTTGTTGGCGAGATGGTTAATAACTTTGTGGGTGTTTACTAAGTCAGTTTCTAGACGTTGGAGTTTTAATGAATCCAAGTCTAGGGAAACAACGTGTGCAGAGTATGACATATGTCTTAAAACGCTTTCCACCTGGTTGCACATCTCCGAACAGATTCCAAGCAATGAACGTTTTAAGCAAGATATGATGATGCGAATTTCAAGCGTGATCACAACAGTCCTTTTGAACTTTCTTTGAATTTACATTAGACACATGTGGTACCACAAAACTAAAGGTTTCCCCTAGAGTGGCATTTTGACAAGGTTTTATTATGTTTTAAAATATGATTTATAGTTCTCTAACTTTTTCTTAAATTCAATTATGTATTTGTTTTTTGTTGTTGTTGTTTTTTTTTAAGATTAGTGAGAAAAAGATTAGTTTTTAAAATTCTGTTAAGATCTTCGGTACTTACCTCCTTCTCACGACGGTACAAGGCCGGAAGGTGGGAAGAATAAGCAAACGCACCAGAGGGATGCACTCTGGCCCCATAAAATTGCCTGAACAGCCCCATCGGATTTTCCCGGTGAGGGCGCCTCATTCAGTTAGCTATAAACTAACTCCTTCCCAAAACGAATAGGGAATACCTGGGAGGGTAGACTTTATAGATTTGAACAACAGTTTGACAGAAAAAAATTGGCCTCGTCTCTGTCTGACTGATTGTCAAGGGCAGATCCTCGACTGGTATGATTGGTTTAAGAAAGGAGACGGCTTTCTTAAACTTAAACTCCTCTTAGGCACGTGTACACAATGTGATAATAGATGGATGTGAAACCTGGCCAATGACGGTTGAGGACATGCGTTGCATGGACAGAAATGTTATGAGAATGATACGATTGATGAGTAATGTGAGTCTTAAAGACAGGCTTAGATTTGATAACCTTAGAGGAAGATTAAATCTGGACAGTATAGGAAGATGTGTGCAGAAGAGGAGACTTCGTTAGTACGGTCATGTTGAAAGAATAGATGAGAGTTCTTGGGTTAGTAGATGTAGAACAGTTTAAGTAGCAGGATTAGTTGGTAGGGGAAGGCCAGGAATACATTGGAGGAAGTAACAAAAATGAACTTAAGAGAAAGAGGGATAAATAAAAACCTGAACAGATATAGGTTAGTTCGGAAGTCAATTTCTAAAAGCCGTCCAATATATGCCAGTATGTAAAACGGATGTTAAACCGATGCTGCTGCTGTTGCTGCTGCTGCTGCTGCTCTTGCTGTTGCTGCTGCTGCTGATGATGATGATGCTGCTGTTGCTGCTGCTGCTGCTGCTGCTGATGATGATGATGATGATGATGATGATGATGATGCTGCTGCTGCTGCTGATGATGATGATGATGATGATGATGATGATGATGATGATGATGATGATGATGATGATGATGTTTAAGGCATTTATTTATTACCTTTCTGGATGTTCATCACATTTACTTCAGACGGCATGTTATGATGAAAGGTTTTCGGTTAGTTTTCCAGAAAATAAGTTTGCATGCGTTGTACTCATCTTTTTTGTTTGTTTGTTTTGCATCTGAGCATCAATCACACCAGGGTTTAAACAATAATACTTCTGAGTAGAGAAACATGGCTTCATAAATTATTGCTTATCTTATAGTCAGATATATAAGCCAGAGTATTGATTTACTCATCTCCAGGAGTTAGGCACAAGGCCAGTTTTTATCTTACTCCCACAAGTAAGATGTCACCCAAGGTCGGGTCGGGAAAGTGGGGTTTAAAAATTGCCTGGGCAGCCCCGTCGGCATTCCCCGGTAGAGGCGCCTCAGACAGTAAGCGATAAAATAACTCCTCCCCAAAGAGGGGAGGCAAAGCCTGGACCTCCTAGAACTGCACAGGACAGACCCATAGACCGGCGTAAATCAAGCCCCGAAGGCTAAGACAATACCAGTCTATGGGGTGCAGTATCCATCGGAACAGATACTACACTTTGATCTTAGCCAAAAGGCCAAGATATATAAGCCAGAGTAGACACAAAGATATTTTGGTAATTAAATTTTTCAAACTTTGATTACTCTGCATTATGTCTTCGTTTTTATTCATCATCTTCAGACATCGTCCCCACCATATTGTGCGTTTGTTGAAAGTGAAAGAACTCTGTCGAAAACTAAAAACAATAATTCAATGGATTTTAGTTTATTTGTACATTATGGTACATTAATATTATAGTCTAATATATTAGGCTTTGTGTCCGAAGGTGATTAAGAATATGGCCATCTAGTTAAAAATCATGCATAACTATCTCTGATTGGTCAGATTTAGTGTACAAAGTTCTGGAAACACTCAATAGGTATTTGTTTGAGAATGATAATATAAGCACCTTTAATAATGTTAGCCGGCGCCATCTTGTTTTTAGATGAAGACAAAAAAATAATATGAGAGACTTCCGGTCACTTGGTATAATTGGCCTAGTTCTAATCCAGTCATGGATTCCTTGATGGACAACTCTCAGTCACATGTTGAGTTGACTTGGTGAGGTCTAATTGACCAACTTGTGAACTTCAGGACTGACAGAACAAAGAGGATACTTCTTATAAAATATCTGTTGCCAGAGAAGTTGATTCAAATGTCAACTAGATCATGCTAAGAAGTTAGAGACGGATCTTAACCCGTAGATTGCATTCACCCCCACCTTGCATCATTTATATAGAAGAAATCAAGCTGTTTCTGTTACAATTTGTTGTGTGTGGTTTATTTTACATTGGGTTACTAGGGTGACTGCTTTAAGTCTACATGCCCAGACTTAGCAGATGCACCAACTGCTAGCCACATGTTAGTAAACTCTATTCTGGTAAGTGGCAAGTGGGTAATAAAATGTATAGAAGAATTTGAAAAGTGGTCAAACGTACTTGATAAACTGAAATGATAAAAAAGTTTTTAAAAAGCGAGCAGCCCATATGTGTAATTGGATATGAATCTTGCCCGTTTAATTATGCACCCATTCCCTCCAAAACTTGGGTAATACACAAAATAAAGAAGTGTGTTATTTGTCATTTCATTTTTTCTAAAGGTCTGAGGAAGTTGGCTCTCAAAAGAGGGCACAACTGAAACATGTGTGCACATATGTGACCAAAACTGTTTGTATAAATAAAAATGTATACTAATAGACAGCTCTACTTGTTATTGAGCACATTTTATAAACACTGGAGTTTCATTGGATTAACATCTATGGAAACAAAAATAATACATATATATATATATATATATATATATGTGTGTGTGTGTGTGTTTCTGGCTCACAGCCGTCATCAGCATGGCTAACTTAGATAAGGATCGAACCTTCGACATTGATGTCTATAGTCCAGTGTTTCACCATCGGACCAAGACGCTCTGTCTAGGAATATGTACGATTTTAATTACCTAAATATTTTATGTATTTTATGTAATTATTTTTAGTGGTGATTGCAGCGTTCGTTGTTCTTTTGCTCACTACTTTCTAAGTGATTAAGATCCAGAAAATTGCATTATTAGTATATATATATATATATATATATATATATATATATATATATATATATATATATATATATATATAGAGAGAGAGAGAGAGAGAGAGAGAGAGAGAGAGAGAGAGATGAGAGACAGGCCGTATGGACTCCGGAAATAAAGAATATGCTTTATTCTCAGTAAGGCTGGTGACAAAGTCGGCAATTATGTATGAAAGAGCATTATTTTTTTTAAGTACGAATATGACAAATATACAAATACATTTATATTTTGAAAACTTTGTTATATTTAATTTTTTGTTACCTACAAACTGTGTATTGAACACATAAACATCCTCATGTTCAACACTACATCATGGAATTTGCATCATCATCATCATCATCATCATCATCATCATCATCATCATCATCATCATCATCATCATCATCATCACCACCACCACCACCATCATCATCACTAGTATGATAGGGATCATCAGAATCACTATCAACAACACAACAACCATCATCATATCCATCACCAGCATCATCAACATAATTATCACCTCCATGATCATCGTAATGATCATCATCATTATCATCATTATCCTCACGTTCATCATTAATATCAACCAGGGTAAACCCGATGGGCATCATTATCACCATCAGCATCACAATCAACATTACCAATTCCAATATCAGACCCATTGACAAACTCGTAGTCATCTTTATGACTATTACTATCATTATCATCACCACCATCAGCATCACTATATTCATCATCACTACAACTACCATCAGAATAATAATCATCATCATCATCAGCAGCAGCAGCAGCATCATCATCATCATCAACATAATATAATATCTAACGTCATCGCATTGTTGAAATCCTCATTTTCACCTACTTTATCAATTTAAAACCAAAATCATTACAGCCATTAGCATCACCGACACCATTAGCATCAATATTTTAAAACTGATCGGACCGTCATCTTATTGTTCTCCCCCTTTTTCTCCTCCTCCTTTCTCTCCTCCTCCTCTCTCTCCTTCCACTTCCTCTTCTTTCTCTCTTCCTCTCCCCCTCCCCCTTCTTCTATATCACTTTTCATTTTTATTCACTGCTTCTTTTATTTTTCGGACTTCTCCCCTTCCAGGTGATTGTCTTTGGACATTTCTAAATGAGAAAATGGATGACCACCAAACTTTGAATAAACAAACATTATCATTTCATCCTATTCTTTCTTTTTTTTTTTTCATTATGTTTTGTTGTGTTTGTTTGTTTTGTTTCTATTTCAATATATTTTCTCAGTTCTGTTTTTGCTCTTTCCTCATTTTAATCTTTCATCTTATCTGTCCGGTTTTTATAAATGCAAGGAGACTGGACAACACACTGGACAATATATCCATGGTCGAGATGGGTCGGAGGAAGGCGGAATGAGTAGACTGACCGAGGGGGAGGGGTTGAGGTGGTAAAACTTACAGGAAGAAAAAATTAATGAGGGCGTTAGAAAGAGACAGGGAGGGAAAGAGACAGAGAGAAGGATAACGGGTGGAGGGGGGCGGGGTCAGAGAAAGAGAGACAAACATATAGAGCATCTGAGAGAGAGGGAGTGGGGGCAACCACTGCCTCGATGAAAATAGATATTAAAAATGTGAAAAAAAGTCTCATCTTTTATTTATTAACTTATTCATTCGTTTCCCTTCACACCCTTCCCTTCCCTTACCCACGTCAATTCCACAACCATCCTACTACCACCACCACCACCACCACCACTAACGCCACCACCACCACTGACCCAGCACTTTTACCCAGGGTCAAGCCGTGATGACTGATGGGAGGGATCCAATGCAAAACGGAAATCTCTGAATGTGAGTTGGTCAGATGAAAGGAACATTTTGAGAAAAAATCAATTAAATGCCATCTGTTATGTCCAGCCTGACTACCAAGAGGGTGACACGAAATACTTTTGTGTTAAATATCAATAATACATACATCAATCAATCTGGTAAGGTCTGGGGAGGGGGAGAGGCGAAAGGGATTTAGGGTGAAGAAAAAGAAGAAGGAAAGGGGGTAGATGCAAACATTTATCTTTGATCTTTCAAGATAACAATAATATAAAAAAAGTGAAAGTGAAAATGAAAAGAGAAAAATTGTGGGATATTAATAATAATAATAATAATAATAATAATAATAATAATAATAATAATAATAATAATATTAATAATAATAATAATAATAATAATAATAATAATAATAATAATAATAATAATAATAATAATAATAACAAACTGAAAAACAGAATTGAATATTGGAACAAATGAAAACAAACAAAATAAAAAGTTCCCCAATGAATTTTGGATTACTTGATAAATCCCCATTTTGTTTTTGCTATTGTTGTTTTTTTTCTTTTAATATTCCCTATTTAAATAGCTTGGTGTATGTGCTTATACACTAAGAGATAAACGCACATGTATATGCACACATACATACACACAGGGACGGGTATTCTTCTAGTATATAAAAAAAGTCATCCCAAGAGTTCTGTCCGGATTTTAATTCTTTGATGAAATTAAATAACATTTATATATATATATATATATATATATATATATATATATATATATATATATATAGGATACATTTAACTTGATTAGTTTTATTTCACAGGAGTACTTAATCAAAATTTCACGGTTAAAAGAATAGTTAATCAAAATTTCACGGTTAAAAGAATAGTTAATTAAAATTTCACGGTTAAAAGAATAGTGAATTAAAATTTCATCCGATATCGCTATTGTGTCGAACGTGAAACTCGAACTAAAATACATTTTCTTGGCTTTTGGGCTAGGATCAAAGTGTAGAAAGAGTTGGGAGGGTATTTTTTCCCACTCCTCATTTTAATCCAATAAATTTCTGAAAATATATGTATTTATGAAAAATAACATTTCCAACAAATTTGGGGATATCTTAAATATGATAGCCCCTAGAGTAAATGCGGTATTGTGGTTACTGAGAGGATTCTAGTTAAGAGTATGATAGATATTTTTATCATTTTTGACCAAGGATGACCAACAACCCCCATTCTCTGCACACTTTTGAGTGCCTTGTGCCTTATTTGTTATGGATGTAAATTTTAATATTTTATGTAAACAATATCTGTTCTGTCCGAAGATGGTATAAAAATATCATGGGGTCTGCATGCGTACCGGACGTCCATAAAATAGAAATATGTCACAAGCCGTTACAAGAGTTTTTGGAGATAGACCCCATAACCGGATATATTCTGAAACTATATTAATCAGACAAATTAGATGAGTATATTTCAGTTTGAACAAAGGTGGTACAATAGTAGTGTGGCGTCTGCGTTCATAGCGGACCTCTATAAAATGGAAATATTTTTAAGCACGACAGCAATATATAACAGATGAAGAATATAATCGTGGAATTTCCATGAGTCCTGCTATGATGATGATGATGATGATGATGATGATGATGATGATGATGATGATGATGATGATGATGTACTCACAAGGAGTTCTTACACAGGCAGTAATCAGTGATTGCTCACTGATAATCACCACTGGTGTTCCCTGAAGTCTGAGTGACAGCAAGTCTCCCCAGATTTCCAGTGCTCTCCACCTCTTTCGATAACTACTGCAAATGAATTTGCGTCATCACAACAGACGCTTACCATCGATTTCTCTTTGGTAACGACCATTGGCCTTCTCTGGGATTTGGATGGCAAAAAGCCTCCCTAATGTCCCAGTGCTCTCCGCACTCTTCCAGCGGAGGTCTTGTTAGTGCTATCCCTCCTCGGTCTTTCCATCCTCCTTGACCCATCACAGCTGTTTTGTGTGGTGTCAGCCAGGGCTGATGCAATCATTTTTTTTTGGGGGGGGGGGGGAGTACTTTATGAAATTTTTGCAGTTTCTGTTCCTTGAATTCTTGTGGTGCTCTTTATATGATTTTGTTTTTCTTCCTATTGCACCTTGCATGTGATTGGTTAGTCTTCGTAGCTTATGTGGAAAGGTTTTTGCATTCAAGGATTTTCCTTAAGATGTCAGCTGTTTTCATCATTTCCGTCCATTGTATTGTCTCAGTCTTCCCTTTGGTTCCAATTTCTCCCAGTCTTTTTTCCAGGTTCTTCAGAACTGTTCCTAGTGCTCCTACGATTATTGGTATTATTTAGACTTTCTTCATACTCGATATCCTTTTCAGTTCTCTGGCAAGTTCCGTGTATTTGCTTCGTTTTTCTGTCTCCTTGGTCTTCACCCTGTGGTCAGCTCAGACATCAAAATCTACGATTTGGCAGGATTTTTCTTTCTTGTTGACTATTATGACATCTGGTCTCCTTGCTTGTATGAGTTTATCTGTTTGTACCTCCATATCCCAGAGGATTTTGTGTTTTTCGTTTTTCAGTACTGTCTCTGGTTTATGCTTGTACCATTTGTCCGAGTGTTCAAAATGCATTTGTTTGCATAGTTGCCAGTGTACTGCTTTCCCCACACAATCATGCCTATTTTTGTATTCTTTTGAGGACAGTTTGGGCATTCACTTATTATGTGATTTACTGCTTCGTCTCTTTGTCTGCACAATCTGCATTTACTGTTTACCTGGGTTTTATCTATTTTAGCTTTAATGTAGTTTGTCCTAATTTCATTGTTTTGTTTAGTCGTCAGTAGGGATTCCATTTCTCAGCCATGCCCAACTATTTCTGTGCGTCTCTTCTCTTGTCATTCTTAGGAAACGCCCATGTAGTTGCTTTTCTTCCCACTTTTCTTTTCTTGTCTGTTTATGTATGGTTTCGATGCTTTCGTGTGTTGTTCGTTGGGACGGTGTCTCTTGCTGCGGTGATCAGCCTTTCTGTATTCTGGTTTATGTATTTCTCTAGTTCTTTTTTAGTGTCGTCCACACAGTCTTCTATACTTACCAGTCCTCTTGCTCCTCTGTTTCTCTTCACATAAAGTCTGTCTGTCTTTTTTTTGGATGTAATGCGTTGTGCATTGTAATTAATTTTCTAGTCCTCTGGTCAAGGTGCCTGAGTTCTTCTTTTGCCCACCTTATGAATGGTCTAGAGTATCTTATTAATGATACTGCCCAGGTATTTATTCCTTTGATTAGGTTTCTGCTATATAATTTTGTTTCAATGAGCTTTCTTGTTCTTCTCAGATATTCTATTCCAATCTTCTCCTTCATTTCTGTTGATTTGATGGTGTCTGCTTCCAAAACTCCCAAATATTTATAGTTGTCTTGTTTGTCTAGCACCCTCATCTGCTCTTGGTTTGGTAGTTTCATGCTTTCCCTTTTTAATCTCTGGCAGTGCACACTTTTCCATTCCAAATTTCATTTAAATGTTCTGGCTGAAGATTCTGGTCATATTTATCAGCTTTTCCAGTTATTTTTGCTTTTATCAAATAGTTTCAGGTCGTCTATATATATGAGATGTTTTATTCTTTGTTCTCTGCTTGTGAACTTGTATTTCCTGAGTATGTAGTTGAATGGCATCATGGCTATGATAAACAGTAGTGGTGATAGGGAGTCTCCTTGGAAAATGCCTCTTTGTATTTTGGTCTCCGGCAAGTGTTGTCCTCCAGCTGTCAGTTCTAATCTCCATGTTCCCATTGCTTTCTTAATGAGATTAATAATCCTGTCGGGTATCTTGTACATTTTAAGCATTCTATTGAGAGATTCTGTTGTAAGCTTTCTTGTAGTCAATCCATGCCATAGATATGTTTTTTTTCTTGTTTTTATCTTCTTTCAGGATCTTTTGATCTATGTATAACAGATCATGCGTCCCTCTTTTCCCTTTTTGGCATCCTTTTTGTTCCTCGGAGAGTAGCCCACGGTTGTTCAGAGAATGGTAAATTTGCTCTCTCAGTTGTGTCGTTCGAGTTTTCCACATTGTTGATAAACATGCTATTGGTCTGTAATTGCTTGGGGTCGTTCCCTTCATATTATTATTATTTACTCACTAGGAGTTCTCACACAGGTTATCAGTGATTGCTCAGCGACAACCGGTGGTATTCTCCTGGAGTCTGAGTTACAACAAGTCTCCCAAGATTTCCAGTATTATCCACCTCTTTTCTGATAGCCACCACAAATAAACTTGCAGTATCACAACATCCATTTATCATTGATTTCCTGCTGGTAAGCACCATTGGCCTTCTCTGGGATTTGGGTGGCAATAAGCCTCCTCAAGGTCCCAGCAGTCTCTGCACTTCCAGTGGAGGTCTGGTTTGTGCTGCCCCTCCTCGGTCTTCTGACCTCCTTGACCCTATGTAAATATTTTGTGTAGTGTCAGCTTAGGCTGGCACCATTATTTCTTTTTTTAAAAATTTTTTGGAGGGTGGGGGGGAGCTGATGGTGTTTCTTGCTATTTCTGTGCATTTGTTTATTTTTTGTGTCGTGTCAGTTGAGGCCGGTGTAATTTATTGTGGAGGGGAGCTTATAAAGTGATGTTTCTTGCATTTTCTGTTTCTTTGTTTGTGATGTTTTCTCTCTGTGGTTTTGTTTTCTTCCTGTAGTAGATTCTGTGTGACCCTTCGTAGCTTATGCGAGTTGGTTTCCGCATTCAATGATTTTTCTTAAGATTGTAGCTGTTTTCATCATTGCTGTCCTTTGTATAGTTCCAATGATCCCTTTGATTCCAATTTCTCCCAGTCTTATTTCCAGGTTTTTTGGGGATTGTTCCTAGTGCTCCTACGATTATTGGTATTATACTGACTTTCTTCATGCTCCATATTCCTTTCAGTTCTCTGGCTAGTTCCGTGTATTTGCTTCGTTTTTCCGTTTCTTTGATCTTCACTCTGTTGTCTGCTGGAACGGCAGAGTCTGCGATTTTGCAAGATTTTTCCTTCTTGTCGATTATTATAACATTCGGTCTCCTTGCCTGAATGAGTTTGTCTGTTTGTATATCATATCCCAAATGATTTTGTGTTTTTCGTTTTCCGGTACTGTTACTGGTTTATGTTTGTACGATTTGTCTGCATATTCGAACTTACATTGTTTGCACAGTTCCCGGTGTACTGCTTTCCCCACACAGTCATGTCTGTTCTTGTATTCTTTTGGGGCAAGTTTGCTACATTCACTTATTATATAATTTACTGCCTCGTCTCTTTGCATTTTCTGTTTTCCTGGGTTTTATCTATTTTAGCTTTAATGTAGTTTGTCCTAATTGCATTGTTCTGTGCAGCCATCAGTAAAGATTCCGTTTCTCTGTTCAAGTGTCCTTTTCTTAGCCATGCCCAGCTTTTTTCGTTAGTTTCTTCTCTTGTCAGTCTTCTGAAGTGTCCATGTAGTTGTTTTTCTTCCCACTTTTCTTTTCTTGTCGTTTTGTTTCTGGTTTTGGTGCTTCCCGAGTTGTTCGTTTGAACGGTGTCTCTTGCTGCAGTGATAACGATTTCCATGTGTTGAGTTATGTATTTCTCCAGGTCTTTTTTGAGTCTCCCACACAATCTTCTATACTTGCAAGTCCTCTTCTACCTTCCTTTCTTTTGATGTAGAGTCTGCCCGTATCGTTTTTTGGATGTAGTGCATTGTGCATGGTCATTAATTTTCTAGTCCTCTGGTCAAGGTGCCTGAGTTTCTCTTTTGTCCAGCCTATGAATGGTCCAGAGTATCTTATTAGTGCTACTGCCCAGGTGTTTATTCCTGTTACTAGATTCCTGCTATATAATTTCGTTTCTAGGAGTTTTCTTGTTCTTCGTAAATATTATTTTCCAATCTTCTTTTTCATTTCTGTAGATTTGATGGTGTCTGCTTCCAGATCTCCAAGATATTTGTAGCTATCCTGTTCGCCTAGCACCCTCATTTCCTCTGGGTTGGGGAGTTCCATGCCCTCTGTTGTCTCCAGTTTTCCTTTTTTTTATTTCTAGTAGTGCACACTTTTCCATTCCGAATTCCATTTGGATGTTTGGATGTCCTGGCTTAAGATTTTGGTCGTATTTATCAGCTTTTCCAGTTCCTTTTTGCTTTTTGCAAATAGTTTCAGGTCATCCATGTACATCAGGTGGTTTACTCTTAGTTCTGTGTCTGTAAACTTTTATCCGGCATCACATTTTTTGAGTATGTAGTTAAGTGGCATCATAGCTATCATAAACAGTAGTGGTGATAGGGAGTCTCCTTTGAAGATGCCTCTCTGTATCTTTATCTAAGTCAGGTGTTGTCCTCCGATTGCTAGTTCCAGTCTCCATGTTCCCATTGCTTTCTAAATAAGATTAATAACCATTTCGGGTATTTTGTATATTTTCAAACA